>OY986439.1:125275807-125875807 GCA_963920525.1 Dichetophora obliterata
CCATATTGAAGAGTTTTTGGACTTATTTCTGTGGTCCTCGATTCCCAGGTTTAGTTCCACAAATTTTTTTCGACTGGAAATAGTGTATCTTTCTGTCGTCACCTCTCTGCAAACATTAAAAACCGCAAAGAGTTCAGATACTTATAAACACGCGATCAGAAGAAGCGAAGGGGAGAAGAAAATATCAAAGTGGAGTGGAAAATATTGACGAAAAAGAAATCGCCCAAAAAAAAAAATATGAAAAATCACCACCCAAAATTTCTCCATACAAAATTGAATCATTTTCATATGAAAAACACCAAAATAGTGGAATTTCAAAAATATTTCTAAAAACTGGTACGTTGCAACCACGTGCTCCAGCGTCACGAATCCAGCCAAAACGTGAGACAGCTGCACGCTACAAACTCACGCTCATGTGTCTGAAATGGACTGTTTGTACTTCGTGGCTGTTCTACTTTGAAGAAAGCTAGAGTTTGTGTGGTGGCCATGTGCATCATATTTGGTCACCTAGGATTTAGTCGGGAGTGTGCTGCTACTCTGTGCTCTTTGTTGCTGCTTGTGTTTGTGCATTTTTATTTGCTTTTCATGTAGCTGCATCCGGGCATGGCAAAATATTAACATATGCTCGCTCGTTATGTACACTTTCACTTCATTCGGCAACGCTAGCAACACTGGTAGCACTTTGCAACCTGCAAATGCTGTGTGCTGCATGCATATTGAGTATCTTATAACTATTATTTTTATACATTCATTTAATAGGGTAATAGCCCCTCTTTTTTATTTTTTGGTAGACTCTTTGTCCTTGCGGTAGTATGTTATAATCAGTTAGTACAGTAGTTTGTACTGTTCAAAGTATTGAAAAACCACTTTGTAAGAGCAGTTCCCGCTGGAGTATATTCTCCACTTATATAAATTTAATTTTTTACGTGCATTTTATTAATACACCAATTTAATAACAACCATTGTTCACAACTACACGGAGATAATTATTTTGCTTAAATCAAGCAAATGTTTTGCTTAAAAGCAAATCAGCAAAACTTTGCTCAATCACGGTGTGATTTAAAAAAAAAAGTATAGCAGTGAGGGGACTGCCGACCGAAGCAAAAATATATATGTAAAATATTAGTATTCCCTGGAAGACGTTGTCCTGCCACGGACCGCCTTACTGCTATATAAGAATTTTCAAGCTAATTGGAAAAAATTTTTTATTTTCACTCCCCAAACCTTTGATTATTTCTTTCAAAATGTTTTTTATTCAGATAGCATTTTTATTTTATAACTACACCAAACTATATTATTACATTTAAATTGAATACTGTTGATATAAAAATAAAATACAGGGAGCACTATTGAATGAAAAATAATCCTCAAAAAGGATATTTAATTTTTTCTTTCAATGAATATGCAGAGCTGTAGCTAAAATTAAATAAATTTACTTTTTATTATCTGTTTATTTTCTGCCACCGATTCGGCTTATCCGTACATCCGGTTCATCATTAATGCACATTATTTTCATCTTTTAGCACTTCATTATATTTTAAATTATGGGTTTTAATATAAAAAACAAAGTAAAACATAAACAAAAATTTAAATTAAACTTATTAAAATAATTAATTTACATTTAAAATACAGGGTTGCCAATATTCGAAGCGCCCATCTGGCAACACTGTAACTTTCCGCAGTGATGCCAAATCGACTAATGACATACCGCGTTTGAAGCGTCATTCCAAGCAAATGTTTACAATGGAACAGTACACGCCACGCGAACGCTCTAAAATTGTTGAAATTTACATTCAACAAAACAAGTCAATAGTGAAAACTCAACGTGCTTTCAAAAAAATAAATAAAGTGAAAAGTGCGCCTTCCAAGAAAACAATTTCTCGTTTGTATGAAAGATTTACAACTGGTAATACTCTTGGTAACCCAAAGAGGCCAAATAAAAAGCGACCAAGGCGATCGGATGAGAATATTGCAGCCGTACGAGCCAGTATTGAGCAGTCACCAACAACATCCCAAAATCGCCGTTCTCAGCAGCTCGGCATTCCCCGATCCACTTTACAACGCATTTTACGTGTTGATTTGAATTTGTTTCCGTACAAAATTCAATTGGTAAACAAATTGTTGCCTACCGATAAGCCACGTCGATTGGAATGGGCCCAAAGAGTCATCGAAATGGCTGAAGAAGACGAGCAATTTTGGCATAAAATTATCATGAGCGATGAAGCTCATTTTCAGTTGAACGGAACGGTAAACAAACAAAATTACCGTATTTATGCCACTGAAAATCTACAAGAGATTCAAGAGGCCTCTTTACGATTCAAAAGTCACTGTTTGGTGCGGCGTTTGTGCTAAAATGCTCATTGGGCCGTTCTTTTTCGAAGATGATAATGGCCACAGAGTTACTGTCAATCAGGAGCGTTATCGCGATATGATAAACAATTTTTTCATGCCAATCGTTTGTCGAAAGCGTATCAGGCACTACTGGTTTCAACAAGACGGCGCAACACCACACACAAGCCGCACTACAATCGATTTTTTGAAGCAATTGTTCCCTGGCCGTTTGATGTCAAAAAATGGTGATTTCGATTGGCCGCCAAGATCACCAGATTTAACGCCTCCAGACTTCTTTTTGTGGGGTTATTTGAAATCAAAGGTTTACGTCAACAAGCCAAAGACCCTAGAAGAACTGAAAACCAACATCCGTCAAGAAATAACCGCCATTCCCATCGAAATGTTGAAGAAAACCATAGAAAATGCTGCAAAACGGGCACAATATGTCGTAGAGGCCAATGGCGACTATTTACGAGATATCATATTCAAGAAATAATGTAAGCAAATCTACTTGAACCCAATTGAATTATATTCATGACGAACAGACAAAAAATTGTGGTTTCTTTGATTTATTTAAAAATAAAATGGGCGCTTCGAATATTGGCAACCCTGTACATAATAATGCACACATACATAAAATTTGTATTTACATACATTTCAATGAATTTCATTTACATTTTTTTCACTGTTTGTGTCATTAAAGCATTGCATTTTATTTTTAAAAAAGATACTATAGGCTTATGGTAGCTGAAATAAGAAACAAAAAATTTTGGACGGTGCAGTCCCACTCATGATAAAATTATTATTAGGTAGCCTTGCCAACTACTTATATTCTCACGAGCTGCAATTGCAAACAAAAGAAAACAATATACAGTGCGTGTGTCACACACATTGGCAGCTTTCAGCGGAGTCAATAGTTGGCAAATTTTTTTTTTAATTTGAGTGAGAAACCTTTGCAATTAAATAATCCATTCACAGCAGGTGACTCCTCTTAATGCGGCCAATGTGTGTGACACAGGATCTCTATTTTGTTTTCTTTTGCTTTGCATTCGATGGTCGAAACACGAAATGTCACTTCTACCTATTACTTATTATACCATGTCCCATGTCTCAGTCAGAGAATATGCTGGCGACATTTATAAAACTACAAATGTTTTTATGTTGGTCATGAAACTCAAATACACGCTCTTTGATATTGGTTACCACGCGCTCAGCAAATGCAGCAAGCATGGCAAAATTAAACAAGGTAGTGTTAGGGTGGAGAGCCGTTGACCGAAACTGTCAATACGAAGTTGACATTTTATACAACACCTGCAACCAATGAGGATACAATATGAAAGTAAGAATTGGCAAATATATCAAAATGGATGAGTTAGGCAGTTATGGTTAGAAAGAGAACACATTCAGCTCTAACACTACCTTGTCTAATTCTACTATGGCAGCAAGCAACCATCAATAAGTTTATCTGCTGACAAATCGTGACTTCATAAAGAAATCATGAAGGATATTTACTGTTTTTCTGTCAATGGATATTTAGATCTGTAGCTGAACTAAAATACATTTACAACAACAATTACCAAGCAAATCTACTACAACGATAAACAGAGAAGAGCAGTATCACATCGGTTGCTCAACGTTAGATGGGATGAACCGAATTGGTGGCGGAAAATAAACATCACTCTGCTTGCTATGTTTTTTGTTTGCCTGGTAGCAAGATCTCAAGTGGAGGCATTAAAAGAGACTTCACGGCCAGTCCATGGTGTTTGAAAACCAGGTGTTAGTGAGTTTTTGACAACACCATGAATTTCTTTGCTTCTGTCAAAAAATTGTGAGCGAAAGAGCGGAACTGTTGATAGTTGTCAAATTGTGTTATTTGTTTGAGTTGCTAGATGATGTGCTATAGTTTTTATTGTGCGAATTAAATTTAAATAAATATTAAATGCAATTAATTGTGCCGTGTTGTGTTGACAAAAAGTTATTGCAGTTGTCTTCGCCGATTTGACAAGTTTGTCGTTGAATGTTTTGGCCATTTTATCAGAAACGTGCGCTGGAAGGTGCCGCCGACATGAAACTTTGGCCAGCATGCAAATTGTCTTGCATTCACATCGTTTTTTATTGCATAACGCACAGCGTCTCATATTTTTTATAGTTTTCTATATCACTTTATTCTCACTTTAGTTTCAGTAAAAATTTTATAAAATTGCAGAAAAACACGAATTTAACAAAATTTGTTTTCGTTGCAATTCACCGTCAACTGTTTTTGACAAGAGCGGAGAAACATAATATTATCATTTTGAGAGAGAAGTGTCAAACTCAATAACACCTCAATTTCTTTCACCATGGGCCAGTCAAACAAAAAGCAAATATCAAAAATTTTAAATTTATTTTATTTTAGCCTACAGCTAGCTCTACATATACATTGAAAAAAACAGTAACATTCAATAGCTGCATTACCGTGGTCGTTAATCTAGAGCGCGGCTCTATTTTATTCACAAACCACGAACAAAAATTAAAACCAGCTCGATTTCTAGCTCTATTTCTGATCTTAAAATGCTGCCAAGTTTCAAGCATTTTTTATCAAAACGAACATAGTTGGCAAAACTAAATAACAATTCATTTTCCTATTTTGACGTTTCACCGCTCAATGAGCGTTTTGGTATTGTTGTTTTCTTTTGTTATTGTTCTTAAAACAGCTGTTTCAAGACTGATATTTTGATAAAGTTGAACTAACCTTGTTTTTACTGAGATTTGATCTGATTTAGTGCCGTGGAAATGCAGCTAATGTTTCGCAGCTGAGCAATATTAGGGGAAAGAACAATACGTCAGCAGAGGAACTTATTGATGGTTGCTTGCTTATGTTTTCTATATTGTTATCTTTGCTGTCTGTATTGATGACGAGAGTTACTCGAAAAAAGACAATGACGCAAGCCTAAGATTTATTCTCTACCAAAATCGTTCAACGCGCCTAAAGAAGTTTTCACTTCAAAAAGATTGCTAGCTCGAAATCACTTCTCATGTATTAAGCATTAAAAGCAAAATTTTGATTAAATTCAATCAAAATTTCGCTAAGTTATTATAAACTGCAAAAAAATGGATAAGCCCATGCACTTACATTCACTTGGCCAATTTTCAAATCTCCAGATGGTGGTAATTTTTCAATTTAATTTAATGTTAATGACTATTTCACCTCCAAAAATTTGCTAGATTTCAGCAAAAGCTAATCAAAATTTGCTATTCCAACTTATAATAAATAAGCAAATATTTGCTTAAATTAAGTAGAAATTTTCTTTTGCAGTTCATAATAACTTAGTAAAATTTTGCCTGAATTTAATCAAAAATTTGCTTAGTTATCATAAACTGGAATATCAAATTTTGATTAGTTTTTGCTGAAATCTAGCATAATATTGAATTGGCTGAGAATCAAGCGCTAGTTTTGCTTAACCACAATACAAATTTAGCAAACAGTTTTCTCCGTGTAGACAGAACCACTACACTAAGCGTTGTGGACAAGAAGACAATTTAACTTGTTTTCGAAATGTGTATTTTTTGTATTTTCTGTAGAAGACTGTTTTGTGACAGTTTTGCTATCCGCGATCTAGATTTAAAAATATTTAAATATTTTGCGATATGGATCACGATCCATCAATATTGCATGCTACACGTTCAATAAATATCACGATACTGTATATTGATCAATATGGTATATTGAGCGTGTAGCACTCGCCTATGAGCTTTCCATCTTATTTTTTCACCACCAACGTTTGTACTGAGTATTCGGGTGCATCCGTTTTTTTTTTTAAATCACTTCTAATAGCATTTTTCTGGTGCTTTAATTCATAAATTAATTAATATTTTTTAATTTCACTCTTATAGTGCTTAGATTATTATGATAATTGATTACACGGTGCTTTAGTGGAAATGTACTTTTACTCTTTTTAAAGTGACATAGTCTAGGTTATAGGTCTGTCTGGTCGAGTACAATACGAAACCATATTTGAAATTGTTAATACAACCCAAAATTTGATTTTACCGTTAAAAACACGATTTTGTGTTTGAAAAACAGTGTTGAATAGTACTACTACAACTCATACTAAATACATTTTTTAGTTGGCGCACTCTTTCAGAAAGTGCGATATTCTCACGAATTTGAAAAAAAAAAATTTCTAAAATATGTTCAAAATATCTTCCTGAAAAATATAATTGTATACATATATATGATTTCGATTTTTTTTCACATAATCTACATACACTTCAGTAATAAAAAAATTGTTTCACTGGTCTTCAGTGCATACGCTTTTATAGAGATCAATATTCATCAAACAACTACGAAAAAAT
Organism: Dichetophora obliterata; assembly: GCA_963920525.1. Classification (NCBI taxonomy): domain Eukaryota; kingdom Metazoa; phylum Arthropoda; class Insecta; order Diptera; family Sciomyzidae; genus Dichetophora; species Dichetophora obliterata. The sequence continues at coordinate 125,282,474 of OY986439.1, forward strand.
CGAATTTTTACGATATGCGGACATTCTAGGGCATGGCGCCACCTGAAGAAATTGTGGATCTTCTCCTTGCACAGGTTTTTTATATGAATTAAAGCAGCAGAAAAATGCTATTAGAAGTGAATTAAAAAATGCACCCTACTGAGCATATCTCACCTTAAATGCAACGCTGACGCAGCTTTAAAAACAAATTAAAACAGTTCATATTTTCTTCAAATCGGCCCCTGGAGTGGTGAAATATATTGCCAGTGCTATTATTTTGTTACTGTTAGAAGTAGCCAGGATTTTCCCAAGGGGGGTTTTGATTAAAAAAAAATATTGATAGTTGTTGATATCGATAAATCAAAAGGCAAATGTTTGCTCCCTCATAGACCAAATTTTTGACGCCATAGACTAAAAATAGTCGATTTGATATAAAAATAAAATCTATAAAGTTTCGTGCTGATTGATAGACTTTTAAAACTAGCTCAAGAGACCAATAAATGGAGAAGCGTTTACAAGAGTTTAAAACATGTCTTGAAGTAAATTAAAAAAAACAGGTATGCATTTCGTTTTAAATGTCATTATTCTTTAAAATAAGTTAACAAACATACAAATCGGATTAAAAGTATCAGAGTTGTGATATTTTACTTTTCCAAAAATGTTATTTTATTTCTTGTTGCAATAAAAAAATTGTAAAAATCCAAATTTGAGAAATTGCAATAAAATGTTGTTGAAATATATTCTGAAATAACACTTAATACATATAAGGAGTGTCTGTTCAAAAGTTCCTATTTAACATTTTTGAAAAAAGGTGTTTTTACTATGGTTTAGCACTTAAAATATTTAATCCTATCATTTGCATAAAAAAATTTAAAAAAACGTAAATTTTTCCAATATTTTGTGCATAAAAGTTAATGTTTCTGATCAAAAAGGCCTAAATATGCATACTTAAAAATGCTTTTGAAGATATTTCCCTATAACAAAAGGGACCAATTTCCATATAATGTTTTAGTTTTTGTACAATATTTAATCAAACGGTCTTATCAAATTTTTTTTAAAAACTCCATTGCAAGATCCCTTTAAGGTAAGATACTGATTATGCAATGCATGAAAGTCTTCAATAAATCCTCATTACAACAATGAGAAACCGACGAAGTATGTGAACGTATTGAGCCCTATATATTGCCTTGACGTAGTCAAACATGGCGTATTTGATCCAAGTTTGCCTAGAATAAATGCCCATAATTTCCAAACGATAAAAGACACCATTCTGGATAATATCTCATTTTAAAGGTAATGAATTGATAATTTTTTAACAATTATTCTAAAAAAAATTGAAAGGGGTATTCTTTTTAAAAAAAAATATTTTATTTCAAAATAAATTTCAAAATATTCAAAATAAGGGGTATTCTTTTTAAAAAAAAATATTTTATTTCAAAGACAAAAAAAATTCAATAAAAATTCTTATTTTCTTAAATTCTTATAAAAGAGTTGAAAATAAAATCAATTACTTTTCATTTGGCATTTAGTTTGGTCAAATTGGTCATATCAATTCGTTAAAAAGTTACAATAATTCTCACACTGAAATCAAAAATTAAACAACCTGTAAAAAGTTTTTTAGTTAACCTAGGCCAAAAAATTTACGGCAGGAGTGTATACATGGTACAAGCACTATACATGGTAAAAATTTTTCCAAATTGGAATATTTTTAAATTTTAGTTGTATCACTTCAAAAATAATGCCCCATATATCTAAGGGCGCGGACAAATGTTTTTTTTTAATAATTAAAATTAATTATGATGCATTTTAATTTATTTTTATGACTAAGAACTTAGGTCAGGTTAAAGTTAACCACTTTGACCATATTATTGATCCATTGTAATACCACAGAATGGAATAAGGGAGTAATCAAGTGAAACTTTTGTGTAGTATGTTCTTAATGTGATATTAAATCTGAAGCAAGTGTTGACCTCAGTCAAATTAAATTACTAAGCGTTCCTCTCCACAAACTTTTCCTACCACCACCAACTACAAGTTTTCGTCGTAAATTGATGTGTTTTAAAGTTGCTTTGACTAAAAGTAACGAAAGAAAGATTATAGCTTAGCACCATGAACCGGCCAGGATTCGAACCCGGGACCCCTAAGCAACAGACAAGAGCGCTACCACTACACTATCAAGGCCGCCAAACTAAGAGCTTACTGACCTTATAAAAATTCGTAAAGTATGTTTATTATCGTTAAATTTGTTTGCATTGTCTTAAAATGAAAAGAAATTTAATTAAAAAAAAAAACATTTTTATCATTGAATTAATCGGTTACCAAAGCCCATTTTTAAAAATTTTTTAGTTTCACCATGAGCGCTAGCGTATGAGGGAATTATTAATATTTTAAAGTCTTACATTAAAGAGAAATCTTTTGCAATGAGAAATAATCTTTATTAAGATCTAGTAGGAAAAGGTCGTGTGAAAGTCCGTCAATATTTTTAAATAATTACATTATCGCTTATATCAAAACGTATAATTATAACTAAATTGATTTCTTCGGTTTTACTTTAAAAACTTAAAGGCTGATTCTCAAATTGTGAAAGAATTACAAGAATCATCATCTGGAGGCTTGGATGATCTTCCAGCATAATTTTCCTCATTGAATTAAGCTCGATGAAATTACGTTGGTAATTTTTAAGAAAAATCAATCTGACATAGACAGACAAACTAATTACAAGTATTCTGTCTTAGAAATTAAAAATAGGAAGTTATCTTTTCTGAAGAAATGATTAAGCGAGAATCAAAGGCTCGCGTATTCAGAAGATGAAGTTGGAGCCTTTTGTTCAGTATGTGTTTTCTTTGGTAAGCAGGTTAGAGGTAGAGGTGACCAGAAATTGGGTAGCTAGTTACAAAGCCATTCATAGTTTGAAAGATGCAAAAGAAGTGTATTATCTTCACAAGTAAAACAAATTTCCTACTAGATCTTAATAAAGATTTTTTTTTCAATGCAAAAGATTTCACTTTAATGTAAGACTTTAAAATATTAATAATTCCCTCATTCATGGTGAAACTAAAAAGTTTTTAAAAATGGGCTTTGCTAACCGATTAATTCAATGATAAAAATGTTTTTTTTCATATAAAAAATTTAAACCGAATACGATAAAAAAACGTCCGAAGTATAGCATTTTTTTTTTTATTTAAGGCCGGTAAAAGGGGTATGGAGACCCATTTTTAGTACAGTTGTCGACAGTAACCAAACAAACTAAATTAGTAAACTTTAGCTTTACTTTTTTTTCTCCGGCAGAATTGTTCTGCCACAGACCGCCTTCCTGCCATATATGAAAATGTCAGGAAATGCCAAATATAGTCACCATTTTCAGTATAGCTGCCGAAAGTAACCATGTGAACTAAATTACCAAATTTCAGTCTAATACAATCAAAACCGTGCGAAGTATAGCATTTTTGTTGTTTTGTAAGCGGTAAAAAGGGGTGCTGCAAAATTATTTCTCTTAAAACATCTCGTACTCGAAACAAATCGACTGCCAAAATTTCAGCTCAATTTAGCTTAAGTCTGACGCACTTTGCTTCAATCCACGCTGACCCCCCAAAAAAGTGAGTATAACTAAAGTGGGGCAGGCCCATTTTTAGTGCACTTGCCGAGAGTAACCATATCAACTAAATTACAAAATTTTTGTCTAATACGACCTAAACCGATGAAATAAAACATTTTCATTGGTTTGTGGGCGGTAAAAGCGGGGCTAGGAAACCAATTTTTAATACAGTTGCTGAGAGTAACCAAACAAACTAAGCCAAAATTTAAGCTCAATCGACCCAGTAGTCAATTTAAATAATTTCTCAAAAAGTGAAAGTGGTTATATAGCGATAAAGAACATTTTTAGTACAGTTGCTGCCAATAACCATACAAACTAAATTATCAAATTTAAGCCTAATACGATAAAAAAGTCCGAAATATAGCATTATTTTATTTGTGGGCGGAAAAAGGGGGCGTGGACACATTTTTAGTACAGCTACCGACAGTAACCATACAAACTTAATTATTAAATTTAAGCGTAAAGCCTAGTACTCCGCTCGTTTACGTGAAATTTCGCTGGCAACGTCTCTCAGAGAGACTCAGAGAAAAAGTTGGGAGATTTCATGTGGTATCTCCCTTTTCACTTGAAAATAAATCTGCAGCACAATTAAATTGTCGTGAAAAAATGTTGCTCAGAAACATGTTGCGATAATTTTACGCAGCGGAACAGAGTTCTGCTCTGACGAACATGTTGTGAAAATTTACACGCTTGTTTCGCATCTGTCACTTTTTGTATGGAGATTTGAGTGGAATTTCACATTAAACTGAACGGAGTACTTTGCTTAATACGATAAAGTCCGAAATATAGCATTTTTTATTTGTGGGCGGGAAAAGGGGGCGTGGAAACCCATTTTAAGTACAGTTTCCGACAGTAACCCTGCAAACTAAATTAACAAATTTAAGTTTTAGACGACCAAAACCGTCTGAAATAAAGCTTTTTAATTGATTTGTGGGTGGTTAAAGGGGCGTTTAAACCCATTTTTAGTATAGTTGTCGACAGTAACCGTACGAACTAAATTACTAAATTTTATCCTTTCCGACCCAAACCGACTGAAAGAAGGCATTTTTATTGATTTGGGGGTGGTAAAAGGGGATGTGGCAACTTTTTTTTCCTCAACCATCTCGTACCTGAAACAAATCGACTGCCAAAACTTCAGGTCAATCGGTCCAGTAGTTTTAGAGTCTATAGGCATCACACACACAGACACACATCGTTTTGCATTTTATATATATAGATAATGATTTGATGACGAAAAAGTTGGCGTGTATATATTTCGACCACACCAACAGTTGCCATCAAAATTACTAAATTTTAATTTTCCACGATCAAAACAGTCTGATATATACCCTTTTTTTGGTTTGTGGTCGGTAGCGCAAATTTGGCTTGTATGCGAGGTTCCACGCCCCCTCGTCCAATCATTACCAAACCTCACAGATGTGGCTTCAGTTTTCCTGAAAATTTCATAGCGATCGGTTCAGCGGTTTTGGAGTCTACGTGATATAGCCACATACCCACATACAAACATCCATTTTTATATATATAGCTAGAAGATAGATGATATTGTCAAAAAAATTGACTTCCAACATTAACAAACGTTTTAAGAGTACGTAGCAAAACTTGTACAGGGTTGTCAATATTCGAAGCGCCCATCTGGCAGCACTGTAACTTTCCGCAGTGATGCCAAATCGACTAATGACATACCGCGTTTGAAGCGTCATTCCAAGCAAATGTTTACAATGGAACAGTACACGCCACGCGAACACAAGAGATTCAAGAGGTACCTCTTCACGATGCAAAAGTCATTGTTTGGTGCGGCGTTTGTGCTAAAATGCTCATTGGGCCGTTCTTTTTCGAAGATGATAATGGCCACAGAGTTACTGTCAATCAGGAGCGTTATCGCGATATGATAAACAATTTTCTCATGCCAATCGTTCGTCGAAAGCGTATCAGGCACTACTGGTTTCAACAAGACGGCGCGCCACCACACACAAGCCGCACAACAATCGATTTTTTGAAGCAATTGTTCCCTGGCCGTTTGATGTAAAAAAATAGTGATTTCGATTGGCCGCCAAGATCACCAGATTTAACGCCTCCAGACTTCTTTTTGTGGGGTTATTTGAAATCAAAGGCTTACGTCAACAAGCCAAAGACCCTAGAAGAGCTGAAAACCAACATCCGTCAAGAAATAACCGCCATTCCCTTCGAAATGTTGAAGAAAACCATGGAAAATGTTGCAAAACGGGCACAATATGTCGTAGAGGCCAATGGCGACCATTTACGAGATATCATTCAAGAAATAATGTAAGCAAATCTACTTGAACCCAATTAAATGATATTCATGACGAACAGACAAAAAATTGTGGTTTCTTTGATTTATTTAAAAATAAAATGGACGCTTCGAGTATTGGCAACCCTGTACCTCTTATTCAATCTATAATATTTTGCGGTAGACTACACCTACGAATGATTCTGGTCCTTATGCACTTGAAGAGCCTGAATTTAATGACAAAAATTTTCATTCATTATAAAGACTTGCAGGGAAGAGTGCACTTAGAATAAATATAATGTCATTGACTCTTTTAACTTCGATTGTTGAAATCAGTTAAGAAATTTGGAAAGTTCTTAAACGATCAGAAATCCCTAGGGTAAATGAAAAAACTAAATATTTTTATTGCTTCAGTAAACCCCACAGCCCCCCCCCCCTCATGAAACACCTTTCCACGGCGTTGCATACCACATCATTCTACGAGAATCTGTCGTTTTGAATTTGTCATTTTTTGTAATTTTCATCCAAGCGATTCAACAAAACGTGGTGTAAGAAGCTTAGTGCATTATTTTGTATCACGAAGCAGCACACCAACGACATGCAAGACACGAGTAGCAATATAATTTCATATAGAAAAAAGTATTGCTTCTCGTGTCTTGCTTGTCGTTGGTGTGCATTTTCGTTATACAGAATAAAGCAGTTAGCTTCAAAAATGGCGAATGGTCCACCTTCTACCCTAAATGAGTGTGTATGAAATTTATGCAATTTTGTTGTCGTTCTGCAGGAGACAGAGTGGGGCTAGGGGCGGAATATTAACACATGTGTGGTGCTCTATTACCACATCTATATATAAAAGTTTGCACCAAACATGCTTCATTCAACCAACTCTTTCTTCAGCTGTCATTTTTTCTCTGCCACAAACATACACATAATGAATTTTTTATTTTACACGTTGTGCTAAATTATAACTGCAGGTGTTGGAACATAAAAAAAACCACTCACTCCTCACATCCTACATTCGCCTACATTCGCCTACATGCGCTTCATTGCATATCACATTCTTTCATTGCCAGCCTTTTGCTTTTATTTAACTTCGCTTCGTAGCCTTCAACCGATTCGCGGACATGATTGCAAGAGAAACACTACGCCAAGGTTTAGTAAACTTCTGCATTCATCTAGTTTTACTCGAGCAATTTGTAAAAATCTTTTTCCACTTTTCTGCTGCTGACTATTTTCCTTGAAATTCTAATATTTTGTGCCACAAACATAAACAATAATATTTGAATTTGCAATTCAAGTCGTTGCATGCTGTTTGCTCTGTATTTTCAGTCAAGGTTACTTCCTTCGTTAAGTTGTTTTAATGGTTTACCGGAGGAATTTAGTCCGGAGGTAACAAAGCGACTGTAGCATACAAATTGAAATTGTGGTTAAATTGATTGATTCTTATGTACATACATAAAATTCGACGACTCTTAATGCTGCAGAAATCAATATTATTAAAAGTCAACTGAAATGAATCATTGCGAAGGGATGTATTTAATTTGACATTCTAGTCTTACTAAAATTTCACGTTTCAATGGTAAACGTTTTTCTGCCCTTTCCGGTAGATACCGGGAAGCGATTGATTTGGGTAAAGTCTTTGTATAAATAATTTTGGATAAGAGATTGTTTGCATTATTGAAGAATAAGAGTGAGCATCAACTATTTTAGATATCACTTATTCTTCCCTTTCCACCAGTTATTGCGAGGACTTTGATTGGATTAAATTGGACAAAAGATCGTCATCCTATTCGAATTGATAACCATATACATATGAGATGAGGGAGATGCCACCAATTTTTTCATATTGTCCTAGTACTTGCAAATTTGTTGATACACGAATTGAACCCGCTTGCTCTCGAGAGCACGCTAAAAGTTTTTGGCCTTAGTTGCTTATCATATTTTTTCCAAAAATGCGGTAACACGAAAGGGGGAAATCTTCCGGATGCTGTAGCCGCTGGCAGTCACGCGAATTTGTAATTATCGTACGCAGAAATTATTCAAGGATACTGGTGATGTAATCAAGGGCCCAAAGTCTGACCGTCTGCTACTATGAGAACGCCACAAGCCAAAAAATCGTGCAGAATCGACTTCGCCATAATCCGCTGCGAAAACAGAAACTGTATGATGTATCCTCACTAGGGCTTCAACACCAAAGGGTTTTTACAAATCCCAGGATTTCGGGATTGAAAATTCGTTATCCCGAAATACCAAAATTTTAAAATAATGGCATTAGCTGTATAGCTGGCCCTGTAAAAGCAGGGACTGTCAAAAACTCCTTCCCCTAATCCTTTCAATGGCTAGACTAGAATAACAAAGTGATAATATTTTTGAGGTCCTATCGCTTAGGCCCTAAAAAGTTAAGCAAACATACTTTTGGTTTGTACTTGCGCTGCTTAGGGTGTGGTGGGACCACAGCACCCCCAAAAATTATAATTTTTGAATGGTTTTTTGCTTAAATCGCAAGAATAAGCATTTTTCTTATTTTTTATGCGCTCGAATTTGAACATTTTAGATTTCGGCAAAAAATTATGAGGATACTTCGAAAATGTTTGTTTTTCGATTTTTGAAAAGTGGTTGGGTGAAGCATTTCACCTAAAGAATCTTTCCGTTTTCATGTATAAACATCAACATAAATCAGTTTAATGGCCTCGGCCAGGCTCCTCAGTCAGCAAAAAACTAAAATACTGAATAAAAGTAATTGAATCCAAATTTATTATTCATCGCTAATATTGAGGTCAGAGTCGCGGTTTTGACAGGTGTAGTAGCCACGATTGCCCATGTCGACGCATTTCAAGTGAAATGGTCGGTCACATTTGTTGCAGTCAATTGAAAAATGCCAAAAAACCAATAAAAACTCATTTAACACACACAAAAACACTAAATACGCATTAAAATGGAGTTTGTGGGGTGAAACTCTTCATTTTGAAAACACGATTGGCATCACAAAACCACTCGATAGATATTTCACAAACACTTCATATTTTTTAAGAACAACGGTAAACCATCACTACTGATATATTTGATTATACTGATATTTGACGACTGATATTACCTTGAATTTGTGCTGATTATTAGTTGGCATAAACACTATAAATTCACTCGATCAAAAAACTTTCGGAAAAAATTGTTACCACTGTTTTGGAAGAGCAACACAATGTACGTCTGAGCTCTTCGCTGTATCATGAATACTGATGTGTAGTAAAAAATGTTTGAAAAACCGGGTTAATCTGGAAATTAGTATATAGTAAGGTAGTGTGGTAAACTTATTACTACACAAAACAAAAAATTGTTGCTTCTGTTCGGCACAAAATCAGAAATACAAATGAGTTGTATGTTGATATGTCTTCATATTATAGTACAAAGTGATTTGGTTTAAAAAAAAGACACAGTTTCGATAGTATAGTTAGTATAGTCGTAGAATTCCTTTTTGACGTAGAATTACGTCTTACAGCGCGGTTTGTATGGGGGTCATTTTCACAAATTTTTTCAAAGTGATATTTGACACTTTGGGGTATACCTACAGCCTTTAATATTCATCGTACAAAGAAAAAAAAATGCCAAAATATCAGTTTTAGTGGGAATAAAACGAATATCTAATAGAATAGCAAAATCAAAGAAGATGAAAAATTCATATATTCGAATGAGTAATACACAAGCTGCCTAGCTGCAGTAGCTGCTTATGCTGTTTTTAAGGTTGTTGTTGTTGTTGTGTTTGCTTGTGTGGTTCGTTATTACGTCGTTCGTTGTTGTGCTGCTTTTGTTGTTTGTTTTTATAAATATGTCTGTAAAACATACATATATAAATACACATGAGTTGCTTTTTTTTCCCAGATAGCCAATCGGCTTATTTAAAAACGGTGTGCACTTTTAAAGCACTGAAGCGGACCGTTTCGTTGTCAGCAAACTATGCATTGTGTGTTTCATATAAGCGTACCATTTATTAAGTTGTATATTAGTGTTGATTTTTTACGATTTAAATACAAATTTTAAATGTTTGATACCTTAAATCATTCTTGATTTTAAATACAAATTCTTGTTGTTTGATAGTTTAAAATCGTTTGAGCTTTAGGTCCGGATAGAACAATTAACTGCTCTAACGAATTTTTTTCAAAGAAACAACAGCAACAACATTTTCAATATGAAAAGAAAAAAACATCACTAGCTGATTAATTAGTTAGCTGATTGATTAACTGGTTGGGCAAGAGCAATTAATTGTTCTTACCTGACCTAAAGCTCAATAAACGATTTTAAGCTATCGAACAACTAGAACTTGCATTTAAAATCAAGAATGATTTAACTATCAAACATTTAGAAATTGTATTTAAATCATAGAAAATGAACAGAATAAATAACAAGGCCATGTAGCAAACTTTGAGATGTATATTTATTTTATTTGTTGTTAAACAATTGTAACCTTTTCTTAAAATAGTTTTTATTAAGCTGCAACAATAAACTAAACAATAAACGGCAACTCAACTGCACTACCTTGATTTCAATACAAGATTCAATGCATATTTTAGAGTTTTTTGGCGAACGTGTGAAAAAGAGAGGGGAAAAAGACAGGAACAAACGACGCATCAAGCGAATTTGACATAAATTTCAATTCGATTCTTGATAAATATAAAAAAGGACTTTGCAATTATATAGAGAACGGTTTAAAGGTACAAAAACATGTCGTTTTCATAACAGCAAATTAGACATACTACTACAAAAATGTACTACTACTAGCCAAGATTGCCAGTTAAAATTTAAAACAATTCCGACAAAAAGTTACTTTTTTTCACAATAACATAAATTAAATACAACAAAAATTACCATTGTAAAGATAAACAAAAAAGTTTCTACCGCAATAAAAATATATCAAAAAAAATCTCACGATCATTAAAAGTTACCACAAAAATACCACGCTTTTTAAAAATGCCACCACAAATTCCATTTGCATTTAAAATTGACAAAAATATCTCATTCGCATTAAAAAATACTACAGTAAGTCCCATATGCACAAACAATTTAAAAAACATTTAGTAATAACACAAAGTAACTTTGCTTACTAAAAAAGTAAAGAAAAATGTAAGAAATATATTACCAAACTCCCTCGGAAATTGAAATAATACCCCACGCCAATTAAAAAATACCACGCTGAATTAAAAAGTTTAATAGGAATTCCCAGAAACAAAAATTCCTAAGGGCAATTAAAAACTACCACGAATGGGATTTTTCAACATAACTGGCAACGTTGCTACTAGCTCCTGATATTGTTGTTTTGGTTCTGCATGCGCTGCAAAGGGCCGTTTTTCACTCGGCAATTCTATGAACAATAATTGCTTTTGCCGCAAACAGTTTGTTGACTTCTCGGCTTTAAAGGAGACTTTCGTAAGCCCCCTCTTGCGGGCGAATAATCCACAAACTGCTTGCGGCAAAGGCAATTATTGCCGAGTGTAAAGCAGGGCAAAGAGACCTTGCTATCAGAGCAAGAGAATTATTGCTCACGAAGCAATAATTGCTTTCGTCGCAAACTCGAGAGTTTTCGTGTGAGACGAGTGAAAAGCGGGACATAGTAAGCAAAGTTCTGTTTATTTTCTGTGGACGATTCGGTTCATCCCCTCTAACGCTGCTTAACCACTGTGATCTTGCTCTTCTCTGTGCATTGTTGTTTTAGATTTGCTTGCTAATTGTTGTTGGTTCAGTTAACTGAAATTTTTTTAGATGTTCTTAATTTTTACTCGACATGAACAGCTGTATTTGACAACTAGCTCGCTTTTCTCTGCGTTCTACTTCATTCCGTTCCGATTCGGCCCTACCATGATTACTCTACCATGAGTTGGAGTACGAATAAAACGAATGTTTATTTTCAGCATGTACAGCTGTAGTCAAAATAATAGCAGAACTCTTTTATACACACATGTTTGTACATATAAACAATACTTGTCTACAAACTTCGGATCCGGTAAACCCATTATCGTTCCTATATGTACTTTCATCGCTGGTTCAAAACCTGTCATCAGGGTGTTTTACGTTTTTGGCAAGTGCTTAGTATTATTGACTTAGAATCTAAACTACTCACCATAAAATAAAAAATAATATTTTGTATTTTAGAAAAATTATCAAGTTTTTCATCAATACATCAACCACTTCTATTAACTGGAATCTATCAAAGACTCTCTGAAATGCTTAAAGAGTGCATAGTGCTTTTTTCCTTCTTTCTTCTGTGTTACTTTTCCAGCTCAGCTTGTTAAGTATTATTCAGTTTGCATCAATTCGCATAGAGCTGAAAATTGGTACAGACGCTAGGTTCACCATTACAATAAAAATGCGAAAAGACCCTATCGATCCCATGCAGGCAAAAAAAGTTATTCAAGGCTAACCATTTTCGGTTTTTGGTATTTTTTTGCATAATGGTAAGTTTTACGTTAAAATTTGGTGAGACAAAAGTGTAGAGCATAAAATTATCTACCAAAATAGTCGAAACACTTTTCTTCCTGAGAAGAACTATTTCCAAGATATAGCGATCCAAAGAGTTGAAAAAGTCGTAAAGCACTTAATTATTTGCACTTAACATTCCCGCACTTCCTCCGAGGTAGCGTACTTGACACGTTCTTGATTTTACATGGTTTCCCGGTAGGCATCAGAGAACAGCTTGAGTGCATTCAAATGGCGTTTCGATTGTCTCGTCAATAAACGAGCACCAAATGTGCTTCCTGCATTTAAATTAATGCGCAAATGCATGTACCAATCGCTGTTGATACGAATGCCTTGAGTGTGAGCGCTAGCGATTACGAACGTCTGAGACACAAGAATGGCAAACAAGGCAAAACATGAGGAACAATCGCCAAAAGCACGGAAAATCCATGCTTTTATGCTCATTCGCACAAAGGAAAAATATTAGTTGCAGTGTTGCATTTTTTTATTCTGCGAATGTTGTTACCAGACACAAAAAATTGCAATATTATAAAATAAGATTTTAAATAGAGTTTTTATCGCACAAGTTGACGAAAAAAAAAAGTCAACAATCAACTTCTATGCTAATTTGACTGCGAGGTGGATAGCAGGAATTGAATTCAATTAATGCGAAAATTACTTATATTAATATAGCCAATGGTATAAAAAATTTCTTTGAAGCCATAACCTTTGATTGGAATGAGATATTGGGGTAATTTTTTCATGTAAATTATTTTTGAGACATTAAATATAAAAACAACATTTTGGTATAAATAAATTTCGCCCAAAAAAAGTCATAGGGCAAAAAAAAAACCTTTTTGTTTTGATGACAATTTTTTGCAAAAGAATGCTATGTCATATAAAAGGTAGTCAGGAATTTTATATAATAGTATAGATGATTTCCAAAATATTTTGGCTGTAGAGATAACCATCCGTGAGCTGGAATGCTTTGAAATCACCTCTAAAATCAAGATTTTTGTAAAAATATTGGCTGGTATGGTAGTTTAAAAAATATAAACGGTCAGATATAATAGTTATGAAAAAGTTTTTCTAATCAGCATTTACAAATGTTAAATTTTTGCATTCGGATTAATAAAAATGCTGTTCTTCGTGCATTTATTAATTATTTTATTACTTATTAATTATTTTTAATTGCATACAAAAAACATAGTTATTTCAAATGCTATTCTCACTTTCTACAATTGATTGATTGATTCCTGGTCAGAATTCCGTATATTGATATATATTAAAACCAAAATATAAATTATAAAATAAGCACATACTAAAAAAATGCAAGAAATTAAAAAATCACATGAATTAAATTGCGAGCTTTAGATCAAGTAAGTTTTGCATTAATATTTTGAAATAAAATATATCAAAAATATGTATGAAAAAAAGCATTATCTTTTATGCGATTGCATACATTTCAATTGTTGATGCAGATAGGAAGAGTTTTTTCCGCCATATAATTTCTGGCAGTTTATTTCTTAAAACTATTACACCAACCAATATTTTGACAAAAAATTTTATTTTTAGAGGCTATTTCAAACCATTCCATTACACAAATGGCTATCGCTAGAATCGAAATATTTTAGGAATCTTCATAAATGCTATTGCAACCAAGGATTATTTTGAGGAACTGACACAAGCAACTTAACCTTCAGCCTTTAATATTCATAGCACAAAGATAAAATATATAATAAAATATAATGAGTTATGTGGCGAATGAAACGAATATTTTATTAAATATTCTTATAAAATAACATATCATTTTTTTTACAAGATATTTATATTGTATCGAAAATGTTATTTTATTATTTCTAATTATATATAAAAAAATATTTTTATTATAAAACAGAAACAATAAAACAGTTGCATATCATAGAAAAATATAATAAATATATTAATAACCAGGGCTCGTACTTTGATGACCTAAAAACTGGCATAAGTGACATAAAAAAACTCAAACTATTACATAAAAAATAAAGAAAAAAGCCTTAAAAATAAAATATTACTAAACTTAAAATTTATTTTATAGAATATTTTGTATACACAGCGTTACAGTATATTACAATGTATATTTTAAGTTATTAAAATTATTAAAATTGAAAGAATGTTGATTGTCTGACAGAAAAAATTCTTTCTACTTCTACTTCCTTTTCTTATTTCATAGTATTAACATTTTCCCCTCTAATTTTTCATCAGTAGATCATAAAAATAGATTTAATACAAACTACCATATCCTAAGTTTTTAAATAATATTTTTTTCGATATTTTTTATTGAAGGGACTCTATTGCTAAAAGAATATGTGAAAAAATTTTAATTTTTACTTTTTTTAGTACGAAAAAAATCGAAAAAACTTTTAAAATTACACAAAAATTACCTAAAAACCCGAAAAATGTTCTTAAAGTTAAAAATGTCCAAAAATGACAATAAAATAACTTAAATTTAGCAAAATAAAATTTTAAATAGCATTTTGTAAGAGCTGTCGACTTCGTTTTGACAATCTTGGTCTTTGGCGATCAGCTTCAACCCTACCTTGCCTAATTTTACAATGCTACCCCATGAAACAAAGATATATACAGATAGCGCATTGCGCATGTCCGCCTCTTTGTTGTGACGTAGTTCGAGCTTGTCAAAGTGGTTAAATAAAAACAAAGTCACAATATATTTAAAGGGGATAATTTATTTATAGTGATGAAAAAATATTGACATTTTCTTATTAACTTGGTTTACGGAAATAAAGTAAATAAGATTATAAATATATGTATTTATAAATAAACTAGCTGAAACCCGGCGCGTTGCTGCCACTCTCCCTATTCAAACGCCCATAAAATGTTATCAGTTAAACAGCATGTCTAAATTGAGGTCAAATACTGAATTCTGAGACTGTGCGACCTATATCCACAAAGCTATTCGATATAACTAATTTGGGTTGTATAGGAAGTGCCACTCTCTCTTCATCACCGCTAATAGAATGTAATCAATTAAACTGGATGTCTACATGGAGGTCGAATACCGAATTCCAAAACTGTGCGACATATAACTCCAAAACTATTCGATAGCACAAATTTTGATTGTATGGGAGGTGCCACTCTCCTTTTCCCTACGCCCATAAAATTTTAGCAATGAAACTGCATGAGTACATTGAGGTCGAATACTGAATTTTGAGGCTGAGTTACCTATAACTCCAAATCTATTCGATATCGCAAATTTGGGTTAAATTGGAGGTGTCACGCCCCCCCGACAAACTCTATAAAATTTTATCAGTAAATCTGCAAGAGTAAATTTTGGTCGAATACTGAGTTCCGACGCTGTGCGACCTTGAACTACAAAGCTATTCGATATCACAAATTTTCGTTGTATGGGAGGTGCCACTCCCCCTTGATCAACGCTCATAAAATGTAATCAATGAAACTGCATGTGTACATTGAGGTCCAATACTGAATTCCAAAGCTGTGAAACCTATAACCCCAATGCTATTTGATATCTCTAATTTGGGTTAAATAGGAGGTTTCACGCCCCCTTGTCGTACGCCCATAAAATGTAATTAATGAAACTGCATGTATAAATTGGGGCCGAATACTGAATTCTGACGCTGATATTCAATATCGCAAATTTACGTTAAATGGGAGGTGCCACGCCCCTCTTACCAATGAACATAGATTGAATCAATGAAACTGCATGTGTATATTGAGGTCGAATACTGAATTTCGGCGTTGTACGACTTATAACTCTAAAACTATTTGATAGCACAAAGTTGGGTTGTATGGGTAGTGCCACTCCCCTTTGCCCTACGACGACAAAATGTAAGTATTGAAAATGCATGTATAAATTTAGGTCGAATACCGAATTCTTACGCTGTCAACCTATAACTTCAAAGCAATACGATATCGCAAATTTGGGTTGTAAGGGAGATGTCACGCCTCCCTGTCCAACGCCCATAAAATAAAACCATTGAAACTGCATGTGTAAATTGAGGTCAAAAACTGAATTCCAAAGATGAATTCCTATAACTTCAAAGCAATTCGATATCACAAATTTGGGTTGTATCGGAGGTGCCCCTCCCCCTTGTCCACTCCCATAAAATTTCATCACAGAAACGGTACGTCTAAATTGTGGTCGAATACCGAATTTCTAAGCTGTGCGACCCATAACTCTAACTAAAGCTATTCGATAACAACAATTTTTTATTTATATGTGGGAGGTAAAAGGGGGTGTGGCATTGCCCCTTAAACCATCTCGTACTCAAAGCAAAGCGTACTTACAAAATTTGAGCTCAATCGGACCAATGGTTTCGAAGTATTTTGATATTTTCTTTAAAGTAGGCGTAGACGAATTGTGACCACACCCATTTTTTCAAAGTTAATTATAGTTATCATACGAACTTATTTACCAAATTTTAATTTCATACGACCAAAACCGTCTTAAATACAGCATTTTTATTGATTTGTGGGCGACAAAAGGGGGTGTGGTACAAAACCTGCAAAGATACACACATGCAATTTCTTATGTGCACCCTCCACACAGACCCCAATCACCCCTGAAAATTTCATTGAAATCGGGCAAGCCGTCTAGGAGGAGTATGCGAACAGGAAGTTTTGCCACTTAATTTTATATATATAGATATCAAAACAGTGGGCGCAAAAGTGGGCGTGGTCAATTTTTCTTTCAGTAAACACTTAAATTGGATTACTACGAACATTTGAAAAAAAAATTATCCAAATCGGTCCAGCCGTTTTCCGATTTTAGATAAATTGAAAAATGTGGGCGCAAAAGTGGGCGTGGTCAATTTTTCTTTCCGACAAAACTTAAATTGGATTACTATGAACATTAAAAAAAATTATCCAAATCGGTCCAGCCGTTTTCCGATTTTAGATAAATTGAAAAAAGTGGGCGCAAAGTGGGCGTGGTCAATTTTTCTTTCCGTAAAAACCTAAGTTGGACTATTACGAACATTTAAAAAAAAAAAATTATCCAAATCGGTCCAGCCGTTCTCAACTGATGCAATTACCAACGAACGACATTTGATTTTTATTTATATAGATTCAATTAAATTTCGTTCATTTGTCGTATGACCATTTTTTCCCTTTGTTATATGTTGCTTGCTATTTTGATTGCTATTTCCAACAAAAATAGCGCGTATGTACACAATTTGAACTGCATAAGATTCATACATTTACTTTTCATATCAATTAAAATCAAATTTGCAAAAAAAAAATTTCCAATAGGTCCAAAACCCTTCACTCAAACACATATAACTCGACCAAATCAAAACATTTTCAAACAATTATTTTTTTTAAAACCATCTAGAGAACGTACCCTACAAAATGGTATCGGCAGATTTTTTTTTTACTCAGCCGAACTCTGAAACACTCGTCACAAACAGATTTGACAACATTTTTTTATATATATAGATTTAAGCAAATATATTTATCAGTACTATTATTGAAAAGAAATATATATATATAAAAGGGGTGTCTTCTCGCATTTGTGCCCCCACAAAAAAATAGCTACGTTGCTTGATTTGTTTGACAGCACTTTGATTGCTTCTTTGTTTTCATTTTGTTATGTTCTGCTGCTTTGTTGTTTCGTTTGTTGAAAAAAATTGTAAGTTAATTTTTTGGCCCAAATTTTAATCGTTGTTATTCTTATCAAAAGCATCTAAAACTTTAGTACTTATTTTAATTACATAAAATATAATTGAAAATTATAAATAACACGTACTATAAGTGCACAATATTAGAAATTAAACTAAATAAATGAAATGTTTCTTAAATGCTTGCAATTGTGCTGCTTGTGTTTACTTCTTGCTCTTTCACATTTTATTTTGTATGTATTCACCACGTGTTATAACTAACAAGCCCGAGTGACGTAGTGCGCAGAAGATTTTATTTCTTGCGCTATCTGTATAGCATTGTTTCATGATGCTACCTTGTCTCTTCTTTCAAATCAAATGGTCTCTGCTAACACTCATTCTCAAAGTAAAAAACGATAAAACAATAACAAAAAAAAAATGTTCGGCAAATTGTTTGGCTACCATAACCACGGCATAACGAGGATATATTCATAAAAAAACAAATTAATGTCAAGTTTGTGTTGGTTTTCATCAAACATTTTTTAATTGTGTTGGAGCTTTGGTTACTCTTGTCTTGAATGGATAAAGAATGTTCATTAAAAGCAAAACATTATTGTTATTTTACCGACAAACTTTCAATAATAGTTTGTTTACTAATTTAAGTCGCTTTCAAGATGACTTTCATGCACTCTTGGTCCAAATTTAATCTCAGGTTACTTTAAGAATTTACTGTCATAAAACTTGCTACTGGCAATACTGATTGCTCCACAGTAGAGAAAAGAAAACAATAAACTAAAAGGAAACAAACAGCACAAAGAAGAACGCGCTGTTAGAGAAGGTCAGAGAAGTATGGAAACAACAAAAATTCATGCAGCAGCTGACACTCGAGCTTTAAGCGAAGCATCCGAATGATCTCGTGGTCTGGAGGCTGCCTTGCATCAATTCGCAATCGTGACAAAGTGTGCTTTGCAGCAATCGTTGTTTACGAACTCGAGCGGTATATATGCATTTTTTTCTTGTGTGCGATTACGGCTGACGACGATTGTTACTCGAGTGGCAAAAACTGACGAAAGGTCTCATGCAAATCTCTGGTAGGCATACTCAAAGAACTTCTATGATCATGTTTAATGAAATAATATTGTATTAAATACAAAATGGTTCTATTAGAAATGAAATGATTAAAGTGATATGATTTATTAGTGCTTTCTCAAAAAATCAAACAAACTTGGACATAACATTTCAGCATAATTCGGTGATGCTGAATTTACTGGTGCTTACCGTTTTTGAATCCTGTGGACTATTTTTGAGAAATTCGAGTTTCAAAGTCAAATACTTTTTTTTATTAGCTTTTTTTATTAGCTTTGGCGGGTTCATGTCTTCTGGTGAAACATTGACAATTACCTGCGAAATAAATTCGTAAATCAGATTAAGCCTCAAAACCTTATTCTTAGGGTCCAAATTGACCCCATTATTTAAAAAAAGCAGGTGTATCGCATAAAAACTTTGTTTAAACAAAAAATTGTGCTTTTTTAAGCAATAACATTCCCTTAAAATAATAGCGTTAAATAAAAGTACAAATTAACCCAAAGTAACCAATTTTATGGATCCCTAATATGACCCCAAAACTATTAAAATTAAGACTCTTCTTTTATGCTTTTTCTTGTAAGTAGGATTTAACAAACGTCTACTAACAGAGAATCGAGCTTTTTACCTGCTCTAGTCAAGCTTTCCAACATATAAAATTTAGGATGTCGCTGAAAATCCATTTCTTGCATTGCCAAGCAGAAAATTTCGGTCAAAAATCTGTAGTGGAATTATCAAATGCGTTTACGACGATTTTTACAACGATTGTTATCATTAAATTTTTAGGAATATCATATTTCCATCTCGAGCACTGGTATAGTGGTAAAAAACTAACTTGATGCTAGGAGACATTTGTTGGAACTTACAAGAAGAAGCAGAGGAAACAGAAGAATTTATTTAGAAAAATAAAAAAATAACCATATAAAAAAACTTTATTTTAATATTTTTGGGCTCAAATATAAAATTGGATACTTTCGGTATTAATTTGTGTTTTAATTTAGCGCTTTTATTTGAAGGGAATTTCTTAGAAAAACTGAATTTTTTTGTTTAAACAAAGCTTTTATACGAAACACCGGCTTTTTTAACTATGTGGTCAATTTGGACCCGAAGGGTAAGGTTTTTAAAGTTAATCAGTTGTCAAGGGCATAGGCAGGATAAAAAATAGGAGAGGCGGGGGGTGAAAAAAATCTTATTAAACATTTTATCATATCTTTCATTCATGCATTTTACTAGTCAATGAAATTAGTTCAAAATGAATGTATGGTGTCTTATTCATTAAACATTTACTTTAAAAAAATCAACAAAAATTTACAAAACCTCAAACTAAGGAAAGCTCAAGAAAATAATACGGAAAATTAAAGTGAAGTAATAAAACGAGGCTTTTTTGCGATGTAATGCATCGAGACAGTGTATCGATATTTTTTGATATATCGTTGAGAAAGAAACATCGATGTTTTTTCAAAATCGTTTATTTTTTCTAGCATTACATTAAAAGGCTGAAGTCAGCCCCTTCTTTAACACGTCATACAAAAAAGGACTATTGTTAACTATATACAGCTCCAACAAAAGCAATGTCCTTGTCCGCATGTCTTTTGTGAGTGTTTTTGGGTGTAACTTACATAGTGACTTCACGGGACAGTGCAAGTTCGTAAAACTCAATACATTTAAACGTTTTTACTAACACACTGGCATTTGATTCATTGCCGCGCGGTTCACTGTCAGCGCGTTTCATCGAGTAAATCAATAGCTTTTCAAAACATTAGATCGAGTCGATGTATCGCACTGTAAACATCGAGTAAGTCCGATGCATCGATGTATATCGAATATCCCTAAATTAAGGTGCAAAAACACAAACTACGAAATACTAAGCAAACTGCTCCAACTCACCGACTTAGCGTTGACTGCTTAACATATGGCAGCTCTCGTCAACTTGAAATGTCACTCGGGCTCTAGTTAAAAATTAACAGTATACTACTATTCACGTACCACTGGCAATAGCCTGTTTTGTTTTAGGTATTTTAAATTTGTAACTTTTTTTTTGTGTGATTCGTTATAGTGTCGAAAAAACGGAAGTGGAAAATATATTGAAGCAGTTCGATATTGGCAATTCTCAGATTTATTCGGTGACAACCAATACTCAAACCTCTAATACAAACGATATTAAAAAAGGTTATTTTGATTTTTGTATAACGAAAAATAAAATAAAAATGTTCATAATATCCACTTCATGTAAATATCTATATTTTCAACTTTCCGTTTGAACAATATAAATTTCCAGAAAACATTTGACACATACTAACTGGCTTAGACTAAATTATACAAAATACACTTTCAAAATACTAATTTTCTTCTGAATTTTCCAGCTCTAGTTTCAAAGAAAAGTAAAACCACACTTTAAAAAAGGATCACAAATAGAAACTACTTACAAATCCATCAATTAAATAAAAAATTCCAGATTTAGGGGGTTTTCCCCCCTTCCCCAGCCTTCGCCCTTGTCTGCTGTAAGATATTATTTCCCAGGTAATTATCAATGTTTCACCTGAAGACATGAACCCACCAAAGCTAATAAAAAAAGTTTTTCTAACAAAAACTGCATTAACATGTATTTGACTTTGAAACTCGAATTTCTCAAAAATAATCCGAAGGATTAAAAAACGGTTCACACCATTAAATTCAGCGTTCTGAAGTGCTATGTCCAAGCTTGTTTGATTTTTTGACATTAACAGTGTTATTAGGTAGACTAGTATTTTTCAGAAAGCACTAATAAATCATATCACTTTAATCATTCCATTTGTAATGGAACCATTTTGTATTTAATACAATATTATTTCATTAAACAGGATCATAAAAGTTCGTGGAGTATGCCTATCGGGGAAACCACATAAAAAAAAACGTGCCAAGTACACTACCTCGGAGGAAGTGCAGAAATGTGTTCATATTAAGTGCTTAACGACTTTTTCAACTTTTTGGATAGCTATATCTCGGAAATGGTTCTTCTCAGGAAGAAAAGTGTCAAGACTAATTGCATAGATAATTTTATGCTCTACACTTTTGTCTCACCAATTTTTAACGTAATACTTACCATTTTGCAGAAAAATGCTAAAAACCGAAAATGGTGACGTTTGACCCTGAATAACTTTTCCCGACATTAGATCGATGGAGGCTTTTCATATTTTAATTGTAATGGTGAACCTAAAGTCTGTACGAATTTCTAGCTCTATCTGAACACTTGTTTGTTTTTTGCACTGTAACTTTTTCCTTGAAGTGTCTTAAAAAATCACAATTTTTTATTTCTTCGTGTCCTATGATTGCTTATTGATCCTCAAAATTAGAAGCAAACGGAGACATAAAGAATGAATCGTGGCCGAAATGGCGTGAAACACCCTATATAAAAATATAACATATATTACATAATAGTTTTAATAATTCGTCTCAAAAACTACTTCACCTAACAATTGCATGCGTTTCAGAGGAGAGTTTCTACAGTATCCAGTCTTCTACTTCTTAAAATGTGTCGCATTTAATTGTTGACTTGTGTTTTCATTAAAAAATTAACATATTTTCTCCATTTATCCAAGTCAATAGGAACAAAAAGTTTCCTTTTTCAATTAATCTTTTTGCTTCCTATCTTGTGGACTGTCTGATGAAAACCGTTTCGGAACTCTCCGGAAACTCAAAATGAATGATATTCTGTGCATGCCAGCTTAACTTGTTTAATAAAACAACCTGCAAAAAGAAATAGCCAACTTAAATAAATTACACCGAAAACGGTGGTTAAAGTGTCAACGGCAACGGCAACGGAACATAGCTCGGTGCAACAAAGTCAAAATCTCTACATGGTGCGCCATGTTCTGTCCGAATACATAAGCCACACATTATCTCGTAACTTTGTGCCGTATTTCCAAAATAACGCATAGCAAATGCTACTTACTTTGAATGCGTTTAAAGCCAGTATCGCAATAAAACATACCGGAACACCGCCTGCAGCGTGTATTTCATGAAGGAAGGAAGCATTGTTTATCTCCTCAGTGGAAGGCATTCGCACATTCATAACTCGCAGACAAACATGAGAGTAGCATGTGTGCGTGTGGGTTGTAAATGTTTTGAACGTAACGCATTTCGAGTGGCAGCACTGCGTTGGTCAACACATTAGCGTTCTGTTAGCCATATATCATAAAATATTTCGAGGACTCGTTACAAATTTTCAATATATGCATGCAAAATACTTCATTGCACGCACACGTACGAATCGAAATGGGGGACTTAAGCAAGCAAACGCAACATATGCTGCAGTGCGTAAATATTGTGAATAGCACTCACTACATGATTTCGGTGGTACTTCAATTTGTGTATTGAGCTTATCATGCCCTAAAGTGATTGCCAGAGTCAGGCGAATGACATGGTGATTCACGATGTCAATAAAGCGATAATGTGTGTGAGATATTTTTTTTTTTGTAACTAGGTGCGAAAAA
Source organism: Dichetophora obliterata (assembly GCA_963920525.1). Classification (NCBI taxonomy): domain Eukaryota; kingdom Metazoa; phylum Arthropoda; class Insecta; order Diptera; family Sciomyzidae; genus Dichetophora; species Dichetophora obliterata. The sequence goes on from OY986439.1 coordinate 125,305,910, forward strand.
ATAAACAGAGGTTCTGATTAAAATTTTAATCTTCACTGTCCCTAAATCAGTGAACTTTAATTTCACAAGAGCGTATTTATATGTTTGAATAAGCAAAATATGACAGATAGATTAGGTAAGGTTAAGTTAAGATGGCAGCCGGTCAAAGACATAGACCACCGTTGTGATACCACAGGGCAGGGGCAGATCCAGGAAAATATTTCAGGGGAGTTTTGAAAATATTTATGTACGTTTTATTATGGTGATTAAAAAAGTTCTTTTTTTCCAAATCAGCCGAGCCCGAACGGAAATGAGATGGTTATATCAAAATATGAAAAGGAAAATGACAAATTTTTTTTAATTTGAAGATGGTGCTACCAGCGGTTTTCTGTTTTAGTTGAAGAAAATTGACGAACAAGCTTTAAAGTTAAAAAATTCAACGATTTTTAACAGAATATGCAAAATAGATCAGAATTTATAAAAACGTGTTTAAATTTTGGATACTAGATTAATTTTTTTTTAGCCAATAAAGTGTTAAAAAAAAGAATCGATAGCAAATTTGGTTCCCATGGGAAAAACACTTTTTCTAAATGGGAACATATTCCTAAACGAGTATTTATTCCTTTTTTTTTAAATTTTTTTTCTCAGACGTCGAATAAACTTGGATCGTGGCACCATCTAAATATTAAAAAAAAAATACAAAACTATTATACGTATTCTGTCAAAATATCATAAATTTATGGTTAATAATAAGTGAAATATGAATTTTTTACTTAAGGTCTTTTTCGTCAATTTTCTCCAAATAAACCATAAAACCGCTGGTAGAACCATTTAAAAAATAATTAGATTTTTTTTTAATTTTAATTTTCATATCTTTATATAACCATCCCATTTCCAGTCGGGCTCGGTGAATTTAACGGTGAACTCTAACGTTATATGTATATGCCAGGGGTGGGCACGAGTTAGGACATTTAGAGTCGCATAGAGATTTTCAAAACCTTCAAAAGAGCCACACCGTACTTCATATAAAGACAAAAACAAAAAAGAATTTTAATATTAATTAAGTTGTTAGGTATAATTAAAATAAATCAAAAATTAATATTATTGATGTACATAAGACTTGCTTTAGCTAAAAAGTGTCAAGCAGCATAAAAAAACAACCCCAGACAAAATTTTTGGCCGGAAAATGAACTTAAAACGCCAGACTTGGCATGGCAGGGCGGGAATTGTACCAAAACCAGCCAGTTGACTGCCACTGTACAGAACAGCAGACTGGCTAACAGAGGCTCAAAAATGTTTAAGAGAGCATGCAAGCGGCGTTCAGTAGAAGCAACTTGGCAGAGCAGAATACAAGCAGGTAGTGGCAGGTTATCGGATGGGGCATTAACATGGCATTGAATGCAAAATATTAGTTTCTTTTATATATTTTAGGTTATTTTATATATTTGAGCTTTTTTATTCAACTAACAGTTTTTGGTCCTTGGGTTTGTCGATTTTTTCGATTCACCCAAATTTTGAAAAGCTTTGATGTTGTGACATACAATTTTGAGTGAGATTTATCAAACGTAAATTTCTAAGTTTTTTTTAAATTAGTTTAGTTTTAGTATATCAGGTGTAAACAAACCCAAACAAAGAAGGAAATCCACTCCTGTTGGTACAATAGCATTGCCACCAACAGTACCAGAGGCTACGTGTGCGAACAGTTTTATTGAAACGAATGGTGAGTTTTAAAATTATTGCTCTACAAAAACATAGTCCAACACGCAAACAATAAGCAGATTTCCTAAACAAAATTTGACACAGAAATTTTTGTACTGTATAATCTATGTTAAAGTTTTTAATTAAGATGATGAATTCGCTGGTCCTTCCTTCCCAGAATCAAAAAATTGTGCATCAGATGAGGATAGTAAAGATCCGATTTCTGGAAAAGATCGATTTGTTCTAGGATCTCCGGTTTCAACATCTGAAGTCTTCACCTCAAGAAGCAGTTTGTTGGAATTTATTGATTCCATCCATATGCCCTAAAACGCCCATCTCCACTTATGTCTTTAAAAAACATTTCATAAAAATAAATTCCGCTATTGAGTGTACGGCGCACTGCAACAACTGTTACAGACCAATAATATCAAATGCGAGGAATATAATAGCACAGACGAATTCGGATATCTGCTAACCTTTTCAATAGGGGCACAGCTGCAAGAAATTATTTCTGCTGCAAGAAGATTTCTGAAAACAAGTGCTCACCATTTTAGCAGAAAAAAGAAAATTTTGACATGCTAGAAGACATTTACGATGGCGAACTGTATCGCAATCAATGCGAAAACAATTCATGAATGACCCCAGGAATGTATCATTCATGTGGTATTTTGACGGAGCAGCACTCTATTTAACTTATACTATTAATTAGATTTTTATGTAGTAATTAGAAAATGCACCATATCAAACATTGAAGTCACTCTTGTACACCAGTATATTAGATCTTCTGAAATACAGTTAATTTCGCCACAATGTATTAAAAAATTAATTTTGCATTACATGTAAATGATATTTCTTATGTTTTGCGTACCACCAAATATGATTCCACTAAATATGACTCAAAACGAATAAAGCACCTTTACCTTTATAAATTTTATAAATTTTTTATTTTATTGTTTATTTATGCAAACTTTCGGCAATAAAACTGCCAAGTTCACATGTTAATGGTTTGGTCTGTGAAAAGGTTTTCAAAAAATTCAAGTTAAAGCTAGTAAAAAGTTAGAGCTCAGAAGAGTTAGACAGAATAAAAGCGTCTTCCAATATAAGACGAGATAATTCTGTTGTATAGAAAGCAAAACATTTTTAAACTGCTAGACCATTTCAATTGGATGCCAATACAATGCTTGTTTTTAACAGAGTACATGTGCCTGCCAGTATAGGGCGAAAGCATTTTGTTCTGTAGAAAACAAAACTTTTAAGCCTGCGCAAATATTTCAGTTAAATGCCAAAATAATGGTTTTATTCAACAGAGTTCATATGCCTGCCGTTATAGTGCGTAGGAAGGCTGCTGCTGAAAAAACAAAAATGTTTGAGCTACTTGAACATTTCAGTTGCCATCCAATACAATGCTGAATTTCGACACACTGCCTTCTACTAACTTTTCCATGCCTTCATGCTGGTACTTTCTGGCAACCTTTTTTGATAACAAGTAAACTGGCAGCCACCACATTTCAGCATACTGCCAGAACTCAATGTAAATATTGCGATAAAAACTCATTCATAACATAGTTTTATTCATATTAAAACTTAAAATTTATAAAAATAATGACAATTAATTTCCATTTCAAAATACTCGCACTTTGGAGCTTACACCCTCGATCAGTACTTGGAAATATATTTTTCGCTGAATGATTTAGCCTGTTTTCTCCAAATTCTGCGAAACTGGGTTATGTTTGAAGGTTCTGTCTTCTTTAGTTTTGATTTAATATGGGCCCAATATCTTTTAATCGGTCATAACTCCGAGCAATTCGGAGGATTGACGTCTTTCAGCACTATGTTGACCCCATTTGTTATGTGAAATTCTAAGGCCAAGGCGGGCCAAAACATCACTGTCATATTGTGTTTTTCAACAAAAGCCAGAATTCGCTTCTGCAGATATTCTTTTATACAAATATCGCCATTATTCTAGTTGTTATCGCCGTTGTTCCTCCAGAAATAAATTCTTCGCTTTTTAAAAGACACGTGCAATTGCCTGCCACATCAAATACTTTTTCGTATATCTTGATGTTTTTTGGTTTCGGAGCTTGCTATGCACTTTCCCTTCTCCTCTGCTACATAAAATTTCAGGCCAGGTATTTGACTAAAGCCAGTAACGTAATAGGTCTCATCGTCCATTACACAGCACGCAAATGTTGCCAAAAAGTCACTGTATAACTTACGAGCACGAGTTTATCACACCAGCTCCTTAACATCTGTATCCGAAATTTTTTGAACTTTAAATGTATTAAGGTTTACTATTTCTTTGGTTCTGTGAGCAGTTTAGGCTGATGTTTTCACTTTAGCGGCAACAAAACGTTTAGAAAGGTTCGGATCCTTTTTGTAAGCCCTTAGCACATATTTCTCTAGTTTCTTTTATTTTTCGTGCCAGGCTTTTCTCAATGCTGGCATCTTCTTATCATGTGCCAATGCATTTTGTACCGCTGATCTTCCAACTTTTAACACTTTTGCTAACCAACATTGTGAGATGTTTGAATTTTGCATGTATTAGACCAAAATCAATTTTCTTTGCCGAAGTTCTTTACTCTTTTAGTTAAGCAAAAACTAAACTTTAAAACTTTAGTTTAAAAAGTGTAAAGAAAGTTACACACATCAAATTAAACTATAATCGAGAACAATAGCTATTAAATTACCAAATTAACAGCTGATCGTGTGATCGATAACAAAGTTGTGCCATGGATAGTGCTGCCAGATTTCAGCTGAAACAGTTCTTACATAGCATGTGTCTGCACACTAATAAAAAAATTTTTAAACAAAACGAAAACGAGATTTAAAACAAATCTTTGACTAATATTTCAAAATTTTGTTCTGTATTGGTTTAAGCTGTTCGCAACTACAAAAACTAGGAGCACTACAATTCGAACAGCTGACTTTGCCATCTAGCTCAACTTTTGTCAGATTCCTCTCTAAATACACCATTAAAGAGAAGGTCCAGTAAAGAAAAAAAAAGGGTACAAATTATTAAATTTTTCTTTCAACGATTTTTGGTCAAACAATAAAAAACCATTATCAATCCGTGGAATTTCAATTTTTTTGATATATTTTGAAATAACAAAACAAAAAATGAGCCGCACCTTACTTAATAAAGAGCCGCATTTGCCTATGGTTGGTATATGCATTGCAGAGAGGGAAATAAGGAATTTTTATAAGATCCGAAAATCAGTTGGTCAAATTTTTTTAATAATATAGTGAAAATCGATAAAGTTTTTAACGAAAAATATCAATAAGTATTTAAGTCAAATATAAAGTATTTTATAGCATTTGTTTGTTTAAATCGAGATTATTATACTCTTTGTATCCGTTTGAAGATAGCGGTGTTTTGTTGCGCTGTTCTAGCTGAGCACTAAAAGAGAAGAGTAAAGAACAACATGCAGTTTATTGAAACACTCTCAACACAAACGGGAAGATTTCTTAAAAAACATTACACTTTACCATATATAAAATCGATTCTTAATGATTAAACTTCAAAATATGCTTGGTTTTCATATCATATAACATACTTTTTGTATAAAATTCTTTTATCGAATAAAATAAACGAATAAAATAAATTTATATCAATTCGAACTGTTTAAATTTCGAACAAGATTAAACTAATCAAAATTCCCCGATTTTCATTAAATTCCCTTCAAAAAATATTTTAATTAATTTACGTATTGGTTTTTTTTAATTGAATATTATAATAAATAATGTAAGGATTTTTTAGTTTTACGAAAACAATTAATTTTGATAGAAAAAATAACACACTAAACAATTAGAAAAAAATTACTTTAAAAAAGTAAAATGTGCTTTCGAGACCCGACTTCAAACTTTGAAGCTACAATAAGGGAATTCCATCCGTTTTCGACCACTCACTCAACTTCACCATCTCCGATTTTGATAAAATTTTGTACACCTACAGCCTAAGTTGGTCGGTGTAAGGTCTGAACATTTTTTTTTTTTAATTTTTTGCACGACTGGTTACCGAGTTATGGGTATACAAAAATGCAAAACAGTCAATTTTTTTCGTAGAGTGATTTTCAAAAATTCATAACTTATGTTGTTTTCATGCTAGAACAACGATTTTGGTTGCAATCGAAAGATTATCTCTTTTTTTTTTTTTTTTATTCTGTTAAAAAATAAAGTTATACCATAATATATTTTTTTGCAAATTTTTAATGCAGAAAAGTTTGAGCATAAATATATTTAACATTGTATCCTGCAAAATGGTTACAAAAAATATATATTAATATATGGCATTTCTTCTAGCTATATCCTAAAAGGTTTTTTTGGGACGTCAATGGGATCACCTACAAAAAAATTTTCAAAGTACACTTACTGAAATTTTTGTTCTAAAAATAAAATTTTTTAAATTTTCAGCAGCAAAGAGTACTAAGGCTTTAGTATTTACCAAATATCTATGTGCTTGGCAGCAATGCTTAGAAGTTGCGGCGGAGCAAAACTTATTTTGGTGATTCCCGAAACCCAAATATAGTGGATAATAAATATTATAAGGTTAATAAAAGAATCTTTGAGAACCAAAATTGATTTTTTTGCAAGGATATTTAACTTGCTCTGTTGTTATATATAAATATCTTTATACTAATGTTTTCAATTGTTATAAATATCAAAATATTTTCAATTATATTCAATTGAAATTGTTTCCTTGATCGATACAGACTCAGGTGCAGCGTCACAGCATAAAAACAGAAAAAATTTCATTGGCCTGTGCCACCACAAGGAAGATTTTGGAATTGCAACTGAGTGGCATTTTTCAGCAACCTCCCATGGCAAAGGCCCAAGTGATGGCGTGGGTGGAGCTGTTAAACGTTTGGCTGCTAGAGCAAGCTTACAGCGTCCATATGCTGAGCAAATACTAACACCAAATCTTTTATATGTGTCTGCAAAATAAAATGTAGACGGAATAAGTTTTGATTACACAACATTTCAAAATCATGATGAGGAAACAATTAAACTTAATGATAGATTTGAAAAATCACGGCGAATCGATGGAACACAAAAATTACATTGTTTCATTGCTTTAACTATTGATAAAATTATGATGAAAGTTTATTCAAATTTCAGAGATTGCAAAATTGAGAATTTGTCAATATAAATATTTAAAATTTTACTTGAAATATATCCTGTTTTTTGTGTTTAATATTTATAAACTACTAAATGTTAAATATTTTTGTGTCTTATTGGTTATGTTAATAAATTTCCTTTGATACCTTCTTACTTTATATTGACCCATTTTCAATCCTTTTTAATTTGGCTTTCGGTAATAACAAAATGAAAGTTTGAGAGATCGTGTTTCGATTGCATCCAAATTCGTTGTTCTAACTTGAAAATAACCAAAGTTATGAATTTTTGAAAATCAATCTACGAAAAAAAATTGACTTTTTGCATTTTTGACTACCCATAACTCGGTAACCAGTCATTCAAAAAATTGAAAGAAAAAATGTCCAGACTTTACACCGATTTAAGTTATGGGTGTACAAAGTTTCATCAAAATCGGAAATGGTAAGGTTGATAACAGTCGAATTTTGATCGAAAATGGATGGAATACCTCAATATGTCGGTGGCCCGATTCCAAAGTATGTTAAGGGTGTTTTTAGGCAAACAATTTTTTGAAAATCTAATTTTTTTTACGTTTGATTATTGTTGTAAAACTATTCACAAATATGTCAAAAAAATCAATCCCGCTTATAATACAGATTCTCTAGCGCTTAAAACCCGATGCGCCAGAGAGTACCTTCAACTAACCAGAGTAACTTTAAGCGCGTTTTTCTCCAAACATACTTTTTCAAAAGCGGCCGCACTACTGCAAAGAAACTAATCGACCGATTTTATTTTTTTTTAAATCTATTTCTATTGTAATTCTACACATATTTTACCAAAATAAGCGTCTTTGGAAAATATATTTGTAAAAAATATCGTAAATTTTTCAACTTTTTTCCACATTTCATAATTTTCTTTAATTTAAATGTTTTTATTCCGTGCTAAAAATTATTCAGCCTTCTACATATATTGTTGCTTTTTTGGGCTTTGGCCGTGTAAAAGACATACCAAATTGTATTACCTTTATTATTTTTATTTTTATTTTGTCCGATATTGCGATATTTAATTTTTAAGCCTTCCTCGGGGACTTTAAGAATATATATAACATTTCACTATTTACATTTTACACAAAACACAGAAATATTTACCATTTAATAAATTAAGACATTAAAATTAAATTATAATAAAATTGAAGCTTCGTTCGGCTGTTTGGACCAAATAAAAATAATAAAGGAATAACAATTGGGTATTTCATTTACACGGCCAAAGCCCAAAAACAGCAACAATATTTTTATTCCATTTTAGTTGAAGATGTGCATTCAAGGGTTTGTTTTTTAATTCATCTTTTTTTCAGACGATATGGAGCCGAGCTATGGGATGTCAGGATTTTCACTTATTATTAAGCAAACTAACTTCAGCACACTCTTCATATTTGAACAATATATCGTCGCTGTGCCTACAAAAATGTTTATGTGTTTTTCAGCAACTTTTTAGGGGAGCAAAAACTGATTTTTTCAGAGCTTTTCTACTTTTGTGAGCACATAGATGTTTTGATCACTTCTTAACCGAAAGAGATCTAAAAAAACGCACATTCAGAAATATGGGTGATAGATAGTGTTAATAAAATATGCAATAAAAAAATTTGACAAAAATCACATAACCATTTTTGTAGGCGCAGCGACGATATGTTAAAAAAAATTGTGCTTAGAAATTAATGTTTCGAATAGTTCGAAGATTAAAAAAAAAACACAATTTTAAATGGTTTTAATTTTTAACTTTATTGTTCTCGAGCTGTCAATCAACTAACTTAAAATTATTACATTTTTTGTTTATAACTAAAACTCTGTGCTTACCGTACCTGCATGTATCTTTGTATGTGTGTGTTGCGCTGCGTTTGTCAGCGCTGCCAAAATAAGTTCAAGCGAAAAGTGCAATCAAAGCTTTTCTAAACACTGTGTGAACGGAAATTGGTTAGCCAGAATTCCCAATAATTACTTGCGACATTTGGAGCAAAGAATTATTAAAAATTTCGATTATGCTGAAATTTACTGTGTGACCGGAAATTGGTCAGCCAGAATTCTTAATAATTATTTGTGAAATTTGGAGCAAACAATTATTAAGAATTTCGAAATTAATTTTATATTACATTAGTTTTGCCGGGAAGGAAGGGGTTTGCTATAACTCCCCCACCATTAGCTTGAGGCTCCGACGAAGATATTTCTAAGACAGTGGTCTTTGAACAAAGATTTTTAGTTTTTATTAAAAGAGCAAAAATTATTAAAATTATGATAAGCAAAGTGCTTATATTTAAAGTATTTTTTTGAAAATGATTTTTATTAATTTCCGTGATGTCTTTCCTATTGTTTTCGATATTTTGTAGATGAATGTTATCGAATTCAAGCTTAGTGTTTAAGACGTCTTCCTTGATAGATACATGTAGATTCGGTAATATTATATGGTCTTTAACCTTTATTTCGAAATTTTTGTAGGTTTTATTATTAATTTTAATATAACAATTTTCAAATTTAATTATGTATGTTCCTTCTACAATAGTATTAAACTCGTTACAATTATGTAAGATTACAGTATTTTTTATATTTTTTACAATAATTAATCCATTTCTTATTTCTTTTAGTTGAGTGGTTGTATCTTCTTTAAAAGTACATTTTGCTTCCTTTATTTTAAAAATATTATATAAACATTGGTTTTCAAGTTTTCTTAAGTTTCTCTGTAAATTTTGTTTTACTTCCGCGTAATATAAATTGCCGTGGTTGTCTGTTATAATTTCATTTTCTTTTACATATAAGGATTTTTTATTTTTGTTAGGTATGGGTTCAATAAGAATTTTTGAGTAATTATTTTCTACGAATCTTGGAATCAAAACTATTATTACAATTTTTCTGTTAAATGAAGCAACTGAAATCTTTATGTTTGCTAATGTGTCAATGTCTGTTATGTTTCTAAATTCGTCATTTGTCAGAATGTTTCTACCTAGAACACCAAGTCTGCTATTGAGAAGAATCTGTTCTATATCATCTATGTGATTAATGAGTAGGCTGATGTCATAATTAATTTGATAAAGATATTGCATGTATCTTACTTCATCTTCTATTGATATTATTCTATTGCTAACTTCGTCTGACCATGTTCCTACATATTCTTTTATGGTTTTTTGTTGTTTTTTAATGTGATCCGTAATATTTTGGATTTGTCTAATTATGTCCGTGTTAATGCGTACTTGTTTATTATTTTCCGTAATGAGATTTTTATTATTTCCCTTTAGAGTTTCGAGTTGTTCAATAATATGTTTTTCATCGTCAGCGTCCATAGTTCCTGTAATGTATTTAAGGCCTTTGCCGACTATGTTAAAGAGTCCTCGTTTGCTTCTTGTCTGCGGGAGTAGATTGTGTAATTTTACTTCTAGGTTTCTGTAGTTATGTAGGACTGAATTTAGCATTGGTCCTTCTAAGTTGGGTTTGTTTGTCATTAGTTTAATGTTGTCCCAAATATGTTCCTTCGTCTCATCGTATTGTGTCACGTTAATTATGTGAAGTACTTTTTCATAGTTTATAATTATTTTGATATTTTCCATCTTTATATTGACAAAACCGTTATTTTCGTTTAGATTTTGAACCTCCAGCGTCTGTGAAAAGGTCGTCGTTAGTGAAATTAAAATTAACATGGATACGTCCATTTCCTAAAAAAAATATACGAAATATTAAGTCTTAAAATATTTAAATTATTTTTATTGTTGGGTTATTATTATCTTGAAATTTCTTTGGTTTTTTCAAATGGGATTTATAGTATTTGTGTCCTTTTGTTGTGACAATGTGTTCTTCATCTAATGGTTCTGCGATTATTTTCCTAAATTTGGCATGGTTTTTGCCACCTCTTATTTCTTTTAGAAATACTGGTCCCGTTTGTATTTCAACATCTTCCCTATTTTTATTTTGTGTATTAATTGTACGTTCTTTTATATTTTTAATTCGTTCTTTTATTAAGGAATATTCATCTTGGTTTATATTCCCATTACTGAAGTCAATTGGTTTACGGCCTGTTGTTGAATGAATGCTATTGTTATAAAAATTAATAACTTTATAAATTTTTTCTTCTACTGTGTCAATATCCTTATTTGGGTCGTGTCTCAAAAGTCTCAAATGTTCATTTAGGGTATTATGCAAACGTTCGACATCGGAATTCGATGTGTGATTATTATTTGATGTGAAGTGGATATTGATATTCTGTTCTCTAAGGAATTCTTGCAAGGGTAGTGCTTTAAAGCCAAGTTCGTTGTCTACAATTAGGTTGTTAAAATGTCCTACATTACTTATGTATTGCATAACAGCTCGTTTAAATTCTGTCCATGATCGACTGGATATTTTGATGGCTTGAGCATGCTTTGAAAATTTATCTATCGTGGTTAAGAAAATGTTTTTGTTTAAACTATAGAAAACGTCCATGTGGATCGTGTCTCTTGGTTTTTCGGGTGTTTCCGTTAATTTAAATTTCTGTTTTACAGGATGCCTTTCGTATTTCTCAACATTACAAATTTCGCAATTGTTGATGAATTGGGTAATTCTTTGCTTTAATTTTGGGTTATATATGACGTCTTTTAGTTCTAGAAAGTTCTCGTTAATGCCCCTATGATTATTCTTCAAATGTTCTGTTTCTATGCAATTAGTAAGTTCATTTTCATCTGTTATGTCTCTCAGAACCTTTGTGCATCTCATAATTTTAAAGGTACCATTGTTATTATTAAAATTGTTTTTTATCACCTCTTTAAATATTTCAAAAATTACTTCATCATCGAAGTATACGGCGTTTGTACCTGTTGGCTTAAAATGGTTTTTCACTATTGTTATGATTGTGTCGCTATCTATATTTCTTATATAAATTATTTTTCTATTCGAACTAAATATTTTTTGATTTTTAATTTTTAAAGATCCTGAGTCGGTTTTCTTAAAAATGATTTGGTTTTTGTACATATTTAATGGGCATTTACTCTCATTTATTATTGGTGTCTCGAATTCGTTGAAATTAATCATGGCGCGAGATAGCGCATCGGCGTTTCCGTTTTGTATGCCTTTTTTGTATTTTATTTCGAAATCATATTCGCTTAGACGAAGTCTCCACCGAATAAGCTTGGAATTGGGCTCCTTCATTGAAAAAAGCCATGTCAAAGGACGATGGTCGGTTTCCACTATAAATTTATTTCCGAATAAATAAGGTCTAAAATATTGTGTTCCCCAAACAATGGCAAGTAGTTCCTTCTCGATTGTGCTATAATTTTGCTCGTGGTCGTTGAGCGTTCTGCTTGCAAAGCATGTTGGATGTCCATCTTGGGATAACACGGCCCCTAAAGCATAATTGCTTGCGTCGGTTTGTAACGTAAATTGTTTTTTAAAATCAGGGTAAACAAGGACTGGATCGTTAACTAAATGTTTTTTCAATGTTTCGAATGCGTTTGTATATTCAGGGTCTTCTATGTTCATTTTTATATCTTTCTTCAAATACTTGGTCATGGGCTTAGCTATTCGCGCATAGTCTTTAATAAACTTGCGGTAATAACCTGTTAGTCCTAAAAATTCTTTAATTGCTTTTTGGTTTTTTGGGAGAGGGAATTTCTGGACACATTCTATTTTTCTTGGATTAGGTTTAATACCGTCTTTTGTTACAATGTGACCAAGGAACTCGGTTTCGTGTTTGAGAAATTCACTCTTATCTAGTTGTATTTTAAGGTTTACATCTCTGAGTTTTTGAAATACCTTAGTTATCGACTCTATGTGTTCTGTAAGGGAAGTGGAAAAAATTATAATATCGTCGAGATATACCAAGCAGATCTTATTAATGTATTCAGATAAAACGTTGTTCATCAGCCGTTGAAATGTGGCTGGTGCTGTTTTTAAACCAAAAGGCATACGAAGAAACTCGTAATGCCCTCCTTCAACACTGAACGCTGTTTTGTGAATATCTTTCTCTGAAATTTCAATTTGATGGAAGCCTTTTGCAAGGTCCAATGTGGTGAAGTATTGACAACGTCCTAGCTTCTCTAATATTTCGTCAATATTAGGAATTGGATATCGGTCATCTATTGTTACTTCATTGAGTTTCCGATAGTCAATAACTAGGCGCCATTTTTTTCTTCCACTCGCATCCATTTTCTTTGGAACTACCCAGACTGGCGCTGAATAAGGAGAGTGACTTGGTCGTATTATTTTGTTTTTAAGCATTTCCCGTATTTGATCTCTTACTTCGTTTTTGTGAACGTATGGATACCTATAAGATTTTGCCACTATAGGAGCATGTTCGATAGTCCGAATTTCATGTTTATGGGCATTTGTAAACGTTAGGTCCTTTTTCGAATCGTCATTATAAAAAATATTTTTAAATTTCTTCACTACATTTATTAATTTTTCTTTTTCTTCTATATTGAGGTGATCCATTCTAATTTGTCCTAGTAGAGGCTTGTCATTTTCCTTTTTTTTCGTAAAATTTTCGTTGTTTTCATCAAATGTATAAATGCAGAAATTTTCGTTAGTAACTTGAGTGGATTCTTGTTTATGTACTACGACGTCTTTTACTCCGTCGTTTTTAATTTGTAATTTGGCTTCTATTTTATGATTATTTGCTTCATATATTCCTTGCATTAATTCTACTTCCTTGTCGTGGGAAGACTTTCCTTCAATATAAACTAAACCTTCTTTATTTGTTACTGGTACTTCAATTTCGTAAGTACCTTTATCTGTGAAGCAATATTTGTTTTCCATATTTGTTAAAAATTTTAGTTCTAATTCTTTTTCGCCTATAAGTAGTTTATTTTCTTTAAAATTGATCACACCGTTTAAAGGGATCAATATGTTGTTTCCAATTATACCATCATACATGTTATGAAATTTACTTACAAAAAATTCAAATTTTTTGTCTATGTTACCAAATTCTTTGAAGCAAGGGATAGCTACCCTTTCGTTAACTTCTATTATGTGTTTTAGTGTTTGTAAATTCATTGGCCCTGTGGGTACATTCCACTTTGGATCGCATAATCCAGGGTTTATTATAGATTGGGTCGCTCCCGAATCTATTATGAATCTTAACACTCCTAACTTAGCTTTTATTTCTATATGTGGTAAGTTATTTCTGAGGCCGGTAAAGGAAAATTTTGGGCTGTTGGATTTATTTCAATTTTTCCGATTTCCATCGGTTCTACCGTTGGTTGATGGGGAATATTAATTCTAGCATGGTTTCTATTCCTTTCGTTGTTATAATAATTATTGTTGTTATTGTGGTAACTGCTTGCACTATTTCGGTTATAGTTATACGAGTTACCTGGTTCATTGTTGTAACGATTGTTGCGGTTATAATTATTATGTGTTTGATAATTATTGCGATTAGTGTTTGTATTGTAAGGATTGTTTGAATAGTTATTGTTGTAGTTGTTACGAGTAGTCGTATTATTTTTGTGATTGTGTTCATCCTTGTTTTGTCGATTGTTGTTATATCGTTCTGTAGGTCTAGAGGTCTGGTCGTTAGTTCTTCTATTCGGTTTGTTTTCTGTTTTATATGGGCTATAATAAGCATAATTTGCTTCGTGTAATATGTTTATTGCTTCTTCCAAAGTTTTAGGATCTCTGCAATATAAAATTGACCTCATCGGTTCGGGCAGTTTTGTTTTAAATGTCTGAAGAGCGGCTTTTATGTTTAAGTTAACAGTTTGGTCAATTTCCTCTTCAGTTGTAGCGGTCGATAGTTCTGTTTTAGTCTTTATATTAAGTCTCCTAAGTATGAACTTTAAGTCGTTGTAAAATTCTACACTATTATTTCTAAAGGTCGTTCCTCTCAACTCATTGAAGAGTTCTTCTATCGATTTTCGGTCGGAAAAGTTATTTAATAGGATCGTTTTTATGTCCTTCCAAGACATAGCATTACTATCTATTTCAATAGCTTCCTTTGCTTTTTTTGTTAATTTAGATTTAATTATGTCTGAGAAGATACTTTGTGCTAAGGTATCATATCGGGTCAGTAAGGGGTAAATTCTGTCTATTAGTGTAATGAAGGTTTGAAGTTCGCTAGTGTTTCCGCTAAACTCAGGGAGTCTGTCGAGATATTTGAGGGGGTCAATTGTCAATGATGCCGTCATGTTTGTATTTTCTAAGTTTTCTCTTGTTAGGATATCTCTTTGATTATCTATTGCTTGTTGGACACCTTCGATTGCCCTATCTAATGCGTCAAAATTTTCGTCCATATAATTTAAAAAAAATTTTTTTTTTTTTTTTTTTTTTTTTTAATGGGATTTCCTTAAAATCTCATAGGAAAAATCGTAACTGAGTTTTTGAGTTTCCTAATTTTATACTGAGTTTTAGCCTCCTTTTTTATTTGTCTTATTAAATCTACTAATTTTCTATTAATGTCTGCCTCTGTGTTATAAGAGTATAATTCTGCCTGCGTTATATAATAATTGTCCATGAATTTCTTATATTTTTATCACGTAAAATAATTTGTACATATAGTTTGATAACTTAAAATATATAAATATGTAGATTCTTACTATGGTATTTTCCTTGTTGGTGATGATAATAAAGTTGTCTTCGTTGTTGTTCTTCTCCTTATTTTTTCCGCTTTTAGTTGAACTGTTGATTTGTGTTGTTTATGTTGAACTGGTATATTTGGATATTTTCAGGATTTGGTGTAGAAAGTGTTGAAGTAGTTGATGTTGAAGATTTGAGTATATTCTTCGTTGTTCTTCTTTGTTGTTGACTTGTATTAAAGTTTCACTTATATATTTTCAGGATTTGGTACAAAAAAAATTTGTATATATATCTTTTTTTTTGTAGTGTTTTAAGTTTTTGTTTTAACAGGTAACTGTTCATTAGGGTGTAATTTTCAACAAGTTTAATAGTGATATTGTCTATTTATTTATTTCACACGTTAAATAGTTCCAATTATTATTTCACAAGTTCGTATGGATAGTTTATATTATTATTTCACAAGAAATAGTTTCTTTTGATTTCAAAGTTAAATAGAAATAGTTTCTATTTATTTCACAAGTTTAAAAGAAATAGTTTCTTTTCTTATTTCAAAAGTTGAATAGAAATTGTTTCTATTTATTTCACAGGTTTAAAAGAAATAGTTTCTTTTATTGTTTCACAAGTTTTAATAGAAATAGTTTCTATTTATTTCACTCGTTTATGGTTCGCGATACCCGACTAAACATTAAAATGCACTGTATTACTTTGGGAATACATTCGAGTATCCCATCCTCGTCGCCAATTAATGTTTCGAATAGTTCGAAGATTAAAAAAAAAACACAATTTTAAATGGTTTTAATTTTTAACTTTATTGTTCTCGAGCTGTCAATCAACTAACTTAAAATTATTACATTTTTTGTTTATAACTAAAACTCTGTGCTTACCGTACCTGCATGTATCTTTGTATGTGTGTGTTGCGCTGCGTTTGTCAGCGCTGCCAAAATAAGTTCAAGCGAAAAGTGCAATCAAAGCTTTTCTAAACACTGTGTGAACGGAAATTGGTTAGCCAGAATTCCCAATAATTACTTGCGACATTTGGAGCAAAGAATTATTAAAAATTTCGATTATGCTGAAATTTACTGTGTGACCGGAAATTGGTCAGCCAGAATTCTTAATAATTATTTGTGAAATTTGGAGCAAACAATTATTAAGAATTTCGAAATTAATTTTATATTACATTAGTTTTGCCGGGAAGGAAGGGGTTTGCTATAACTCTTAGACTGATGATGTAAAATTAACATGCAAATAAACTTTTTTGTATGTATTATATACATTTTTAGAAAACTTCTTCTAAAATATTCCTTAATTTTAAACGCTTTTGCCTAAAACCTCTCTTAACCCTGGATAACCAATCATATTTCTAGTACGTTATAACCAATGTTAGTCGATTCGACTAACACGCTTCAAAACTCGTTTTAGAGGAGCTGTTAGTACATAAAATACAATAAAAGCTGTTGAAAATGGATAAACTATGTATATTCTTCTAGAAATAAAAAAATATTAATATTGGTCTTTGTTTTTCTTTTTTTTATTTTTTACATTTTTTTATAAGCTACTTATTTTATCAGTTTGTGATATACCACATAAGATTATTGGAAAAAAAAATAGTAAACAAACATAAAAAACTTAAAAGGCGCTTCTATCATTATACGAATAAAGCATTATTTATTATTATTAAAATAAAAAAGTTTAAATCAATTGTGTAGCACAAGAGACACAATTCACTGCACCACTATAAAAAACTTATAACCGAAACACTTTATTCCTACAACAAAGGAATTAACTTCGACTGAACTGAATTAAAAATACCCCAACATCCGTATTTTAGTATATATGAAGTTGTCAATGTTATATAATTTTGATAACGCCACTTTTATGGAGCATAGTTTTTATCCAAATATATAAAATTTTAAACTCAGAGTTCATCCTAATGATCAAATCTTATGTGTAAAATATCAAGTTTAAACCATAACTGTTTTGAATTTATGAAGGTTTTGTATTATAATGACGCCACTTTGTGTGTGAGGTGGGCATGGTTTTCATCCAATTTTAGACAAATTTCAAATATGTGGTGAATATTTCACTCCAAAGCTAATGTGCAAAACTCCAAGTTCATATATTTATTTTTGTGGCATTTTAGGAGATACTGTTTTGATAAAGTCATTTCTTATGGGAGGTAGGCGTGGTGTTCATCAGATTTTGTTCATTCCCGAATTTTATCTTCGTTTTTTGAATATAAGCATACATCTTTTATTTCATTACGATAGCTTAAAAATCGACAGACAGACAGATGAATAGACGGACAGACGGATATGGCTTAATCGACTCGGGACGTGATGCTGATCAAAAAAATATCTCATTGTAAGCGCTACGAACGGACTGACAAAGTTACTATACCCCTTACGCAATACGCGTGGGGTATAAAAAGTTACGTTAAAGCCAATGTTAGTCGCTTCGACGTACACTACATTTATAAAAAGATTCACGCCATCCAATTGAAAAGGCAAATACATCCGAACGCAACGAGAGCAGCTTATTAACTAATGTCGTTACTACGATATGAATAGAGAACACGATCAGATGAGAGAAAAAAGGCTGTAAGCAAAAAAGTGAGCAGTGTTAGTCGAAACGACTAACATTGGTAATCCAGGGTTAAGGCACATTTATGATGTTATTAAAATGCAAATCGGAGTGTCAAATTTTGTTTCAATTGTGCAATACCTTCCAAGGTTATAAACGAAAATGCATCAAAAATTAAATAAAAATGTATTATTAAAAGATTAATTTGCCAACAACGTTGTATCAAAAAATTTTATATAAAATCTAATTCCCCACAAATATTAGATAAAAATCATTAAAACTTAGATGAATTGAGGCGGCTAGAACTACAGGGATGTAAGTGACAAAATCTAAAAAATGGAGTTATCATGTGGAATCGATTGAGTAAAATGCCCCCCGTCTCGCGTAAACGAATAGAAAGCCATTTAGTTAATCGGTGCTGCCATCTAGCAGATTTTTTAAATATTACTTAACGAAAATGCGAAATCGTTTGGAACATCACGGATGTAAATCACTTACATCCCTGTGGTTCCAAAAACTGTTCGCAATAACAAATACATCGTATTTTCGAGAGTGCCTTTAAACTGAGGGAAATATGTTTGAATACTAAAGGAAACTGTGTTCATATTAAACGAATTTATTTTTGGAAGAGAGCTTCAAACAATTTTATTTAATTTAAAAGTAAATGTCTTTAAACTTAAATTTAAAACAAAAATTATTGTCATCAAAACGATGTTTTTAAATATATTTTTAAAGTAAACACTTAATTAAAAAAAAAGATTAAAACAAATACTTTAGTATTGAAAACAAATATTTTAAATTGAATTAAACCACCATTTTTGCGATGGCATTTTTTTTAATTTTTTCGAGTTTTTGACGTCAGATTTGTGATCAGTGACCCTTGAGACCTCTCGAATGCCAAATTTTAACTCTATTCGATGAAGTTTGCAATATTGAAATAATTCGTTTTTATTACATCTAATGTTCAATATTTGTAAAACCAATTCAAAAATATTTTCAGACAAATGTTAAATCTGATTTTCCTCAGCTTGGTCTCAATTATCTGGTCAATGATTCTGATGCACATAATTTTTTAATTCAATCTCAGATAGCTACGTCATTTCAGTTATTGCAAAGGAAATTTATACAAAATATAAAAAAATTAGTTTATGGTTAAAAATTAACCACGCTCGTTCGTAGTAATGTTTTGCATAAACGCAAATGCGTTAAATTTGTATCCTCTGCATCCGTACACTGCACCCATAGCAAAAGCCACACCCAAATATAACGATTTGTTATCGCTCCTTGATTTTTTGCCACCAGTCCACCACAATTTTTTCAAAAACATCCGCCATGGGCAGAAAAATAAAAAAACAAAGAAAAATTATGTTCTTTTGTGAAAAAGTACATTAATGGATGTAGAATATATTGGTATTTAGGAAATTGTAGTAGGTTTTGACGGGATTTTTTATTGTAAGCTGAACTTTGAAAGACGATTACTCAAAATTAATTTTTTGTCACTTACATCCCCCTATAGCTCTAACCGCCTCAATTATTAAATTCCCCGCATATTTGAGCCCATTCCCCGATCGGCATGATCGATTCCCAACAGTTGGCATGCCTGAAACTAATACAACTTTTTCCAATAAAAATATTCTCACTATTTTCTCACCCACACAATTTCAAGAGTCTCATAGACAGTAGTTTTAGTGTCACAAGTGTCATGGCATTATTAATTTGTATGCTATAAATAGAGTTCTTCTTAAAATTATGCTGTTGCTATGAAATAAAATGGAAATTTATGTGACATTCAGAGCTTTTGAGGATCCGAAATTTTGAATCAGAGCAGCACTTTTACAGTCAGAAGATCAGAAAACCTGCAGAAGACCCAGTTATTTCCCTCCCTGATGCATAGTAAACATATTAAATAACTAAATCAAATCAGGTTATAAAATTATATTAATTTTTCTTGGCTTTTTCGACATAATTTCGATTACAGTTTTGCAAGTAATGATGCATGTTAAAAAATGCCAATCCGTAAAATCGTTCTTAACATGTTGTGCTTCGCAGATACGTTTTAAATCTGTGTAGAGATCACATTTAAATACAGATTTTCTTAAAATTCCAGGGGGTTTGAACCTCCTAAATATCCCCTGAATCAGCGACTGCCAAAGGGGATTTATTTTTCCACAACTTTCCTCGTCACTGTCATGGAACCATCCAGTATTGATACTAAATTGTAATAGACGCTTAACGTCTACCTCCTCAAGATTCTTGAGATCAATAAAAAAGAGGCTACCTAAATGCTTGCCTTCTGCGGGATAGAGTGAGGCATTGATATCCGCAGGGGGACAGAGGAGGGCACTTCCCCCCTAGGTAATGAAAATTTTTTATATATGTTCATTATGTATGTTAATTTATTTTGAAGAGCATACAAAATTAATTTTTATTTTGTCAAATTTATAAATTAAGCTAAGCTTTAATATATGCATTTTTCAATAGTTTGTTGTACACATCGATGTGATAAGCTACGATACAATTTAATTTACTCTTGTTTTACAGACACGTTTTAATACGGTTAATAGTAATGTTTCCGTATTTGATTGTAGTACTTGCAAGCTGCTAGAACTGATGTATGTTGGAAAAATAAATGAGTGTCAATACGGTGTGTCAATACGGTTGTCAATAAGGTGTGAGACCCGGCCAAAAATATCTCCCTTATGCGCACCTTACTCGGTCAGTCATTTGATGTCCAGCATGAGTACGTGTGGATTGATGCTAGCCCTTACACACATCAATCATATCGTCAAATTTTCATTCTGCGTTAAACGGACGATTGTATCGCGCATATTGCATTGCTTGGATAATAATAAAAGGAAAAAAGTCAATAAACTCTGCCAAAAAGTGCTTGTCCTCTTAAATTTATTTGCACGACGAAAGCAAACGAAATGACGAAAGATATATCAATCAAGCCCTTACACACGTCCAGCCGCTTGACCAGCATTGCAAAATATTTAAAAATTTAGATTTTGATCAATCAAGCCATTAACGTGTCTGTGTAACACATACAAACAAATATTTACTAGCACATAAACCTGATTGACGTCAAATGATTGACAGTGTAAAGTGCGCATTAGCATTCGGTTCATGCAAAGCGTACCAAAATGCTGGTACATTAAATATGGGCATTTCCATCGAAAGGTCTACCGCGACTGAAAAATAAAATGTTGCTGAACATTTTTTTAAAATTATAAAGGCAAAATTTTCATATTTTATATTGTGAAAGTACTGAGAGCTGATCTCAATTTGAATATAGAAAAAAATGGCAACAAAACTTGAAAAATGGTGACAAAATTTGAACAAAAGTTTGAATTTTATGTGTATACTAGCTCTGTAGACATTCTTCTCACTTTTCTGGTAGTTGGGTTATCAATGCAAGTCTCATTTTATTACTCAGTTTCTATATTTTAGGGTCTATATTTCAAAGAAGTATTAGTTATGAACCAACCTTCATAGTCAATATGTAATATGATTAAAAACTGTTTCATGAGTTCTTACATCTTGTTCTAATGTTCAAGATATAGCAAAATAGATAAAAGCAAAGCAGTCCCCGAACCTGTAAACACTTTCCGTATCCGAAAACACCTCTTTGATAATTGAAGCTCATAATAAGCGATTATGACAGTTTGCACGTGAAGTATCTTGCCACATATTCGAATTACTTCGACGACCTATGTTAGCTCGTCCTCTCTTTGACATTGCAATAAACACATAAAAACGGCACTAAATTTTTTTCACAGTAACTCAAATCTGTCAAACTTACCTTGATAATTTCACAATATTGAAATCTTAAAACCGAGTCCTCGAGTCTTGCTTAACCGTGTTGCGGCCCCGTTACCTAACGCCAATAAAATGTTATCAGTAAAACTTTATATGTAAGTTGTGGTCGAATACTGAATTCCATGGCAGTGCCACCAATAACTCAAAAGCTGTTGAATTTCTCTAATTTAAGTTGTATGGTAGATGACACGCCCTCTTGTGCAACGTCATACGGTGTTATCAGTAAAACTACATGTGTAAATTGAGTTCGAATACTGAATTCCGAGGCTGTGCGGCTTATAACTCAAAAGCTATTTGATATCGGAAATTTGGGTTGTATGGGAGCTGCCACTCCTCTTTGTCGTAAGTCCATAAAACGTTATCAATGAAACTGCATGTGTAAATTATGGTCGAATACCGAATTCCGGGGCTGTGCGTCTTCTAACTCCAAAGCTATTCGAATACTTCCCATAACAAATACCAAATTTTCATCCAAAAAGCTAATTAATTTGTAGGCGGTAAAAGGGGGTGTGGCAAAATTTTATTTTTTTCTAAACCTTCCCTGATTTGAGGCGCATTTGATTTTTATACTTATAGATAAAATACACTACTCGAATAATACAAATTTTTAATAGATTTTATTTTATTTATCGATTTTTTTCGGTCCTGAATTACACATTGTGTTTTTTCTAGTTCAATAAAAAAAATCAAAACTAAAAAAATGTACTCCTTTGAAGGGAAAAATCTATAACGTAACGTATGTGTCTCATAAGGTGTCATGGTTTGTATAAAAATAATTTTAAATGATTTTTCAACAAAACAATTATGAATATATAGCAACATTATTCAGGTTATATTAAAATAGCTTTCATAAAAAAACTCGTGCAAACTTTGCAGATATTTTCATTTTTATTGATGCTAGCAAAAATCGCTTATATTTTCTGTTGCTCAACGCGTACTTTTTCATTTGCTCATATCTTTGGATCATTATTTCAATAAAAATAGTGTAACTACGAGTAACGTGCTATCCAAAAATAAAAACAGGAAAAACAGGTACAATTTTTCTTTGCTTTTCTTAATTTTTAGCAACATGAAACGTAACGTGCGCAACTATGGAATATATCAGGACACATAATGCAAAACCTTAACTTTCCACTGTGAGGTTGAAGTTTAAATTTATTAAAAATACATTTGAAAAATTAATAAACTTAAATTCCTTTAAACCTACATGCATAAATATTCATAATATTTATCATAGCGAGTCATGAATATTTGGCTTTTAAGTGTATCACTCTTAAATGTGTTTGCCTTCGTACATATCGTCATCTAAAATGCAAGAAGCAGAGACTGTAAATAATAAATATTTTTAAATTTTTAAACAAAAAAAGCATTATGAAAAAATTGTCGCACTGCCGTTTTGTAGGTAGAATTAGAATGCTCTCACATTGTGGAAATTGATCTCATATTGATTTTTAAAATTTTGATTTTTACAATTTTGAGCAAAAAAATAATAATTATGTAAAATAATAATTTTAAAAAGAGAAAAATCCCGTCTCTTACCAAAAATGTTTTACTTTGTTAAAAAGTACTCTAAACTTTCTAAAGATTCTCGTCAGAACGGGCTAATAAGTTCAGTTCGTAGCAGAAAAAGTTTAATTCAGATCGGGCGTGTTAACGGGTTACGTAAAATTTTTCATAATTTTTCAATTGCAAACAAATTTTTTGATTTCGTTAATAACTTTTCAGAAGTGGGATTGGGATACCCATTTTTATTGAATCTGCATGTATAATTTTATTATTCTCAGCGCGAGTACTTCATTACCTGTACTTACTGCAACGCACTCAATGAACGTTAGTAATTATATGCTCTGTGGAATTGACGAAGTGAAAAAACTGATTCCTGTGTTTAACCTATCGACATCTGGAGGAATTTCAGCAAAACAATGGATTGCAACAGTAGAGAAAGTCAAGACAATTTTCAATTGGGATGAGCAAACTTCATTGTTTTATGCTGCTCTTAGACTCGAGCAGGCAGCTTCTTCATGGTTTACCGCGGTCAAAGAGAACGAGAGAACGAATTTTCATGGCAATTTTTCAAAGAGGCGCTTGCTAAAGCATTTCCGTCTGTGCAAAATGAGACTGAATCTTATATCCGACTCATGAATCGCACGAAAACAACTGATGAAAGCTTAGAAAAGTATTTTTACGATGTCTTGACTCTTACTCGACAAGCTGGAATTTCTGACGAGTGTGCGAAAAGATATATAGTATCGGGATTAAACGATAAGGCATTAATAAGCGCAGTTACTGGTCACATACAAAGCTGCAGAACCATTGAGGACATGCTTGCGCTAATAAAGTCACATCTCCAAGTCATTGAGCAACAAGATCAAAGAGAACATTTCTTTCAGAATGCACGAAGAAATGGAAATTTGTATCGTGGCTATAGTTCAAATGAAAACAATTCAACAAACTTCCGAGAAAGATTTTCGCCTCAAGAACATAGCAGAATTATTAATAAATACAATAATAACTATTCAGCTAGTAAGAATTGGATGGCTCAAAGATCTTGTTTTCTTTGTCGACGAAAGCACGAAAGCGACATAGTGAAAATCAAATCAATTATCCTTAAAAATGGCACGTCATTCTGTTGAAAAAAATGTGAATGTTCTACAATGAAACTTTCTAGAGTGCAGCTGTTTGGATGGAATTATGAGCAGTGTGGTGTAAAACTTGTTGAATTTGGTGGCAAGGCAGTTACTTCGATCGGTAAAATAAACAAAGTGGTTACAATAGAAAATGTTTCTCTGGCAATTGATATTTTAATTGTTAATGACAAAGAACAAGAATGTGAACTGATAATTGGACAAAATTTTTTGGACCAACCAGGTGTAAGACTTGTGCGTGAAAATGGTGAATTAAAGATAAGCATTTTTCCAATTACGGCATCTTTAAATCAATCGATTAATTCAGATTGACTAGATAATACGTCCTTTTATAACTCTTCTATTAGTGAGCTAGAAAAAAAAATTCATGTGGGTAGCATAATTAGTGAAAATGATAAAGTAAATTTTTTTAAATTAATGACAGAATATCGCGAGTGTTGCAGAAAATCTTTTAAATATGGGTAAAACAAACTCAATCGTGATGCAAATCAAGCTAAAAGACAATAACCAAATTGTTAATCACAAGCCGTTCCGCGTTCCATATCATTTACGTAATGCGATGGATGTTATAGTAAAAGAGTTATTAAAATACGATATTATCCGAACCCTCAACATCTGCGTACGCGAGCAGAGCTCTTTTAGTTCCAAAAAAACTAGTGAATTTCGTATGGTTGTGGACTACCGTGAGTACAACTAGAGAGAAATAAGAATACAACTAGAGATGTTTTTCCTATGACAAATATTGAAGAAAGTAAAAATGTGTAATAGTAAACTATTTATCGTTTTGGACTTGATGAACGGATATCATCAAATACCCATTGCAGATGAATCGTGAAAATTAACTGCATTTGTTACTACTAACGAACATTTTCAATATAAAACAATGCCTTTTTTGTCTTACAAATGCGCCGGCGGTTTTTATGAGATTAATAAAAACAGTCACGGGCAATCTTAAAAATACAAATATAATTGCTTATATGGATGACATTGTAATCTTCGGTAAAACAGGAAGTGAATTAATAAAAATACTTTAACAGAACTTCTCGAAACATGTAAAAAATTTCGTTTAACTTTCAAAACTTCGACATATGAATTTTTCAAAAAGGAAATACATTATCTTGGTCATGTTATTAGCGGTAACGGAATTCAACCAGGAGAGATTAAAACCAAAGCTGTAAGGGAATTCAAGACACTCACAAATATTCGCGAGACAAAGCAGTTTCTTGGTTTAACTGGGTATTTCCGTCGGTTTATTCAAAACTACGCAACTATTGCAAGGCCTTTGAATCATTTAATGTTGAAAGATGCAAGGTTTAACTGGACACAAGAACAGGATGTAGCATTCAATCAACTCAAAGAAAAATTATGTGCTTCACCTATTCTAGCAATTTTTAAGCCTTGCTGTGATCATGAGGTCCTTACAGATGCAAGCCAGTTAGGTATAGCTGGCGTCTTGATTCAGATAAGCGATGAACAGAAACGTGCCGTTGCTTATTTTAGTCGTCAAACCAATAATCTTGAGCGTAAATACCATAGCTATGAGCTGGAAACGTTGGCGGTTGTTGAGAGTCTCGATCGCTTTAAATATTATTTACTAGGCAAAAGGTTTAAGATATTGACAGATTGCAATTCACTAAAAGACACAGCTAACAAACAAAATTTGGTACCAAGTATTGCCAGATGCTGGCTACGCATCCCAGAATTTGACTTTGAAATGATTCATCGGCCAGGAACACAAATGGCGCATGCTGATGCACTGAGCAGATTTCCTGTAGAATCAGCTTAAAGTTCAGAGACTGCAGGTCTAGATGTAATGATGGTACTGATGGATGACTCGGATTGGGTATCAACTTTACAAAAGCAAGATACATCTTTAAAAGACATAATAGATAAATTAACTGACTTACAAGAAACAAATAAATGTAAAAAAAGTTCAGCGAAAGAGTATCTTATTCAAAATAATCGACTTTTCAAAATTACTAAAGAGGGAAACATTTCGTGGTACCTGGAGGCGTCAGATGGCGTGTAGTTAAAACAGCTCATGACGATGCGGGACATGACAGTGTGGAGAGAACGATTAACCGCCTTAGGAAGGAGTATTGGTTTCCAAAAATGAACAGAATTGTTCAAAAGTATATCAATACGTGTATATCAATTTTTAAGAGAAAAAGACGAGTCGCGATATAATATCCATCCAATTGATAAGTGTGCAATTCCATTCCACACTGTTCATATTGATCATGTAGGCCCTTTTACCAACAGAAAACATGGAAATCAATATATTTTTGGAATAATTAATGCGTTTTCAAAATTTGTTATTCTCATGCCAGTGCGAAACACGACTACAAAGGCAGTAATAAAAGCATTGCTGGATGCTGCATAATTTGTAGGAATACCAACTCAAATTATTAGTGACAGAGGAATTGCATTTACATCGAAACTATTTGGAAATGTTTGTATAGAGAACGGAATTTGTCATATTTTAAATGCTGTTAGAACACCACAAGCCAACGGTCAGATTGAACGTTGCTTCAGAACTGTCAATACTGCTCTTCTAAGTATGACAGATGATATATGTACTTGGACAAGAATGGGAAAAACACGTTTCTGCAATTCTATGGAGCATGGAGAAACTCCAGAGAAATTATTGTTCACTTTTTCGCCAAAAAATCATTTGGGCAACGAGCTGAGCATCGCTATTGGACGGGATATAGAAGGTGAAGACGATGATGAAATACCATTGTCAGAATTACGAGAACTAGTTAAGATGCTCATGGACGAAAAATCAAAAAAAAACAGGCTGATGCATTTAACTCGAAGCGTTCTGCACCTCAAAAATATGAAGAAGAAGATATTGTTTTAGTGAAGGCAGAGCATCCAGCTACTGGAGAGTCAAAAATTTACTCGCGAAGTTCAAAGGACCGTATGTTGTTAAAAAGGTTCTTGGAAATGACAGGTATCTTATTACAGATACTAATACAACACAAGTAACTCAAAAAAAATTCGAATCAATTCACGCAGCAGATAAGTTGAAACCTTGGTGTTTGCTTGAAGACTTTAACTATGATGAAATATCTTGTAAAAGCGGTTGTTCGAGTGATGAAGATTAGGAAAAATGATTTTAATTAATAATTTGTTTGTTTTTTTTATCGTGTTTTTAAATTATTTCAATGATTGTTACTAAATTGTCATTATAAAAATATGAAACAACAATCAAGAAAAATCGTATGTTTTGGAGAGAAAGATTCGAAAAGCGGATTTATCGTTTACAGAGGGGGTGAGTATAAACATTGATTTGTTCTATGGTCTTCTTATTGAAGTTTTTGAAAATGGCTGTGTGGTTTTTTTTTATTAATAGAAATATTGAATGTTGGTTGATATTCACTAAAATACATTGCGATTATGAAATTGTTTTTGAAATGGATTGCTGTGTGATCTTCCATTTTCAATTGGAATGCTGTGTGATCTTTCAATTATCAAGGTTGTTTTGTAATGGATTGCTGTGTTATCTTCCATTTTTATTTGGAATGCTGAGTGATATTTCAATTATCAATGTTGTTTTGAAATGGATTGCTGTGTGATCTTCCATTTTCAATTAGAATGCCATATGATCCTTCAATTATCAAGGTAGTTTTGTAATGGATTGCTGTGTGATCTTCCATTTCTAATTGGAATGCTGTATGATCTTTCAATTGCTAAAGTAAGAATACTGTACGCTGAGTAATCTGTACTAAAGACCATTATATTACTATATGGGTTTTGAGTTTTTTTTTAAGTATAAAGGATTGCAGAGTGATTATTTTTATTTGTTGGTCTAAGTTTTGCTCGTTTTCTTTTAACATAGTTCGAAAATTGAATGATTATGACTGGAACAGTTCATTTACAGGATGGTCGAGATGTAAAATAATAATTTTAAAAAGAGAAAAATCCCGTCTCTTACGTAAAATGTTTTACTTTGTTAAAAAGTACTCTAAACTTTCTAAAGTTTCTCGTCAGAACAGGCTTTGCTATTAAGTTCAGTTCGTAGTAGAAAAAGTTTAATAGCCCAAACAGAATAAGCATAGCCAACACGCAGCCAACAGAAGAAATGTCAACATAGAAGTTGGTTGCCTTGCAACCCTATGAAATGAACATAATGAAAATAACCAACACGTAGCGAACGCAGCCGACACAAAAATGTTGACGAACTTTTAACTTTTGCCGCAGCCAACGGTAGCGAAATGTCAAAATACATTGTTCAAATTAGAACACTTAAAATTTACTGAAACATATTAGTCCAAATTAGTAAAAAAAACAAACAAATTATTATATGCAAGGCTGTATCTACTAATTTAGTAAAAAATAACAAAATATTGTAAGCATAAAGTTCTATCTGCGTTATCAACACAAATTCGATTCTGTGCACAACATTTCGTTGGCTATGTTTTCGACAGCTCGCTACATGTTGGCTATGCCTATTCTGTTTGGGATATAATTCAGATCGGGCGTGCTGGCGAGCTACGTAAAATTTTTCATAATTTTTCAATTACAAACAAATTTTTTGATTTCGTTAATAATTATTTCTGGTTTTTATTTCTTTAAGGCAAAAATAAATTCTCGCCCGATATTTTTTGGTCACAAAATAACTTAAAAATAAAAATCAAAACTTACCAGTTATTTTCTGACCGAAAAAATATCGGGAAAATTTTGATTTTGATTTTTGCCTAAAAAAATAAAAAGCAGAAACAATTATTATTTTTTGCTCAAAATTTTAAAAGTCACAAGATAATTATTATTTTTTGCTTTTTATTATAAAATGCATACTCAGTACGGTCTCTGGCAAGAAGGCATAACAACACTTTTTATGATTTTACAGGAGAAGCAAAAAATTTTCTAAATTTCTCAAGCATTTGCACTAGGGACTTTTAGAATTTTGTTAATAAAAACGTCATTTGTAGTTGTAGGAGTTTAAAATTTTGCAGAAACAGGTATTTTGATACGGCGCAACACAATCGATTTTGAATTTTTATATTGTTTTGCCTTCTTGCATTTATGGTGACGATATGCAGATCTGATAAATCCTTATCGTATATTTAGTATAAGAAATTTTTTTTATTATTGGAAAATTTTTGAATACTTATTTTAAAAGTTGAAAACTTGGGGACTCAATAGTTATTAATGCAATTGCATTTTAAAATTTATGGATAGAAGAGACCTCACATAAGTTACTTAACTAAACAAAAAGAACTATTTGCATTTTCAAAAGAATTATTGAAATGCAGTACATGACAAAAAAATAAAATTATTTTTGAAAATATTTTGGTCATAATACGATAAAAATTTTCATCGTTAAAATATATTGAATTTCTTTATGTGTACAAGCGTATATCAACCGGTGCGTATCATAAAATGAGTACCACAAATCTCAAAAAATAGAATTAAATAAGTTAAATTTTCTTTATGCGCGTTCTAGACTCCTTATGCCTTTACCGCTCTTTATGAAAAATCCTGCAGATGCCCTTGGAGCGGGGCATTAACAGAGGAGATGGGTCACTTTACCGTCAATATAATTATTGTTGCACATTTGCTATTTTTTTGTTTAAAATTACCGAGTAAAACTTGTAACTTTACAATTGTTGCAGTTAATCTTAACGTTTCGCACAGGTAAAGTTAATATTTTTTTCATCAAACATGTTTTTTCGCTTATTTTCAAATACGTTCTAACAATTTCTAATGTAAATACTAGTACCCCACCCAATTTTTT
The DNA here is from genome assembly GCA_963920525.1 of Dichetophora obliterata. NCBI lineage: Eukaryota > Metazoa > Arthropoda > Insecta > Diptera > Sciomyzidae > Dichetophora > Dichetophora obliterata. The sequence goes on from OY986439.1 coordinate 125,335,987, forward strand.
ATATAATATAATAAATATAGTTCGAAAAAAAATTATGACTTCTAGTCAGTACTACAGTAAACACTAGCAAATTGAGACTCAACAACTTTTGTGATAAAACTACAGTAGAATTGTAATCTAACAAGTCTTACAGGAAATGCACTGTAAATATGAGGGGTATTCACACTGACTTGGGTAGTTGGGTATGGGTAGATTGAGCTCTTTTGATTATTACGAGCACCCTTAATTGCAATTGAGTACTTTGTAAAATAGTTTTGGGCAGTACTGCATATTTGTTTAATCTCCCCAGCTTATGTAGCTGATGAGAGATGAATGACAGCTGGAAGTGGGTTCCAACCAAAATATTTTTTGTCATTTTATGTACGTAAAATGAAGGCCATTAATTGGGCGTAAAAAATGTTGTTTTATATACGAATAATTTTTAACGTGAACTTCGCAGCATTTTAAAATTTACTAGTGATCCGGGGCAGACGTTGTCCTGCCACAAACCGCCTTACCGCCGTATAAGAATTTTCATTCCAATCGGAAAAATAATTTTGTATATCTGAAATTGCATAATTGCAGTGCGACCACACCTATTTTTAGTTCAGTTTCCATAAGTAACCATATGAACTAAATTACCAAATTTTAGTCGAATACAACCAAAACCGTCGGAAATATATAATTTTATTAATTTGTGGGCGAGAATAGGGGGTGTGGCAATTTATTTTTTATTATTCGAGATATTAGCCTTGACAAAAAATGTTGTAAATTTGATGCCCTTAGGTTATTTGCCAGTTATTGGCTATTTTTTGCAAAAGCTGGCAACACATTGAAAAATACTCAATTTGGCAAGAAATCAATCTTCTGAAACAAGTCAGGGAGTCAGCTAGAGTAGATTGCTAAATGGGTACTTGGGTACAATGGCACTTTAGAAAAACAAAATGTACGGCATTAGCTAATCTACCTAACTTCCCAAGTCAGTGTGAATACCCCTATTGTTATTAAACACTTTCTGCGGTAGAGCTACCATAAGACTGTTACTTCACAAGGCTTACACTAGGTTAAAATTCTTTAACGGTAGAATGTATAATTTTCATCGTTTTCAATCGATAGTTTACCGTTCGTATCAGTAAAATTTACTGTAAATTTTTTTCTGTGTATCAGAACTGAGAGATATTTCCCCGCCATTTGAGTGAGCTTACTCGTGCGTTTTTCAATAAAACTGAGCCACATCCGTGTAGCTGTGTTGGATGTGGTGATATGATTCCACCTGAAATCGGCCATTTCTGTGGCATGTTGCCCTAGAGTCAACTTTCACGACGCAAGTGGCATGCCTTACGTTTCCATGTCAAGCACCAGCGTTACCGTTACACCTTTTCTAGCGAACTCATCCGCTCTACAATTTCCTAGAATGTCACTATGCCCCGGTACCCAGACCAGATGAATGTCGAACTTATCAGCCATCTCATTAAGAGACAAGCGGCATTTAAGGTCTGTTGGTGATGTTAGGAACAAACCTCCAAGGGATTTTATGTTGCTACGAACTTCTCCTGCAGGATCTATAGTAAAGGAGTGATCTGTACGAGTGTCCCATATTAGAAGAAAGAAGTACGGCCGGCCTTCTTAACCCTCCCTGTGCCCACTATATTTTTGCATACGTTATGTGTCCATTATGACGATTTCGTCTAAGCTATTTTTCCCCTTTTCACTCATACATTCTTTAACCCTAAACTTGTTTCTGGGGCTTAGTAAAGGTTTAAAAAAAAAGTGGTTTTGTTCAAAAATATCTGTACAGTTTTGCGCAATTAATTTTGGAACCGTAAAAAACGAGAAATTTTTCATATCTCTGGCCCTGATTAATGTTAAGAAAAAATTCTTCCGGGAGTTTTACTTGATATAAAGATCTTTCAAAAAAATCTTCCTACATATGGCTCTGTTCCAAACCCATAATTATTTTGCTACCTGAAAATCTACCTTTTTTGGATAAACAAATTTGAAAAAGTTCAAATATTTATTGAAAAAACATTGCATTAAGAGTACTTAAAACCCTTCAAGGTTTTACAGTTCATATGCTAGCTATTTATGAAAAAATAAAAAATATTCAGTTCAAAAACATCAAAATAGTCTAACAATAAAATAACATATACATATTGCTGAAAATTCATTTATGAACAAAAACACATTATTTATTTTATTTACAAATTTTTTAATAAAAAAAAATTAAAAATATGAAAAAATACTTAATTTTCAACGAAAGTCTGCTAACTTTTTACTAACCTAAAATCGCAAAAAAAGTAACGTATCGTGTATACTATGACGATTTTGTCCACTTGCTAGCTTTGACAGTACACCTGCGAACAAACGGCTTGATAGAAATTGATGCGGTTTGGCAGCTGTTCATAACTAGGTTTAAAGTTTTTTTAGGCGATGTTGCCAAGTCGCGCTTAAAGTGCATGTCTGTGATACAGCAACAACGCAAAAAGTTGTAGGTCGAAGTTGTAGTTGTAAGTCATAGTGGACACACGGAGGGTTAACTAATCTAAAATTAATTAATGCTTAACCATAAACTAGTTAATGCTAAATCTTATACAAGGAAAGCTTTATTCGATGTACAAAAGATTGCTAACATGTCGAATATGACCGCTTACCACGGCCAAATTTTGACGAACGCGAAGAAGAATTGACGAAATGTATTGAAATCAATATCCTAGGCATCCAAAGCAATGCAGAAATCGCATCTCATAAGTAATTAATATTCGCATGAATTAAACATTTTTTCATTAGCTAACTGTGTTTTTAATTATTCAATGCGGTAAGATTCAATAATTGATTTTTCCGGCGAATTTAATGGCTTTTATGTAAAAAAAAAAATTAACTAGCATTAACAAACCAATAAATCTATTCTCTATACCGGACATGAGCTTCCAGAAGAACAATTGGCTCAGTGGGCTCAGCTACAAATTTGATTTGTTTTATCAACTTTGTGTTTACACATTTGTAAAAACAACAACACGTACAAAAAATAACAACAAAACCGACGTTCACCAAATTTCTAACTTTCTAACAACAACAAATGCATGCAAAGGCAACAAAAAGCAAGCCTTACTCAATGGTGATCCGCTTGAGATGTTTGTGCCGTTACATGTGTTGCCCACAAACACACATGATTTGGTTATGTTTTGCTGGTCAATTTTTATATAGAAATAAAGCAGCATATAGAATCAGTCTTGTTTTTATTGCATAAACTTTTTTTATTTTGATTTTTTTTTTTTTTTTTTTGCAACGATGAGCAAAAGCGATAATGAGGATAACTTTGTGTTTGTTTTAAAAAAAAAACATTGGCTCACAAAATTTATTTTCCTGCTCATGACTGCTCTATACTATTATATTAAAGGAGACTCACTTATACACTCGCGCTCAAAAAAAAAATCCGAGTTAATAATTTGATAGCTAATATTATTTTTCTTGAATTATAACACAGTGTGCCAAAACCACTAATAAACAAGCACATCCAAACTGTTGCTGCTCAACCGTCAATTAATGGTTTATAGTAGATATAGTTTGCATTACAAAATGCATACATATCCAATAAAATTAAGCAACCAAAATACAATAAATGCTGGCACCGCATATCTTACATTCCAAGGCGGCGGACGGAAATTGCACAACAAAGTGTCGAGTTTCTGTCCGCTCACTTTGACAAAATGCATTATATCGTTTCGTTGTTCAAAGTGCATCAACAACAAAAGTGTATTGAACTTTTGTTTTTGTTAGTTGAGAAGCGGTATAATGCATTAACGACAAAGTGTATTGAACTTTGTTCTTGATTATCAATAAATGCATTGACATTTATATTATTGATATTTGTGTGTATTTTGTATGGAAATTAAGAAATATATTTTTCAGTTACATGGATTAATTACTGTACATATATACATAGGTTGCACTATTATACATGTCTTATGTTAGTGTAAGTAAATTCTTTTCCTTTATAAGAAAAAGAAATATTATTAGTTGTTAATTAGTTACGGTGAAAATAAGTTTTTTAATCCAATTTAATTTTCAGCTAATTATTGCCAGTTTAAGTGCTGGCAAAATCATCATAACCAAAACTTCAATCAGTTCAAGTGCTGATTGAAGCCAAATCAAGGTTTACAACCTTCAATCAGTTCAAGTGCTGATTGAAGAATTTGTCCCTTGGCATCTGCAATCAAAAGAGGTTGCAACACAAACTTTATAAAAATTCTTAAAGAAGAACATGTTGAGAGGCCACAGCATTTGATTTGACCTCTCAAGGTCATCACAATTTTTTTCAAATTACTTTTAAAGTATAAGTTTTCGAATTTAGTTGTGCCCACATTAATTGCATTTTTACAGCCATTTGGCCTATTGGAAATGAAAAATGAACATTTTTTTCAATAGAATTTGACGTAAAATAACACTATGTAAAAAGATATTCAATAAAATACAAAATAAATTGTGTAGTGTAGCAAATTCTAGTACTTTGTTTTTAAGTTAAAAAAATGGTGTTTCTATAAATTTTAATTAAATAATATTTCATTAATGCCATTTGCATTTTCCAAAACTTAACTGCACGTGAAACTGCCTTTCCGTTTAATTTAAGAGCATCGAAATCGGTTAAGAATTTGCTGAATGGCGGCAATTTTAACGTTTTTTTTTTTTTTAATCAAAAACTGGTTCCTATGAAATTAATGTTTGCTACCATAGAAACTGCTGCAATTTCGTCAAATCTTTTTACAAAGCCTTATTTTACGTCAAATTTTATTAAGGCTGCAGCTGCTGAGGTTGCTCTTTTTTTACTTCAACATTTTTAACATTGGTTTTGTTTTCACTTATTGACAATGACCGATTGAAAGCGCTTTCTTTTTGAGTATATTTTTTGACAGTACATGTTTTCCATACCAACTGTCATTGCTACCTGGGTAATTCTGCCATGACAACAAATATCAGAAATTTTAAAATAAGACTTACGTACATACAAATTCAAACAAAGGTACTCACACTTACTCATCATTATCACCATTTTATAGCATTAATCTCCTTGGTCATTTAGAATCACCTCCATCATCTGCCTTATTGCCTTTTTCAGCCTAGTTTGCACGTCATTTGATTAATGGTTTTTCTTCTTGCATGTTGGCTTGTAGAACGCTCGAAACGTTCATATAAAAATACGAAGACAAAGATGTTGCAAAACTTTTAAATTGATTGAACAGATATTTGTATGCATAGTTTGGTGGCACAAGAAAAAAAACATCACCCCAGAAGCGTAGCCAACATTAAAAATTCATTTAAAGTTAGTTGCATGCCTCGAGTTGGAAGCATGTCAAAGTTTCTCGATCGATTGTTGACTCCTGCAACTAACGTCAACTTGTAAAACAACAACAAAACGACAGTTAAGTAAAACTAACAATATGGCAGAAAGCATCATGACGGTTCGTGGATGTTTGAGTTAAAGTTTCTGCGCTTGTTGCACTAATACGTGTTCCAACCATTACTGTTTTTTCCTCTTTTTTCATTCTGTTGCAAAAGTAAATATTTATAGCTAACGTGCATTCATATATTTTAACGTGCATGTATGTGTTTGGTGTTAACGTGTGTGCTGCATTTAAGTTGTCAGGAAAATAAATGTTATCCGCGAACCGGACAGGATCGAGTGATTTAAGAGAAAGCTACGCTTCAACAACAACAACACACACATGAAATTCTATCAATTAAGAAAAATTTTTGTTGCTGTAGTATGTTTTCTTTTTCAAAATAAAGGTCAGTTCATTTATATATTATTTTTCTTATATTGAATACTTTATTAATTGTGTTTTCTTAGGTATCTTTTTCACGGGCGAAGCTAAAGTGGGGCGGAAGATGCGGCACGATTTGAAGCCGGTACATTAGCATAATTATACACAAAAAGATATATTTATTAAAAATTTGTTTATGATAGCTTAACAATAACTAGAATTATATAACCGAAACCTCCTCCGAAAAATTATATCGATGGAAAATTGGAATAATTGTTATGGATTGAAATCTGTTTTTCACAACTTTTGTAGTGAAGCACTCAAGCGCTCAATACAAAAAAGTTATATTTAGAAGCGTTTTTCTCTGATATAATTCACATTTTGTCTAACTCCTTTATGTTTTTGTTACCGCAGTTTTCAACCAATTTACTCGTTTACCGTGCTAGAAAGGTATCGCTAGAAAGGTATCGAAAACAATTTATCTAGACAGAGTTTCGTTAATTTTTTTAGATGTTTTTTCATTAACTTTATTGTTTCAATTGATATTAAAACTCCGTCTTCATTAACATTGCTTTTTCGAACAATTTGGTGGCAATAAGAAATTGGTTAACAACAACGGTACCAAACCAGGCTTGTTGCCAGGATTGTTCACGGGGGAAGTTATGATTGCAAAAACTTATTATTAGTGCCGAAATCGTGGAATAAGTAAAGTTGTTTCTTAAAACAATATTTCAAGTAAATCTTCAATGAGTTTTATATTACAATAAGCGTTAAATAGAGAAAAATTATTTTTTTATCGAGAAAGGAGATGCCTTGAAAACAGACCAAAACTAGCAGATTTAATAAACCCAAAAATTTAAGCCAAAATGTGTACTTAATAAAAGTTTATGATGAAACACATCTCTCTTAGAGAATTCTTTCAGATATAACATTTTTGAACTAATTTCGCATTCAATTCACTTAATTAAGTTAACTTTTACAGTTTGTAGGGTCGAGATTGGAATATGCTTCCATTATTTGGAGTCCATTTTAAATACCAACATCTCTAAGATTGGAAAGAACTCAAAAAAAAAATACCAGGTTTACCTTGCGGTCATTTAACTTTGATGATTCATTACCACCTTATCTTAACTCTTACTTAAATCTCTTTATTCAAGACGGAAGATTTCATTAATAATTTGGTATTTGATATTATTTCTGGAAATATAGGCTGTCCGTTTCTATTAGAGCTTATTACTTTCAATATCCATTCAGACATCTAAGAAATTGAAAATTGTTCAATGCAAAATATTGAAAAACTAATTACGCCTTAAATGAGTCAATAACAATGGCTTTGGCTCTATTTAATAAGCTGTATATTAGGGTGCATCTTTTTTTTAAAAAATACTAATAAAATTTTTCTGGCACTTTAATTCATAAATAAAAAACCTGTGCAAGGAGAAGGTCCGCAATTGATTTCTTCAGGTGGCGCCATGCCCTAGAATATCCGCATATCGTAAAAATTCGACTTTTTCGTAGTTGTTTGATAAATATTGATCTAGAGATCATATAATAGATAAAAGCTTTTATAGATAAAAGCGTATGCACAGAAGATAAGGGAAGCATTTTTTTTTTACTGAAGTGTTTGTAGACTATGTGAAAAAACCGAAATCGTAAAAATATATACAATTCTACTTTTCAGAACGATATTTTTAACAGATTTTCCAAATTCGTAAGAATATCGCACTTTCTGAAAGAGTGAGCCAAAAAAGTGATGTATTTAGCACAAGTTTTAGTAGTACTTTTCAATACCTTCAATTTAAGAGTTTTTAGAAGTCTCTAAGTACTCTGGAATCAAAGTTATAGTATTTTTAAGATTTTGAATTTCTGGAGTTTTCAGATCTGCGAACGATCATTTTTCATCTGTGGATTTTTTTAGATCCAGAGTTAAGTGCGTAGAATCCCTCCAGGAAATGGAAACATTCCCGGATATAAACTGAAAACATTCCATCGAATGTAGAAAGCATTCCCTTCCATTGGACACTCCATTTCTTTTTTTACATAGCATGTCATTTAAGGGAAACATTCCTCTCCGCTGTGTTAAAAAGGGAATTACAAGCAGTCATCTCCCCTGTTCTAAGAATTAATGTGGAAACATTCTTCTCTCTTGTTATGAAAATGCCACTAGACTATCGAATTCTATAATAAGCGGCTGGGAAACAATGATATTAATATTTTCTGTAGTCATTGCTTGACAATCAGTACAAGTTTCTACATGCATTCTTAAAGAAGCAGTTTGGAAACAACATAAATAAAAAACTACCCTTAAGCTTCCGAAAGATACGGTGTGGATTGTTTCTTTATCACTTTTAAATGAAAGCCTTCCGATTTTTCTTGGAGGAATGTACGATTTTACATATCTTATCGATTTTAAAGCAATATATCTGAATTAATATTTTTTAATTTCACTCTTATAAAGGGTGTTTTTTATAGCGTGGTACAAGTTTAAATCATAATAAAACATAGTAATATATTTTTAATATCAATGAAACGAGCTTTATTGGATAGAAAACTTTATGACATTAATGCTTAAATATGACTTCGGCCATGTGGCCGCCACAACTGGCGCGCACAAAGCGCAATCTGGAACACCAGCTTTCACTAACGTTTCGCAGCATTTGCGGCCGTATCTCGCCGATAACTCTTCGAATGTTGATTTCCAGGTGTTCAATTGTTTGTGGTTTATCGACGTAGACAAGTGACTTTACATAACCCCAAAGAAAATAATCCAATGGTGTTAAATCACACGATCTTGGGGGCCAATTAATTGGGCCATTTCGTGAAATTATTTTTTCGTCAAAAGTTTCCTTGAGTAAATTAATTGTAGCGCCCGCTGTGTGGCATGTGGCTCCGTCCTGTTGGAACCCCATATCAGCAAGATTAATGCCAGCTACTTGAGGTACGAAAAAACTTCGAATCATATTCCTTTACCGTTCACCATTTACAATAACATTCTGACCACCATCGTTTTTGAAGACATATGGGCCAATGACTCCGCCAGCACATAAAGCGCACCAAACAGTAATTTTCTGTGGATGTAATGGTGTTTCGACAAAAGTTTGTGGATTTTCCTCACTCCAAATACGACAATTCTGTTTATTTACGTACCCATTCAACCAAAAATATGCTTCATCGGATATTAAAATTTTCCATAGAAATTCAAAATCAATATCAATTTGTGCTTCAGCTCATTCGCCGGATTGGCGGCGCATACGATGGTCGTTTGGCTTTAATTCCTGCACAAGTTGAATCTTGAAAGGTTTTAAGCCAAGATCTTTTCGTAAAATCTTCCATAAAGTGGAAGGACACAACCCCAGTTGCTGAGAACGGCGACGAATCGATGGATTAGGATCATCTTCAATGCTTTCCTGTACAGCGGCTACAGATTCTTCAGTGCGCACTGTTCGGCGTCTCACGGGATGCACATTATCTGTAACAATAAATATGGTCCGAAAACGATCTATTGTTCTTCGAATAAGCAGCTCTGAAGGACGATTATGTACGCCATAAAATGGACGAAGTGCACGATAAGTTTGACGAACAGAACCATTATTTTGATTAAAAATTTCCACAATTTGCACACGTTGCTCTAGTGTAAGTCGATCAATAATGAAATGTCAAAGCAAATTAAACAAAAAGCATTTATCAGCTGTTAAATAAGAGGTGAAATAAAGCAGTGATGCCAACTCAAAGTTGTATTACTCTATAAAAAACACCCTTTGTTTCATACTTTTTAGATCTTGACTTTTATAGGTCAGATTTTAGTTTTTTGAACTTATTTTTTATTTCAATTATTTTGGGGATATATTTTCGTGATAAAGTATTTGCAGATCAGCTTTTTAATTAATTTGTTCATCTTTTATTGTTTTGCATGTTATATAAGAATTCAAATTATAATAAGTAGCTCAGAAAATAGGGCTTAGTTGACTTTCTGTCCTCTAGAGGGCTCTTTATTAAATTAAATATGACGTCACATATCCAATAACCAGAAGACCATCAAAACGCTTCCAACGATACCTCATTTGTCAAATTATGATAAGAAGTTTAGAAGAGAGAGTGGAAGAGATGAACATACATACATACCGGTAAAACACATATACCGCTCCTTTTGCTTCGCCGTAGTCGGGTAAAAAGCCGCATAGTTTTGCCATCGTTGCTATTTCCAAAGCCTTGCTTAGGAAAATCAATACGGAGCCCGGTTCTTCTTGGAACACATCTTGAATTCTTTTTTTTTCGGCCACTAAACAGCTATTTCTTGTTTCATGTTTTTCTTTGGCACTTCAAATTCCTTGCTATATTGTTTGAACTCTTAAAACTATATTTCATAAGCTATCATACCAGTCAAAATACATGAACAAAGAAAGTTAATAGCTGCGTTCCTTTCGCCTTAATATAATCGCGATATCAAATTTTCTCAAAGGAATGGCAAGAAACACGACTAACGTTGTAGTCAAAATTAAATTCAAACAAACAATCATGATACAATAACTATTAGGTGTCATGAGAACGTGTGTCGTTCACAACTGTTGTGAACTATTATGGTAGCGATACCTTAATGAACGATGTTTTTCTCTGAATGTGTTTTACTCCAAACGTCAGAAAAATTGTAAAGTATTCCATTTAATTATTATTATTTTGCAATTATATAAATAATTTAAGTGCAATTGTTGGCTCCGCTGAATGCGGCCAATGTGTGTGATACACGCTGTTTATTTTGTTTTCTTTTGTTTAACTTTCGATGGTCGCAGCTCGTGAGAAAATAGGTAGCTGTCAAGGCTACCTAATAATGATTGTATCATGCAAACAATTAATTCAAAAAATGAAATGACAGCTTATAAAAATACACTGACGCGACACCTGTGTTTCAAATTTTTTAAAGGCTATATCACAATTTTATATGGGTAGCAAAAATAGTCCTATTTGTTATAGGATTATTATTTTTGTTTTTGCTTTGCTTGTAAAAAAATAACCTGGATTATTTTGAAGCGAATGGAATGCAGCTAATATACAAAAGAAAAATACAATAAAAATTAAAAATAATAAAGCAAAAATATGTTTCTTAAAATTGTAGATATAACTTTAATTTAATTTCTGCGAGCAGTAAAGTCATACCAATTTATGGGAAAGTCTTCATATATTCTGAGCTATCAACAAATTTAATGAGTTTTTGTATCAAATGCAGTACTTTGTTCTACATCGCAAATTATTTGCCATGAAAGTCAATACATCAGTGCATATTGAGATGTATGTCATTCTGGGTCCTTTTGGATTCCAAATTTTAAAATTTTACCGAAAATTTAAAATTATTTTCAAAAAAAGATTTTAGGTTCTACTTTATTGTAAACTATTCAGAAAAGATATAATATTTTAATTGCAAAAACCAACAGATATAAAAAACATAATTTTTATAAAAAAATTAAATAAAAAAGCTTTAACGGCTTCTTCACAAAGTAGTTTTAAATTTACAAAAAATGCAAATGTTTGAAACAGTTCCAAGGATTGAATCATATATTTTTCTCATGAATAGAAGATGAGCAAAAAACAATTAGATTTGTAAAAATAGGCATTTTTAAATAAGAACATAGCAAAAATTTTAAAATTCTACCTTTCCTACCTTTTCCATCTTCAGGAGTCTTGAGTGATTAAGTTGTGACCAACTGCTGTTTAAGTTTTATATGATTTGGCATTTGTTCGGATAAAATTTTTTATTTATATATTTATTAGTTTGCTAAGCCTGATCAGGCTTTATAGCAACTCATTGCAATTATAAATAACATTATTCATAAATTTTTACATACAGTATAAAAAAATTTTTGCTGTTCAAAAATATTGACATTAAAAAATATATTTGCTATATATTTAATATAGCACATTCAAATATACAGGGTGTCCCAGATCAACGCTTCAGTCCTTTGAAGGGGATATTAATTCAGTTGAAAAACATTTTGTCCGAGCTGTGGATTGAACGGTTCCATAGCTTACGAGCCACGCACTTTTGTGTGCCCAGTAGGTTATGGCCACCACTATGTTAGTAACACATATTATATATTATTATATATACATACGATATTTTATCTTCTTAAAAAAAACAAGTGATAAAATTTAAGGAACTTTGCTCACCTCTAAGATAAATTGACATAAGTTCTAAAACCAAAAACCAGCTGAATATTTCACCAAAGCTTAGTCTTTAAATTACAAAAAAGAAATAACTCCAACTTAAAGACGACATCTTTATTGGCCCAAAACATGAAACTTTCATCCGACATGTTAAGCACCAAATAAATAATAAAGTTTTTCAAAGTTTTTAAATTTGTTTTTGCATAATAACTGAAAATCACTTATTGTTCGTAAAACTTAACCTCAAGCTAAAAAGTTCTGAGTTAATATAAAAAATGCAAAAAAAATGCAGTGAATAAGAATAGAGAATTTCGTAGGAAAGTGGAACACGATCGCATACAATGTTGTTTATTCAGCATCAACGCCAGTCGAGCCACTAAAAATTGCAACGTAAAAAAATTTACAAAAACTGCTGCGTTAACCGCCGCACAGTGATAAATATTCTCAATCTAGCGAAACAAAATTGAAAAAATACTTGCAAAAAATTAATTTTTTGGAAAGTTTTGTGCAAAATTCGAAAGTATTCAGTTTTATTTTAAATGACTAACTCTTTTAATGAACGCCGAAATACGGTGTTGTTTTTGTTTTGGATGCTTTAATTATTTCTTAGACCGAAATAAACATGTTTTGTTTTATGTGCATTGATTAAAATTTTGTGCTTTGTTTAAAATTATGTACCTTCAAATTTTTATTTTGAAATAGTTGTGTAAAGGTGTGTCAATTAATATTTAAGAAATAAGTTGCCCAATTATCTTACGATGTCTTAAAATACCCACGCAAAGTATATCAATAAGAAATATGAAGGCTACATTTTGCTCAACTGTCAGAAAATTGAGTTACATAGCAAGGCTTATTAAATAACATTTTTGATATGAAATCATGAAAACATATATCTTATTATACTCATGTACAGTTTTAATCATTCAAAATATAGATACTGTTATCAGTGGCGTAGCTAGGGTTGTTGGCACCCGGGGCGGAAAATATATTTTGCACCCTCAAAGGACGGGTATCCTTATCCATATCTAAAATCTCTATAAAAAAACTAAAAATTTGCAAATATACGGTTTTATTTAAAATTTTTTATTTGCATCTTTTAATAATTTTGTTAAGATTCATCGAGTTAATTTAACTTTTTTGTTTTAAAATATCAATTAGGTGTCTGAAAAAATATAAAAACATTATTTAATGATTAAAAATAATGAATAAAATCAAACTTCAAGGTACCATCAAGACTTAAAATTTCTTCTTTCTTGCTTTCAGAGAAGCAAACTTTTCGATAAATTCATCGAAATCGATGTTCTCAGTCTCTTCGGCTTCAATAGATAATATTGAGAGGTCTGTAAGTCTTGACTGCCCCATTGTTGACCGTAAATAATTTTTTATTATTTAAGTTTTGAAAAGCTTATTTTGCATGAAGCAACTGAATTGCAAATCGTCAAAAATAATTTTAAACTTAGTGCTAGATTCGGCAACGTCTCTTCGAATCCCCATTCATATATAAAGTTTCAAAAATCTATTGAGGTCGAGTTTTTATGAGTTTCTAAAGCAATGTCTGCAGCTTTAAGGTGCCTTCTTAGCCTTGGTATTTCAATTGCTAACTCTTCTTCATTGACCTTATCATGGACAGCGACGAATCTTTGTATTAAGATCTGTACTTCATTTTCAGAAGTGGATAGCAAGCTTGGTGGTAGAATTGCTTCAAATACATTTTCAATTTCTTGTATCGATTTTGTTCTACTATTAAGGTCCGAATGAAACCTATCCAGGCACTCGAACATCGCCCTCTTATTTTCTTCTTGTTAATGAATTTTGATAAATTTATCAAATTTATAATATTTCGATAATAAATATATATGGAATATGATGTCTTGCAAAGTTAAAGGAAAAATTAAAAAATTTTGTTTGTTGGAGCCGATTAAACCAACAGTGATTTTTGTTTTTTGAGTCAGTTCTTGACTCCATTGACAGATGTGCTAAAGATCTTGAAACGAAATTTCACACAGCTTAGAAGATAAAGGAAATCCTTTGGTGGGACATTCTCTGAGGCAATTAATACGGAAAATTATTGGGATTTTTGCAGCTACTTTTAATAACGCTTAAATTGCTGCATTTTTTCAATACTATATAACGTGTAGAACGTGTAGCCAAGAATAGTTTCTGCATTTAAAAAATTAACATTGGAAGCACTGCTATTTTTTAACGGCCCTATCCAAAAACCCATTACAAACATTTAGTTTATATTAAGTTACATAAAAGCATTCAATAACAAAACTATATATCATATGAAAAATTTGTGACATCAATCCAATTATAACTATGTATAAAATAAATAAAAATGTATGTATAATCCTTATGATGGTTGCACGCACCCTTCACCAAATATTATACCTATGAATATTTTAAATTAGTTTTAATTGATACAAACGCATTGTAAGGAATGCTTTGAGGTATTTTTGCACCTTTTGTCTTTTGTATTTTGCAATGTAACAGTACAGCCAATATAATAAGTTCAATCATACTAGGCATTGAAAAAACATATATTAAGCGCTCCTATTAACCCTCTGCGACTGACGTGGTGGTATGACAGACACCATAAAATGTGTATATTTTGCAAAAATTATTTATGCTATATCAATAAATGTTAGCTTCATACGTCTTTTTAATTTTATATATTAGTAAATTAAAAAAATAATATACACTCTTAACTTTAAAATTTAATAGGTAAAATAAGGAATAAAAAGCTAGTTTCGAAAATATAAGTTGTCAAAATGATGTCTGATGTACTACCACATCAGTAGAATTGTGAAAATTAAGGCACGTCAGTCGCAGAGGACTAAAAACAAGTTATGTTTATACAAACAAATTACACAATTTAGTACAGATTTATGTTAAAAAAATTTTTTGTTAATTTTGCACCCCTTCTGTCTGTGCACCCGGTGCGGACCGCCCCCCCCCCGCCCCACCCTTGCTACGCTACTGACTGTTATTATTTCTCTCAGACAATAATGCATTCTTCTTAGTTGTAAGTTGTGTTGCCAGAAGAGGCAAATTTTCCCGTTTTGCGGAAATTTTCAACCCAATAGGGAAAACGGGAAAAGCACCATTAAGAACGGGCGAGGTTAACCGCGTTTTTGTGCAAAAAGTGTAATTTCGTCACAAAATCAACAAAATATGTTATGAATTTTTAAAAATCTTGTATGTAAATATATTTTAAAATTATCTAAGTCATCTTGAGTTTTAATTTAATTTTATTACCATATGAATTAACCTGTGTATTTTATTTAAACTCATTTGCATTTTCATCAGTTGTAAGCTCATACATAATTTGTTCTGTCCAGAGTCATTTAATTTATTTGTTTTCTCTGTAAAACTGAGATCTTTAAAAATAGTTAACTTTTGTGGCGAAGGCGGATATTTGTTAATCCTATCGTTTTGAAAAACAACACGTACTCTTATAAATTCCGTTGTGTTGCTATATTCCTCATTTATTTAAAAAATCTGAATTAATTTATCTCGACTTAGAATATAGGTCACTAAGCGATATTGATTTACTAAATATACTTACACAAAATGTGCACAATTTTTAGCATCATGTTTTAAATATTAAATTTTCAGATGCAAGTGAAATGTTTCCAAAAATTAAATAAATTGATGACGTTCATTTCTTAGCTTGCGCTGAGAGCGCTTTTTCTGCCGTAAATTCAAATAAAATTTATTTAGAAAACCGGTAAGAAACTTTAATGTTATTTTGCACACCAAAATACATATAAAAAATTATAATTGCATAGGATTAAAAATCAAAAGGAAGTTTTTACAGTTACTCTCAAGTACAATTAATATGTCTTATATATTTTTATTACATTATTAAGGTTTGTATTGTTATGGTTTATATTTAATATAAAACACTGAACTTTAAAAAAGGGGAAATAATGGGAAAATGTTAAAGGAAGAACGGGAAAAACTTCTTGAAATGCATGAAAAAAAGGGAATATTGTCCTCCAAAGTCTGGCAATACTGGTTGTAAGTTATATTTTAACAAATTTGTCTTAATCCAATTTCAACTGTGTTTGATTATCTCCTCAATACACAATTTTCAGCAACAACCAAGTAGCGGATGGAATATATTCCGAATATACGAAGCATCGATTACCTTGTAATGACCACTACTTCCGACTATATTACCTTACTATACATAAAAGGCCTTTCATTTAACATTGAATGAGACAGGAGGTAAGTCATCGCCTCCCTTCAGCATTACCTAGAAGTTATTGAGTAACATACTACTTGTATTAAGTTATAAAAATCACTGCATTACTTTTTCTTGTATGCTACATTACAGGTAATGAGGTATGAGTTAATTACTTCTGCTATATGCAGACGCATTACTTTTTGAAAAAAGTAATGCTTCCTTACCTGGTAATTTATTCTGTATTAGTTCTATGGTAGCCACTGGCAAATCCGCTGCTGGGAAGGTTCAAATAAGTCATATACAGTAAATATATATACAAATAGTTCATAGTTAATTAAAGTGTTAAAACAATTAATAATAAAATATTAGATAATTAATTGTGATCTACGCTTTGATTTTTCATAATTCTTTATTATGAGCTATTAAAAAGAAGTAAGTTTTGAAAAAGGCAACAACAAAAACAACAACAACCACTTTGTAAAGAGTCAATCACACAGCAGACTAGACAAACTGTTTCGAAAGGCGCTACCCTTTTGATATTCACTATAGAGTTATACAGAGCAAAACAGAGTTGTTGCCTTCTTCAAAATGTACTTTATCTTACTAGCTCATAATAAAAAATCAGAAAAAAATGTATTTAAAGAACACTTTAAAATTGAACAATAGCGTGTATAAATTATAAACTCAGAACTGAATTACTTGCCGAAATGGTGAAGCTTACTTATTTATTTAACACATGAAATAAACTACGAAAATTGACAATGACTTTTGTGGGTCGTACTTACAATTATAATCTTGGTGAAAGTTTTGAATGCTACATCGAACATTTACATCACATGCTGAAGCTGAATAAAATACAGCAGATGATGAAAACATATAATTTTTAATAAGCGTTGGTGGGGACGAACTCTACAAAATCCTAAAAGTTTTGACATCATAAAAGAAAATTGAAGAACTTAAATATGCAGACATAGTTGCAATTCTACAATCAATTCAATTAACAAAAACAAAAATACAACCATACATTTGAATTTTTGAATAAAGCTCAGATCTTTGAAAATAGTATTTCGGATTTTATTGCTTGAAGAATTGGCAAGTTTCAGTTCCTTGCTGTTATAGTATGTAATAATTTGAAAGATGCATGTGAAAGTGAATGCAGTTAATCGTCAACAGGTTCCGGAGAGTTCCGGTGAAGTAGTTCTTTGGCAGGACTGTACGACGTCTATCTAGCAAAACTGACAAACGGTACTCCTATTTATTACAATAATATAAAAGAAGGCTAAGCAATTTTCTACAAGTCTATTAAAATTTTGTGTTTCAAAGTTGAAAGTTTTAAGTTTTAATTTAGATATAGATTAAATAACTTTTAGATTCAAAGTTTGAGAGTGAAGTGTACTTAACCCTTTCAATGGATAGGCTAAACTAAGAACAAAATAATTTTTTGAGCTAATATTCCTATCATCAAGATCCGAAAAAGCTGGTTCAATTCCAGCTCATACAGAAGTTTTTTCAATTGAATTAATTTTTCTGTTCGGTCGTCACCTCTCTGCAGATAATGGCAAACCTCAGAGAGTAAAAATTGCCATGTAAAGCTTCTTGAGAACATAAGCCGTTCGGAGTCGGCATTAAACACGTAGATCCAGTTCTCGGTCATTTGTGATCAAACATTTAATAACACGCACAACACAATTGATCAATAGAAGCTAGGTCAAAGTCCTTTCAAAGGCTGAAATGGCCAGTTTTTTTTTTTTTTTTTTTTTTTTTTTTGTTAAGGTCCGAAAAAGATGAAAAAAACATATCTTTGATTTTTACCTGAGCTACTTATGTTTTGCAAGCTTGTACAAAGAAAAAATTGTTTTGCTCCTGTTCGGCACAAGATTTTTTTTTTTTAATCCCTTGAAGGTTTTTCAACCCTTTAGATCAAGGCTGGGCATTCTAACACAGTCAAATTTCATTTTGTCTTTTGTCTTCAAATTTCATTTGAATAAATAGTTGTCACAATTATCTAGATTTGCACGTTTGTATGTTTATACCTCCACACATACTGTTTTATGTGTTTATTTTGTATTTTATGTTTTTATTTTTGCCATCGGTATTGTTCATTATTTCTTCTATGTCAGTATCAAAGCTCCAGCATTTTTTTTTAGTAGATAACTTACATTAGTTTGCTTGCAGTGGCAAATAAAACATCCTGGTTCGCCAGAAAGATTCTCTGCAGAAGAAAAATATCATTCCAATTCAGAGTCAAAAAGTTTAGTATGTTTGCTTTGTTGTTATTTTAATATTGTAAATACTTAATGTAGTGTCCGAAGTAAAACGACCAGCTTCAAGTTTACTTAACGACTGACTTTATTTTCTCACTTAAAATCTAAAAAGGTGCATTGAGTAAAAGCTATAAACTTACGATAAAAATAAAAGATAAATTATAGAAAGAAAATAGCTTTAGATATCAAATTCACATATCTAACATTTAATATGTACGAATAATTAAAATTATAATTTAGAAATGCAAAGAATATATACAAATATTATGAAATAAAAACTATATGCATAAGTATTAAAAATCTACAAGTAGTGTTAATTTTTTTAGAGTGTACATAAAATATCCGACATAGGTTCTCTCAGCATCACTGTCAGCGATCGACTGAATTACATTCTCTTCTGTTGTGAGCTTCGTGTACATGTGAAAAGCTACTCTCAGAGAGCGCTCAGTGAGCTATGGGGTGCCCAGCGCTGCTTTAGATCTTTGTTTTTTAAGCCCTCTTAATATTTTAATCATTAAAAAATATTTATTAAAAAAATTTAATAAAAAAATTTATTTTTGTCCAGTTGATTTTTTATGATAAAATAGGCCAAGCAAAATTTTTTGCTTTTCTTCGGCACACAATCCAAAATTCAACTTACTTTAATGTCAAATATCTCTCTAGAATTTCTTTTATCATGTTGTTTCTTTTTTTCATACAATAGAACCAAACGATTTGGCAAATCCACTGAAAGGGTTAATAAAACACCCTGTATATAAGAGAATATTTCAAATAGACACAAACTCCTTTACACTTTTGATTTAAAGGATAAACCAAGAAATCATCCTACAAAAAATCGAATTTTTTGTTTTACTAAATTGGCCTAAACTCACACTGTGCACAGCATGGAAAAAATCGTGAAACAACATAATTTATGCAATGGAAACAACAATCTTTGTTGCAGAGAAGCGAATACTAAAATGAAGACGCGAGTCAGAAACCAGAACCAGAACGAATCTGAATATGCAACATTTCCGCCACCTTTCGCTGCGTCCTCTTCATCATATTTCCAGCACACTTCATAGCTAATGCACACACAAAAACACACCAACTTCAGGAAAATGATGACGATGAGAACGCAACGTGATGCGATACTATGCGACATGCACTTGAGTTCAACCAGGGACTCGCTGAGCTAGCGACACAAGTGTTGAGCTCTCGACGTACCACATGCTTTAAGATGAAGATGCGAAGAACCACTAGACTTGCAGCCGGAAGGAGCGGATGGTATCAGCTTAAATCCAGCCTCAGCAGCACTTGGCGCACTTTGGCCTGGCTTTTTAACGTCTTGGTTTTAAAACAAAAACAAAATCAAATAAAACATAAAACAGTGTCGCAAGTCCCACCGTCTGGGGTCTTCCTGAGCAAACCCCAACACCACTTGATGTTAAGCAAGTCGTTGACGTTATTGTTTGTTTTATTGTGGGAAACGGGATAGTGGTGGGAGGGTAATTTTGCCCACTTCATCACAATCATGGTGCGTTTCTCAGCAGGATGAGGATCGAGATGGTTGGATTTTAATTTATGCTTTTATTTTAGCAACATTGCATTGCTTATCAGCACCGTAGTTTGTTTGCTATTTTTTGGTGTCGTTGTTGTTGTATTTTATTGTTTAAACTGGTGTCATCTAATAAACTGAAATTTGTTTATTTTTGTTAACAATAAGTTTCGTAGATGAGTTTGCTGTAAGAGGAAAAGTTTGTGTAATTTTCTCGCTTTTGGTCTGGCACCAACTTGGTAAAGTTCTAAGCACATATTGTTTAACGCTACGTTTCTTTAAATAAATTTGCAAAAATTTTATACGAAACTCCAAACTGCGTTATAATACAATAATAACACAGTCAAATATTTTAAGGCTTTTGATTTACGTATGCAAAAAAATTTTTAATTATAACATCTTCTGTTAAACGCGTGAAAAGAAAACGATTTAGCAATGCGTGACATCTGGAATGATTGAGCCAAATTTCAAGTAGTATATGGAGAATATTTTACTTCAAAGTTTATGTGCCCAAGTGACTACATCAATTTTTTTGGCATTTTTAGAGATCTTATTGTTTTGATAATGTAACTTTGTATGAAAGGTGTTTTTCATCCGATTTTACTTATTTTCAAACTCGAACTTCGTTTTTTTATATATAAGTACATATACTAAATTTCAATACGATAGCTTTAAAATTGCGGCTGCAATCGTGTCGACAGACATACAGACAGACAGGTGAACATGGCGAAATTGACTCAGGAGATTATGCTGATCAAGAATATATATATATTTCTATACCGCCACGCCTCCTTATCAGAGTTACAAACGGAGTGTCAAATGGTCAAAACCAATCTAACAAACAATAAGATCACTTTAATAGCTGCTGAAGAAAATATTGTATTTATGGTAAACCATTATGGTAAATAGCAATTACTGAAATAATAAAATTACATACAAATTTTGAATTTTTTGTCTGACGAGAAATAATCTGTAATCACTGAAAGCTGAGTTTGATTACTGATTACTTGATTTATTGAAAAATCATGCAATTCCATGTTACGATTACTTTATTTTTTTAAAAATCATGTAATCACCTCGCCTGATTTCTTTATTTTTTATAATCTCATGTAATTACTTACCATGACTACTTTATTGAAAGTATTTTTATTTGGTTTCTAATGTAATTTTTCTGAATATTTAGAAAAATCAAGTAATCTGTGCAATCTGAATACATGTAAGCATAATCAGTAATCGTCATTTGTAATCATGGCCATCCCTGATCCAAGAGTGTGTGTTTAAGTATCATGACCAACATTAAAACATTTGTGGTTTTATAAATGTCGCCAGCATATTCTCTGACTAGGACATGGGACATGGTATAATAAGTAATAGGTAGGAGTGACATTTCGTGTTTCGACCATCGAATGTCAAGCAAAAAACAAAAATAGAGAACGTGTGTCACACACATTGGCCGCATTCAGAGGAGTCACCTGTTGTGAATGGATCATTTAATTGCAAAGGTTTCTCACTCAAATTTAAAAAAAACAGTTGCCAACTATTGACTCCGCTGAAAGCTGCCAGTGTGAGTGACACACGCACTTTATATTATTTTGTTTTGTTTGAAATTTCAGCTCGTGAGAAAATAAGTAGTTGTCAAGGCTACCTAATAATAATTTTATCATAAGTGGGACTACATCGTCCAAAATTTTTTGTTTCTTATTTCAGCTACCATAAGCCTATAGTATCTTTTTTAAAAATATAATTCAATGATTAATGACGCAAACAGTGAAAATAATGTAAATGAAATTCAATGAAATGTATGTGAATACAAAATTTATGTATGTGTGTATTATTATGTATTTTAAGTGATTATTAATTATTTCAATAAGTTTAATTCATATTTTTGTTTATGTTTTACTTTGTTTTTTATGTTAAAACCCATAATTTAAAATATAATGAAATGATAAAAGATGAAAATAATGTGCATTAATGATGAACCGGATGTACGGATAAACCGATGCGGGGGCAGAAAAATAACTGCACTTTTCTTGCCATGTTTTCTGTTTTCCTTGTAGTAAGATCTCAAATGCAGGCGTTAAAAGAAACTACAAGACCCATTTTATTTTAGCTACAGCTCTACATATACATTTAAAGAAAAAATTAAATATCCTTTTTGAGGATTATTTTTCATTCAATAGTGGTGCTCCGTGTATTTTATTTTTATATCAACAATATTCAATTTAAATGTAATAATATAGTTTGGTGTAATTATAAAATAAAAATTTTATCTGAATAAAAAATATTTTGAAAGAAATAATCAAAGGTGAAAATATAAAATTTTTTTCCGATTAGCATGAAAATTCCTATATAGCAGTAAGGTGGTCCGTGGCAGGACAAAGTCTTCCAGGGAATACTAATATTTTACATATATGTTTTCGCTTCGGTCGGCAGTCACCTCACTGCTATACTTTTTTTTATTTAAGACTGAAGAAATAATAACAACTCAAAGCAACTTAAAATTAAACAAAGCAAATTATTAATACTAATAAAAATAAAACACAAATAGTGTATTATTTTTGATGTTATATTAGTGTATTATATAAGTTTGATTTTATATTAGTGTATTATATAAGTGAATATTGTCTGATCAAAAAACTTTTGCGGTTGTATAAACACAAAAATGAAATCCGTTGGATTCCCTTCTTCGTTTAAACTCTTGATGGATTTTCTGACGGTCCTGTCATGATTTGTTGCTTTTTTTGCCAAACTCATTAAAGTAGTTTTGATCATACTCTTTAAGTCCTGACAAAGAGTACTGTGAATACACCCAGGGTTTTGTTGGATCCGATATCCTTTACTTTGAAGGATATTTAAAAGCATACTAGATCGATCGATGAGGATTTTAATCTTTACCTGATGAAATGTTTTGCCGTAGTGTTAATATAATGCGGTTCAGTTTTTAGCAAACCACTGTCTATATTGCACTTTTATGAAAAAATCTTTAACAAGTTTTTTTTATTTCAGGCACTGTGAAGGCCGCAAACACTGCAATCGTGGGCTCAACATTTTTTTTCGATTGAGAGAAATCCAATAACTACGAGAATATTGAAGACTTAATTGGACACGATGTATATTTAAATGTATATTTAAAATATGCATAAATATAGCCTAGGCGTTTGATAACAATCGCTGCAATAGTTTATTTTTAAAAATTCCCGAAAGCTACCTTTTTTTTATCACCGTTACACTAGTGGGCCACTTTAAATAACTAAGTAAAACATTACTTACGTAGGTGTTACTACATTTTGCAAAATTAAAGGTTTTTCGGACGAAAAGCAATTTCTTTTTCCTGAGTTCACAATTATTTATTAGGTGCCCCCAAAATGGGCACCAAAATGCCTTAATGAATTATTTAAACTTTCATCAATGGGGTACCTTAAAAAAAAAATAATATTTAAATGTTATACTTTAAAATTAAATTATGTTGACTTTATATGATTTAAATACAAATTCTAAATGTTTGATAGTTTAAATCATACTTGATTTTAAATACAAATTCTAGTTGTTTGATAGTTAGCTTAAAATCGTTTATTGAGCTTAAGGTCAAAGTTAGAACAATTAATTGTTCTAACGAATTTTTCCAAAGAAACAACAACAACAACAAAGTTTTTTCAATATGAAAAGGAAAAAATCACTAGCTGATCTGATTGCAATTTCTGCTCTGCTAAAAGCGTCATCAGAAATCTTTGTGATACCCGTGCAAGCGCGCGCTAACGCACTGCAGAGGCGATGAGATTTGAAGCGTCAATTTCTCAGTTTTTCCTCCATTTCATCATGTCACATTTGTTGTTGTATTTCTGTTTTACTTAAGTTTCTATGCTTATGTTATTATATGTAGTCCAACAGCCTGCTGGAAGTCTGCACTAACAAAGCATGTTTACTGATGTTGTTTTTAGAATTTTTGCTGATTTTGTTTTCAGCTGTTTCCGTTTGGTCGAGCTCTACCATTTGATTAAAGTTTTTTCTAAATGACCTCTATATTAATTATGTTGACTTTATATTATTTAAATACAAATTCTAGTATCTAGGTTAGTTTCAACTATCAAACATTTAGGATTTGTATTTAAATCATATAAAGTCAACATAATTAATATAGAGGTCATTTACAAAAAACTTTAATTAAAATTAAATTTTTACTTTTTATTTAAAACATTATTTTTTTATAATTAATATAAAAAAGTTAAAAGAAAAAGAGTTAAAGAAGTTGCAAATCTCTGTTTATTTTTTCGCACATATAATCTATGAATTATTAAAACAAAAACGAAAATAAATTTTTAAATGCTGATTCGATAATATTTAAATAATTTCATTTTATTTTCCGTAAAAGAGGGAATGATATGAAAAATGTCTTTAAAGGATCTTTGTCACTTGAAAAAAAAATTTTGATTTTTTGGTGTATATGAAAGTGTTACTATATGTGGGTAGAATACGTGTTAAAAATTTCAGGATTTCTTAAAACGAGCCAAACATTAACGAAAAAGTCCGTTTGAACTGAAACTGATTTGCATTTTATTTAGTATTGTAAAATCTCTAAGATTACCTACCTAAGATTAAAACTTCAAACTCGATTTTGTAGAGCGTTTGATATGTAAAAAGATATGTAAAAAACAGGTGTGAGATTTAATTAGCTGATTATAAGTAAACTTATAGTATCAAGTATTATAGTTTAGATGAACAAAAAAAATTTAAGTTATGTGCAGCCATTTTGGATTTTGAAAAATGAGATCTAAATTGTTAAAAGCTGAAAAGGGCAGATAATAGGCCAAACAAAAATAATGCATAACATGCTTAATTATATGTATTTCAATGTATCTTATTAAAATCGAACAGATGAGTAACTTTAGTTAATTCAGCTATGTTGTATTTAAAAAAAAAATCGGGACTTAAGAGTATCCAGTCGGCCGAAATACCATGCTACCTCCAATCTAAATGGCCTCGGTATGCCCCTGTCTGATGGGTTAAACTATATATATCATAATTTACACAAGGCAAAACGGTTTGTGGCTCACCGCTACAGTCGCAAAAGAGGAGTGATGGTCTGGGACGCTGTTTTTTACGGTATAGTAGACCTCGGTATCCAGACAGCAAAAATTACTGCAAACACTTATAAACAAATACAAAAAGCGGCTTTTCCTAAATTTGACATTCCAGCAGGATAATGCTGCTATACACACCGCTAGAGTGCTCAAAAGATGCATAAATGACCAAAATGTTAATTTATTACAGTGGCCAAGTGGCCATGGTGAGTTGCATTGAGTCAAATTTCCTTAGATTATATAAAAAGTCTTTATGAAAGCGAGTAGTGTATAGGAAAAACCGAGTATCTCCGGGAAAGATTCAACTGAAAAAAAGAATCGAATTTAAAAAAATCGTAAAATGGCTAAGTCTCTTATATAATCCATTATCTTAATGAAGTGTGTGATGGAGCTCTACACTAGCCAACCACCCTTAATAATTTGACATCCGCATCTTCATTTTTGGATTTCTTATATGCATCTGCAACATCACATCCGCTTTTTCATAATTCTGTGCGATATGCAAAAATTGATGAAGTCGACTTAAGAACGAACTGAGTTATTGATGTAGCTGTGTTTTACGCATATAACACTATAAACACACAAAATCTTTATTTTTAGCATGACATTAGCTAAAATAATGACAAAAAAACCCTTTCATATAACTTATATGGCGACTAAAAACTTTAAAGTAAGATTTCTCGAAACTTTTAAATCAGACTAAAGCTGTTCTTGCTTATCGACACAGAATTAATGGGAAAAGTGTTTTTTATGATTTTACTTTAATTTTTTCAAGAATATATTCCTCAACTTTTTAAAATATTCGATCGTTTTAAGTTTAGCTGTTAAAATGATAGGTCTAAAAGAGTCAGATTAAAATACTACTTCTCCTCTTATAAAAATGGAAGTGGTGTTCTGCAAGGCTCAGCTTTAGGCCCACTTCTTAAATGATATATTCAGTAAGTGCAATTATGTAACCAGGCAAGACCTATGCCTATGCCTATGCCTATGCTGATGACTTTCAGTTCTAAATATATGTCCAGACCCATTAGTCTCTCAGAAGATGAATGTGTGAGAGACCTTACTTGAATCTCGATGTTCCCCAAATTTTCATAAATGACGTTGAGCTAAAATTTGGAAAAATGCCACTATTTTGGTTACCAAATAAACTCGTCTTTGTCCTGATCATTCACTGCAGTATTCGTACCTGTTGAAACTAGAAAAAAGCTAGTCTTACAGCTATTATTGCTAATATTTTCTTATGCGGAAGTCGTTTATAACTTAAATCTGAGATCTACACAAAAAATGCAAATTGCGTTCAATAACTTTACACGCTGTGTTTGCGGTCTTCAGAAGTATGATGATACGACACTTTTCATACACAGTAATTAGCTCGTAACTTGCTCAGCTGTCTTGAAGCAAGAAACAGCATTTTCTTATATTTGGTCATCCATTCCTCGCGTTGTCCAAGATATCTATTTGAAAAGATACTGTTTTGTAGGTCAAAAGAAGCAGAAAATGGAAATAAACCTTAACGAACGGTTCGTTTTTGATCTGTTCTGTTTTTTGTGAAGAACTCAACCTTTATTCCGCTTTATTCGTATATCGCTTTTTTCTTCATAACTAACACTATCCCTAACACGACGAAGAGAGAAACGAAACAGATTGATAGCGTTGTGTTAAACGAGCACAAAACATTATTTGCTTTGTTGTTGTGTTTGCTTGCGGTCGTAATCAATAACAAAAACAGTAACTAATGAACCCCGCTTCACCGTTTGTTACTGCATACAGAAGTGTTACAGGAGTGCATCCCCACAAAGAGAAAACGGAACGAAGAATAGACAACACTTCCAAAAAGTAAACAAATAAAACGGAAGAATAGACAACATTTCTAAAAAGTAAACAAATAAAACGGAAGAAGAGACGCGAACAGTTCTGTCGAGAGACGAACAAATCAAACGAAGGAAAAGCAAGTATTGAATTGCATCATAGAGTATAATAAAAGTATCCAACAATATAAATCTAACTTATGACTATGATTTGAAGTTAATATTAAACTATATAAATATATATACAATTAAAAGACAACAGTTTTATATTATTCCCATATACATAGAGATTGAAATTATATAAATAAAAAAAAAAGCAATATTCCAAAATAAAATTTTTTAAAGCATCTTCTTCTCGCTAGGTAGTGCCGAAAAAAGTTGTTCTTTTCAGCTGGGATCAAGATAGCGACAAGTACCCTTATTAATTTGCACTTTGATTTTTTTTCGATAATTTGGGACCAAAATATCCACGACCCCTTTTTTAACGTCATCAACGAGAAGCAGACGCATTAAAAACGAAAACAAACAAATTTTTTTTAAATTCTAAAAACTTATGTTTGCAAATATTTTTTTGGAATAGTGTTTTTTGTATTATAATGTTTTCAAAATAAAAGTTAAAAGTTCACACTTTTCTTTTCCTAACTTGCAATGTCACCTTAAGTCTATTTTTCCCGTTTTTATACATTTTTATCTTTTATGAAAACTTAAATAAGGTTTCAATTTCTTTCTTAACCCTTTCAATGGCTAGGCTAAACTAAGAACAAAACAATTTTTATGAAGTAATATTCCTATCACTTAGGTCTTAAAGGGATGAAAAAACATACCTTTGATTTTTACCTGCGCTATTTACGTTTTGCAAGCTTGTTTAAAAAAAATGCATTTGCTGCTGTTCGGCTCAAAATTTTTTTTTTCAACCCTTTAGATCTTTGTTTTTTAACCCTCTTAATATTATTATCATTTAAGCCATTAAAAGATATAAAAACATAAAGTTGATTTTTGTCCGGTCGATTTTTTCTTATAAAATAGGTCAACGAAAAATTGTTTTACTTTTCTTCGGCACAAAATCGAAACTCCAACTGACTTTAATGTCAAATATCTCTCTAGATTTATTTTAGAAATGGTTAAACCATGGCAGAATAACCAGGTAGATGCACTAGAAATGCGCTCTCTCCGACAACAAAACAATAACAAAGGCGTAATTATAACGTCAAAATGAGTTTTTTTTGAAAACGTTATCAATTTTTACTTACTTATGTATTAAGTTTTGACAATAGATTTTATGGACTGCATATAACTTCCTCCCATCGCGATAATTCGAAAATAGTTCATTAATTGTTAGCTTTCGTTCCAGCACGATAAAATTAGCAAACAATCGTCGATTTCATTAAATAAATTTTATGTTTTCCAGCAGCAATTTCACTTGTCAAAATATATTTAATATATTTATATAGTTTAAATCAGCCGTAAATAGCTACACAAATAAATTGGTTACTGCACAATCGAAATAAGTAGTCGAATGAAAAGTATATTAAAAGTAAACTTTCATTTACTTCATTTAAGGACAAACTACAATTTATTATGTATATTATCTTAAAACGCGGCTCATATTATGAAACTTTTAAGATATTTATTTTTTTACATGTTTACATTTAAAATCTGGGTACTCAATTGATTTATACGGTTACAAGTAAATTATACATCCCTATGGCTGAACGAATAAACATAAATTGTCGATAGTGACATTATAGCTACATCAATGTTTTGCTCTCTCGTTTTTTGCTTGCATGCAATAACAATAGAGTTCAGCTACTACAGCTATTTCGCACTTTCTCCGCATTAGATCATCTTAAGAACCAGCCCAAATAACATTAAAACATCTCAATAAGGCCATTCACAGCGCTGGAACACGCTGGTCTGCCATTTGTACGATTTGCTATTTGTACGCCAATTTACGAAAGCGTATTTTGCTTTGTGGTTGTTTTGCATACAAACGCAAATACGCAGGCACGCGTAAATAAAAGCAGCCCTTGGACGTGTTTTTTTTACCTCGTATTTTTATGCTGTCTACAGCCGCATAATCACATACATCACAGGGTTGCACAATTTGTTTATACGACAGTCACATGGCGAGGTGCTCACAGCTTGAACAATAACAAATGCTATAAATACGATTTGCCAAAAGTACGCTCAAACTGTGAATAGCCTTAATGATATCGATAAGAGTGGTCCAAAACAATCTAAAGTGAGAAAAATTTACCCACCATAATATGGGTTGGGCTCAGGGACAACACAAGACATAACAACTAACCATGCGTTTACATAGATCTAAGCATACATTAGTTTTCAATCTACTTTTGAGTTGACCTTTCGATAAGTTAACATCAAAAAAGCGACAGTTGTTAGCAAAGGTACTCATGCGATGTAGTGGAGCAGTAGCCATATAATTTGTTCTACTAAAAGGTAAGTAAATTAAATTGTTAGCATTTCTACTGCTTCTACGGTTAGTGTTAAAATTTATAAGAGTTAGGAGTTCTGGTGAATTGAATACACCAGTTATGAGTTGATGTAAATAGACGATATCTGCAGACTTCCTTCTCTCGTTCAAAGATTTCATTTTTAATAGTTTTAAACGATCCTCATAAGGAGGAAGGTTCAAAGTGTCCGTTGCACTTAAGCCCCTTAGAGCAAACCGAACAAAACGTTTTTGGATTCTCTCTATACGTTCAACATGTACATTGTAACTTGCGGACCAAACTTGACTTGCGTACTCTAAGTGAGGTCGCACAATTGCATAATACAGCGTTGTAGTTGTGACCATTTTATTAAATTCTTTGGCCCAGCGTTTCATAAACGCGAGCATAGAAGATGCTTTTTTGCAAATGTAATCAATATGAACGTTAAACGATAGCTTAGAATCCATGCATATACCAAGATCTTTGACAGCATCTACACGACTTAAAGCAGTATCTTTTATCTTATAATCAAAAATTAAATTATTCCTTTTTCGCGAAAAGGTCATAGTTTGGCATTTATCTGGATTTAGAAACATATTATTTTTAGAACACCAAATTTCAAAGAATTTCAAATCAGACTGGAGCAGATCTGAAATGTCA
The DNA here is from genome assembly GCA_963920525.1 of Dichetophora obliterata. Lineage (NCBI taxonomy): Eukaryota > Metazoa > Arthropoda > Insecta > Diptera > Sciomyzidae > Dichetophora > Dichetophora obliterata. The sequence continues at coordinate 125,365,873 of OY986439.1, forward strand.
TCTGCATAGATAAGTAGATGAGAGTGTTTGATGATGTGGGTTACATCATTAATGGCTAAAATAAACAGAAGTGGACCAAGGTGGCTACCTTGAGGAACACCTGATTCAGCAATAAATTCAGCTGACAATACGCCTCGAAATCGTATTTGATAAGATCGCTCTGTCAGATACGATTGAATCCAGCTTACAAAAAATTGTGGAAAACCCATTAACTTTAGTTTAAATAGAATTAAGTTGTGTGGCAGTTTATCAAATACTTTACTAAAATCAGTGTAAATACAGTCGACCTGGTTACCTGAATAAAATGAATTTAAGCAAAACGTTATGTTTGCTCTCCAAATTGCACCTACCTGGTTATTCTGCCATGGTTAAACTGTTTGATTATTTAAAAATTAGTTTTTGTATTGTTATTTTAATGATTTTTATTCATATTTGAGTCAGCTTTCTTTTATATTACTACAGTTTTATGTATTGATATTTTCGGTAGTCTAAAAACTCCTATATAAAAGTTCCAAAAGACTTATAAAAAATACTTTATGTCAGCACAGACTTTTGAAAACAGAGCTATTCCACTTAAAAATATTTTATTTTGTACTTTATTTTAACTAGAATACAATTATACGAAAGAGCATCTGTCTGAAACTTACCCAAATTATCTAAAAACCTGTATTGTTCAGAAAGTTAAAGAAGCATTTTACAAAAATCACAACAATAAAATAAATGTATAAACTTTATTGTACTTAAAAACATTTTATTTCTATTTTGTGCCATTTAATCCGATTGTCTGCTTGTTGTTCTAATGAACAAAAGCAGTATACGAATAAAAACTTCAAAATTGTTTAATCATAAAAGTGCATTCGAAGAACATAAAAACAGCAACAACCCCAACAACAACAACAAGAAAGATATGTTTGTAAGTTCTCTTTTGGTCACAGCAAATATTTCGCCCAAAAGCCTTCGATATACGAACCAAAGCAACCACTTTTGCCTCATTCCGGCAATAAAGTTGCAACTAGTTGTCCGAAAAAATTCCTTTAAAGAAGTTGAAATAGTTTTTACAACATATTTGCAAAGGATGCAAGATGCAGAACGTTGGTTTGGCACAATGTTGCAACATTCTCATAATTCTCTTTTGAACTGCCAACAGAACGTGTTTTACGTTATTCCTCCATTACACAAACTTAATATAAGCTTGTTAGCAGTTTTTGCCATATTTTTTGGATAAAATAAACTTATGTCGCTTGTTAAATTGTTTTTATGTTATTTGAAAATGTTAAAAATCAAAATAAACAAAAACATCTGCAAGGACTTCGAACATGAAAATATTTTGTGGCACTTTTTCACCGACTTGTTTTTGTTTTTTTTTCTGATTATCTTAAATAATCTATATTTAGATTCTTACCTTGGTTGCAAAAAGATTTAAATAGGGTTTGGTTTTTTGAGACTAACAGCACTCCCAGAAATTATAATTTCTTAATTTCTATGCGCTCGGATTTGAAAATTTTCGATTTCGACAAAAAATTATTTGTTTTTCAAAAAGAAAGAAATACCATATATGGTTATAAGACGCCCTTTAGATGTATGGTGATATGTCGCCCTCTTGATGCACTTTGCCCTAAAGCTTATGATCGCTTACCACTGTTACAATGCATTGTTTTGTTAGGATAGGTGGCATACGACCACGGATATATTCTGAAAATCACTATGAATATGTATAAAATAAAATATATTGTGTGTAAGTTGTTTATTTAATAAACAAAAAAGGATTGAATAGTTTATACACAAAAATTTCAGATGAGAGCATTTACTTGTTTCATACTTTTTAGAGCGGGATTTTTAGTTATCGGGTTTTAGTTTTTTGAACTTATTATTTTTAACCATTTTTTCAATAATTTGCTTGCTATTTTTTTCCAAGATGTTAGCAATAGGCGGTTATTACACTTACACCTAAGCCTGGTAAAGATTCTTATATTATTGAGAACTGACGTCCAATTTCAATGTTATGCTGCATCGAAAAATTTTTTGACTGAATCCTGGCGATAAGATTACATAGACATCGTGACACTTTACAATTATACAAAAATCATTATTATATACATTATATACATTGTATACATTATGTTTGGGTTTCTTTGTGGTCATTCAACGAATCATGCGCTTGCCAAATTACAGGATGACATTAACAATGGTTCAAATAAACATAAGGTTACGACTGTTATGGCCTTGAATTTAAAGGCTGCATTTAAAACCATATGGCATGATGGTCTTTTGCACAAAATGCTCATCCTAGATTTTCCGATTCATATTAAGATTATTAAATTAATGCTATCATTCAGAAGTTTTACCGTTAGACTGAATGGGCATTTGTCAAATGTTTTTAAAATAAAAGCTGGTTTGCCCCAGGGCACTGTCCTTGGTCCTTTGTTATTTATCCTTTATGTGCATGATATTTTTTGCATCATACTATCAAAATCTCTCAATTTGCAGATGACACCACGCTTCACGTGGTTCATAAAGACCCTGCCGGAACACAAAATGTATTGAATATTTTTATTATCAAGATTACAAATTATTTTAAAAATTGGAAGTTGGCCTTAAACAAAAACCAGACTAAGCTCATACATATTATAGGTTTTGTTAGTGATACAAATCCAAATTTAAGAAAGTTAACTATAAATATGAAAATAACTTTAAATCGCTATTTATAGACTGTCAAAAATGACATTTCTGTCTGTCGCTTGCTGGCGCCAGTTGGAAATTCCAAGCTTCGTCAGGTTGTCCTCTACTTGGTCTTTCCAACGAAGATGCGGTCGTTCTCTTCTGCGTTGACCGCCGCTGGGTACCGAATCGAATGTTTTCTTCACTGGAGCATCGTCTTTCATGCGCTGAACATGACCAAGCCAGCGAAGCCGCTCGATTTTAATGCGCTTGACTATGTCGATGTCAGCGTACAGCTCATACAATTCATCATTCCACCGTATTCGGTACTCGCCATTGACGCAGATTGGTCCGTAGATCTTACGAAGAATCTTTCTCTCGAATGCTCCTAAATTCTTTTCATCTAAACTGCTCAGCGTCCAGGTTTGTGATGCGTAAAGTAGGACGGGCATGATGAGCGATTTGTAGAGCGTGATTTTCGTTCGTCGAGAGAGGGCTCTGCTTCTCAATTGCCTACTGAGCCCAAAGTAACACCTGTTGGCAAGAGTTATTCTTCGTTTGATCTCAATGCTGATGTCGTTGGTTGAATTAATGCTGGATCCCAGATAAACGAAGTTCTTCACAACCTCGAATGAGGTATTGTCAACGGTAACGTGGGTTCCAAGACGCTGGGACTGTTTGTTTGTTGACACCAAGTATTTCGTCTTATCTGCATTCACTGACAGACCCATTCGACTTGACTCTCTTTCTAATCTGGAAAATGCTGCACTGACTTCGCGCGTATTATGGCCAATGATATCGATGTCATCAGCATACGCAAGCAGCATAACACTCTTGTAGAATATTGTGCCACTACGTCTCAGATCAGCAACTCCGATGATCTTTTCCATCATTAGGTTGAAAAAGTCGCACGATAAGGAATCATCTTGTCTGAAACCTCGTTTGGTAATAAATGGTGGGGAGAGATCCTTCCCGATTTTAACTGCACTGCTTGTGTTGCTCAGTGTCATCCTGCAAAGTCGTATTAGTTTTGCAGGAATACCAAATTCAGACATGGTGGAGTACAGGTGCTTCCTTATTGGGCTGTCGAAGGCGGCTTTGTAGTCGACAAAAAGATGGTGGGTGTCGACTTGTTTTTCTTGAGTCTTCTCCAAGATTTGTCGTAGCGTGAAAATCTGGTCGATGGTGGACTTTCCAGGTCTGAAGCCACACTGATAAGGTCCGATCAGTTCGTTTACAATGGGCTTCAATCTTTCACATAAAACGCTCGACAAGACCTTATATGCGATATTAAGAAGGCTTATTTATCCCACGGTAATTGGCACAGATAGTGGGATCGGCTTTCTTGTGGATTGGGCAGAGCACACTGAGATTCCAATCGTTCGGAATGCATTCTTCCGACCATATTCTGCATAGAAGCTCGTGAATGCATTTAAGTAGAGCTTCGCCTCCGTTCTTAAACAGCTCAGCAGGTAAGCCATCAGCTCCCGCGGCTTTGTTATTTTTAAGCCGAGCTATAGCTGTCAGAACTTCATCATAGTCGGGCAGCGGAACCTCGACGCTGTCATCCGCAATTGGGGTTTCCGGAATATCATCTCTATTGGCGGGATTGTTGTCAGCGTCGCCATTTAGAAGTTTAGAGAAGTGTTCCCTCCATAACGTCAGTGTACTCTGGACATCTCTCACTAGATTCTCGTTTTCATCCTTGCAAGAAGAGGCCCCGGTTTTAAAACCATCGACAAGGCGTCTTATTTCACGAAGTCACCAAGCACGATTTTTTGTCGTGACGGGGGCAGCGCTCGTGAGCATTTTCAAGGCGTTCGTAGAAAATTTCCTTGGTCTCATCGTCCTTGTCTTCTGTCGGAGCGTGCACATATATTAGGCTTATATTTAAAAAATTTAACCTTGATGCGGATTATGGCAAGTCGTTCGTTTACAGGTGTGAATCGCAGGACGTGGGGCCGTAGTCTCTTGCCAACTACAAATCCGCATCCAAACTCGTGCTTCTCCGCATGGCCGCTGTAGTAGATATCACAGGTTGCATGCCCAATGCAACCCTGTCCCTTCCATCGCATTTCTTGGATAGCAGTGATATCACCTTTGTATCTTTCCAAGACATCAGTCAGTTGGATAAAGGCACCTTCCCAATTAAGGGTTCGGACGTTCCAGGTACATATCCGTAAATCGTTATCAGTTTTTCGTTTGCGATAGTCGTCATCAGAGTTGGGGATCAGTTTTCTTCTATTCTTTTGTGTTTTCATTGAAATGGGTTTTTGCGAGTGGGCTTCAAGCCCGACGCATAACCTATTTTAAACCTAAGAGGGCCCGCCGCTCAGATTAGCCGCCCAACTAACAATTGTCCGTTTTGACGTTGCTCAGGAAACACTACGTGGCGGTTTGAGTGGACTTGAGGTGATTTCACAAAGATTATGCTGGCCTCGCCAGGTTGAGACAGTCAGACATGTTACCCTGTAAAGGTTCACTTCCGGTTTCTCTTAAACAAACATGTATAATTTGTATATTCTACCAATCCTCATGTGCGCCTCTCCTGTTTGGTGTCGGCAACCACAGGTTTCTAGTCAACAAAATGGAATTATTAAGAGTATTTGAGAGAGTATGTATCAGATTAGCTGCCAATATCAAACGAAAGCGGGGTTCTTTTAAACATATTCGTGTTTCCAAAATTGACAATACCTCTGGCTGTACGAGAATTGATCGGTTTGCGGCTCTTTCGCACATTGGTTTTTACAATAAATACTTAAATTTTGTAGACACCAAATTTGATGAAATCATGCGTAGATTTAAAAATGGCAAAACTTACGTTTTTTTGATCAACATAATGCTGGAAATCTTATTATATAAACTCTAATATAAATTTTTATTTTTCATTCAAATATTAAACTTTTTATATCGAATCTTTTTACCTCAACTATCAAATATATCTATCTATTTATTAATAACTGAATTTTCGGACAGATACGAGAATAGAATAGAATACAATAATAGTAGTATGGATATTTTTTTAGTTAAAATAAATAGATTCTATAGAATATTTTTTATTTTATTTTATTTTAAAAATAAAATTTATTTTCTAAATAGAAGAATAAATCTTTAAAAAAAAGGTTTATTTTGGAGCGAAAAAAATTGAAACTTAGAGCAAGTGCTATCTGCAACTTAAAAAACCAAACTGAAAAATATGTTTTATTTCTAAACAAACAAAAAACATGAAAAATAACATTTAAATATGTAAACAGTAATAAATATTTTATAATTATTAAGAAATTTTCAATTAGCGAAAACATTTCTTTCATTAAACTCAACATTTTCGGCTCGTGTTTTAAAATTATTTTTAAAGTTAAGTGTATTTTATTGCACTTGAGAAGAGTATTAGCTAATACAAATTAACTAAAAAACCTTTGAGTTTGAATTGCTAATTATTTAAAATGGAATACCATTTTTTTCCTTATTCAAAAGTGTATCTTTCTAAAAAAATATAACTACAACTTTTTAGCCATTCAGGATTTTTTGTCCTCCTAATGGTAGCATAAGCATAACTTTTCGCTAGCACCAACTTTAAGTTTTTATTTAACTTTTTATAAAAATTTCTTCCTATACCCCACAATTTTACCTTCACGCTCATTTTGAACGTCATAAGTTGAAATTTAAAAAAAAAATCACAAAATATCTATAAAATACAGTTCACACTCTTATCTAAATTACTTTCAGCAAACCATCAACGGCATCATCTTTTCAAATGCAAAAAAAAAAATACCAACTGCAATCTTGAAGATATTATGTTCAACTTGGCCAGGCGCAGGAAAAACTAAGATAAAGTACGGCAAAGTTTGCCGCCAAAATGAAAGAGTTCCGGTTTCCTGTGAATGTCAAACTGGTGTTCCTATAGACGAATGGGGAGAATTTTTTAGTGAGGTGGCGAAAGTCGCACCAAACAACGCGTACTCGTCATATTTTATTAGATTTTTCCGGTAGCAAAAACTCTTAATTACGCTTCGCTGCGTTGTAAAATTCTAAACGATGTCTCAGAAAAAATGTAATAGTGTCAAATATGTTTTATAAAGTGAATATTAATGGAATTCCATATTTAACAGAGGCACTGCTCCACTCAACATCCCTTCAAATCATTCGACAAGTCTTGTCTTTTACTCTACTTACTTTTTGTGGCACTTTTAAGCTGAGCCAGCAACAATTCGTCGCTTTTCTATGAATCGTTATATCTTTGACTCTTGGAAACTTATTTTGGAAGCAATCAAATTAAATACATGGAAAAATTTAATTTATGTTTGTATTTAAACTTTTGAGTATCTGTAGCTTATAATAAGAAACGTTAAAAAAAAACTCATAAAAATTGAGTTAACTTTTCAGCTGTCGTCCACTTTGCTGTGTATTTCTGTTTTTGTCAATAGATATTTAGCTATTATCATAAACTTGGCGCTTGCAAATTTATCAACTTGGCTCAGTTTCATTTCGGTTAAGCTGAATGATTGCAATTATGTGCTAATTCCTGTGAATTGGTGTGATACTTAATGTTTTAATAGGATCATATAAAATTATTTTATAACTCAAGGATGCTTAGTTATATTTTGAGCTATATCTTTATTGCTTTAACAATACAATTTTCTGTTTAGTTGTTATTTATTATTAACAATGACTTTAAATTTTGTTCAAGTACTTTTCTTATTAATTACTCTTCTATGGTTTAAGTACTCTTCTATGAAAGTTAACTGTTTTTCCTGTTGTTATTTCTTTAGAGACCCTTGTAATCTATGACGATGTACATGTATATTAGATGTTTTTTGGGTTTCATACATTTTATTGACATATTCCAGAACCTCCTGCAAGGCTTGATTCTGAATTCTGGCTTAATATAAGCACGTGACGAGAAAAAAGTCCAGAAAATTCTCAAACTGAATGGGCGCCGCTAAATAACGTGAATTTAAGGAAGTATAAAATGACTGTTTGAAATCGAGTCTCATATTAACGTTTATGTCTTAAAAAATTTTTGATTATAATATATTCTAATGTAAAATCGTTTGCTAATTATGATATAAAGTTTTTTTTTAATTAGTCCTTGATCCAAAATTGGCCTTCTTTATTAAATTTCCAAAATTTTTCTTTCGCTTTTGAATTAGAAGCTTTGGTCTCGCCTAAATCGCTGCAAATTTCTTAAATTTAATTGCTGTAGAATTGTTTGTGAGTTTATTAAGTTTTGGAAAAATCTTAACGATAGAAAAATAAGCCGACTTTTTGGAAAACATTAATTTTTTTTATTAAATTTGTTTACTTTGTCTTCTGCTTGTTTACAATGACAATAAAACATAAATTTGCTTATCGTCAAAGTTTTTATTTAATTTAATTTAATTTAATTATCATGTTCACATATAAGACAAAGTCTTTTAAATGCAGTAAGAAATCAAAGAATAACAACAAGTTATAACCAACAAATAAATAGAAACGAGACATTTTAAATTACTTATTTTAAATTAAAAAAAAATTGTAAGCAACTACTAAATTTAACTTTCAATTTTAAATTTATGTTATAATCAACAAAAAAATGCATTTGACTCAAGAAATTAAATTTAGGTATATTTGAATTTAGACTTATGTATAATTACCTTTAAGAAACTATCAAATAGTGAAGAAGAAATTAATAAAATAGAAATTAGAAAATAGAAGAAAGATAGTATCAAGAAAAGTGTTGGAATATTGCATGCTTAAAGTTGTGCTTATTTCGGATACTTTGATTCTTGAAGGTAGCGAATTCCACATTCTGATAGCGTTCACAAAAAAGAGTCTGTTAGAGTTCAAAAAGTTGTATACAGGGATTACAAGGTTCATATTTTTGGTCGATCTACCAAACTGTAACTTATTAAATAAGTAATTAGGAGCTTGTGTATAAATCAAGTTATGCAAAAAAATACAGTTTCTAGCATCCAAATAATTGAAAATATTGCAACCAAGTACTCGATTGCTTAAATGACTTATACGGTCAAACTTTTTAAGACCATAAACTTATCTGATAGTATTATTAAATACAAGTTGTAACTTAAGCTTTGACCTAGAATCAAGCTTACTGTATACAACTTCTGAGTAGAAAATTATTGGCATTATGAGTTGAATCACTAGCTTTCTTTCAGTCTCAAAAGGCACAAATGATGCAGTTCTCCTCAGGTTCCGTAGGTTATAGCAAACTTTTCAAACAACAGAGTTTATATGATCTTCACAGGAAAGTGAGGAGTTAATATAGTAACCGAGATTTTTAACTTTACCTATAAATTTCAAGTCGATTCCATTCAGAAAAATGGCTGGTATATCTGAGAAAGAGTATCTAGACTTTAAAATCGGCAGAGCAAATGATTTAAGAGGGTTAAGATTAAGCTTATTAGCTTTAGCCCAATCTACTATTTTACTCATGTATTCATTTACCTCAATCATCAACAAGATCAATTGGTTTGGACAAAAACAGCTGAAGATCATCAGCATATGCATGTATGGTTACATGACGGCATTTGCTGAAAATATCATTAAGAAACATTGCAAATAAAAGCGGACCAAGTACCGAGCCTTGAGGAACTCCACAGGATAAATTGTTAAAAGCAGACAGACTATTTCCCACCCTTACTCTTTGAGACCTTCCAACTAAATAATTATATAACAGACGGATTGCAGTGATAGAAAACCCAAAATTAAGCTCTAGCTTTTGACATAGTAATAAATGGTCAACAGAGTCAAATGCTTTTGAAAAGTCCAACAGACAAAGCAAGCTTATATGCCCCATATCATATGAAAATCTTATGTCATCTGGGATTTTCACAATAGCTGTAGAGCAGCTGTGGCCAGGTCAAAAACCGGATTGAAGTGGTGACATAAGGTTAAACTTTCTAATGTGTTCGGAGATTTGTATAGCCATGAGAGACTCACATACTTTTGAAAAGACTGGTAAAAGGCGTAAAATAATGAATAAATAAACTGGCCATTTCAGCCCTTGGAAGAACTTTGACCTAGCTTCTATTGATCAATTGTGTTGTGCGTGTTGTTAAATGTTTGATCACAAATGACCGAGAACTGGACCTACGTTTTTTATGCCGACTCCGAACGGCTTATGTTCTCCAGAAGCTTTACATGGCAATTTTTACTCTCTGAGGTTTGCCATTGTCTGCAGAGAGGCGACGACCGAACGGAAAAATTAATTGAATTGAAAAAACTTTTCTGTCTGAGCTGGAATTGAACCCGGGCTACCGCGGTTCTTTAGCTTAGGGGCCACGCACTCTACCCACTAGGCTACGGTCGCCACAAAAAAAAGACGTACCGGACGAAAATCACACGGTTCACAGGCATTGGGTTTTTTTGCTATAGGAATGATTGTAGCTGCTTTCCACGCATCAGGGAAGCAAGAACTTGTGAAACAGTGATTCATTATGTGTGTCAAAGGGCTTATGATGAAAGGTAAAATTATTTTTATAAATTTAATAGATATTCCATCTTCATCCACAACATTTGATTTAATATTATTAACGCAACGAGCAACATCACACTCATTTACAGCAACAAACTAAAAACACATGGCCTTTCGGCAATAAAACCTATCGTATTATCGACAGATGTGTTATAAGTAGATGTTGAGGTAGCGAGAAAATAATCATTAAGAATATTAGGATCAATTAGACAATCATCAGATTTCACATTACATACTCCAGCCTGTCTTAAATTGTTCCAAAGATTTTTGGAAGGTTGTGCTAAACTTAGCTTGGACATAAAAGAAATGCGTTTAGACAATTTAACAATACAGTTAGCTTCATTTCTAGCTCTTTTGTGCTGTTCCCAATTAAATGTCGTCGGGTTTCTCTTCCAACGATTATAAGTTTTAATTCGTTTTTTCAGGGCCAATTTAACGTTATTTGTAAACCAGGGACAACTTCTGTTAGAGACACAACGTGTAGTCAATGGAACATACAACTCAAATAATTCACAAATTATATTACTTAAAAAATAAAACTTCTCATTAACACTACTAAGGAACCAACATTCGAACCAATTAATGATATACAGGTCATTATACAACGAAACATAATCAATAGCTTTATAATTACGAAATGAAACAGTTTTAACAGTTAAAATCGGTGTCAAAGTTATATTCAAAGAACAAAAAAGAAGATCATGGTCAGATACAAACGATAATTGGTCGAAAAGCAAAACAGTAGAATCATCTGAAACAATAAAAAGATCTAATAAACTTGGAGTAGCATTAATTGCATAGTGTATAGGTAAACTGGTATTTACTATTTGGAGACCAACTTCAGTCAGACAATCAATAAAATTACCAACAAGACTATCCTTAAATAAAACATTTATATTTAAATCACCACACAAAACGAAGTGATCTTAGTCAATTGCACAATTCAACAATATAGTAAGCAATTGCTCTAAACAACAATTACGATTCGGATTATACACACACGACAAGAAAACTTTTGTACAACTGTCATAGATTTCGACATTAAGAACTCTACCGCTGAACTACTGGACATTCCCAACAGATTAACATTTAAGTTATTTTTACAATATATTGCAACAACCCCGCCTTTTTTATCAATTCGATCATTTCGAAAAAGCTTATAGTTCTGTATATTTAAATAAGAGTCATTTATGTCTTCATGAAACCAAGTTTCAGAAACACAAATGACATCAACACGAATTGAAATGGACAATATTGAGCCCGGAATGTTGCTTGCAAAGAACGCCAATCATAGTTTTATGGATATCGCTAGTACCAGATATAGTAAACAACATAACATCCCTGCAGGACTTTCAACCAACTTTAAGGTGGTTACAAACTACTTTCAAAATAAACCACCAGTGGTTGAATAGTCAACTATTTTCTTCGAAAATAAGTAGTGATTTTCTATATGAAATGGCCGCAAAATCACCTGTACGCATTAGCTACGATATGACAGACTAACTAGTTTATATATGGTCCTTTTGAAACCAACTAGTAGTCAGTCTAGAGAAAATTAGCTTATATGTGGTTACTTTCATTCTACTTACTAGTGAGGAGTAAGACGACTACATTTTAAATGGTTTTTAATAAACTAGTTTCTAGTGAAAATAGAAACTATTTAGCCATACCAAAAAATATTTTAAAGTCGACTCAAAATTTAGTGACATTTTTTAAAAAAAAAAAATTACGAAAACAATATAAGAAAAGTTGCTACTAAATTTCAAGTCAACATTAAAATATTTTTTGGTTATTCTGATTGATTTTTATCCGGCTATATGAAACCAGTTTGAAATTTTTATTAAACAAAACAAATAATTTTATTACATTCAATGCTAAAACATGAGTTTTTCAGTCTTCAATAACGTAGTCAATTCATAAAAGTGATAAATATTTACTAAAGTGTGTTAAAAAAAGTAAATTTATATTCAATTGAAAAAAACAGAGTTCTTCAAAAATGAGTTTTTTAGTCTTCAGTAATGTTCAAAAGTGATCAATATTTAGTAAAGTGTGTTAAAAAAATTTAAATTCCATTGAACATTATTTTAACTTTTTTCACGTTTCATTACCTTTCTAACGATGTAAAATGAAGGTTTGCTCTTCAAGTGTCCAGAAATAAGTGAATTCTTAATGGATTTTTAATACAAATTCGACTTCTTAAAATAATATCCTAGTCATGGAAATTGTATTTTAATTAACTTACCTTCATTGTCTCAAAGTAAACCCTATTTTGACCATAAAAATCAATCAATTAAAAAAGTTGAGCCTAATCGGAGATGGAATTAAAGTTGAACAGATACAACACTTCAATGTGAAATAGACGCTATACAAATATTTCAAAAACATTTTTCTCCATTTATTTTGTAACATACGGAGCTGACGGTGCTTCTCTTCTTCCGAAATCCGTACGCAATTTTCGCACACATTCTGCAACATTACCATGATTTTCAAAGTAATGTCGCAATATTTCCCAGCGTTGTTCAAGCGTATGCACAACCATATTCGTTCAGCGGAAGAATAAAACTAATTATTTGTCAAATCAGACATGAGCTAAGTGTTACCATTCACGAAATAAGTAGTCTACTAGTTGAAAAAAACGTTAGATGGCGGACCCTGTATAAAAAGGAATTCTACGTCTACACTTTCGATACTATCGAAACTGTGTCGTTTTTTTAAAGCAAACCACAACCCTTGGCCATGGAGAAACAAATTGATACAACGCTGAGAATTTTGTTTTGCTCGTTACTACAATCATGAAATTTTGGTTCGTGGTTGCTCAACTCACTACTTTTCGATGACTTTTCAACTAAATGAAAGTTACTCCGTGAATAACTACCTTAAAGTTACTTTACTTTTCGGACTAGTTACGTTTAGGCCTGCAGGGATACTACAGTAGTAACACAACTGTAAGCATTAATATAGGCATGGAGATGAATAGAACAAAAGAAAAAGAGAAAATTTGGAAAAATTAAAAAAAATAAGAGATGAAATGATATATCCGTTACTGAATTAAATGCACCTTGCTTTCTGTTGCTACAAGGAATGATCTTCGACTAATAAGGGATATCATTCCTTAACATTCGTCAATTTCTCGTAGGAATAATTTGTTTCATTATATTCGTAGTATTTACGTAACAATTCATTAGCAGGTTGACCGTACGCCTTATTCGTAAAAGGTACGAAGTTTTAGTTGAGTTTAAAAAATTTACAACTGAAATCGTTCAGACTGGTTTGTCGAACAATTACCGAATATAAGGGCATGTGTGATTGCAAGGTGGCCGTAGCCTACTCGAAGAGTACTTGTCCCATACGCTATAGAACCGCGGTTCAAACCTTAGCTGAACAGAGGGTTTTTTCGTGACAAGGTATTACGATCATTCGTAAATGTAAAGTACAATATAAATTTATTTTTGTACGAATACGAACAAAATATTTGAAATGTGTACCAAACTACGTTCATTCTACGAATTCTATTCGTGTCTGAAAATCTATATATATAAAATAGGATGTGTGTATGTATGTAACGTATGGACTCCAAAACGGCTGGGCCGATTTTGATGAAATTTTCAGGTAATGTTCAGGTACGGTGGGTAGCATAGGCTATATTTGGACCCGATAGGTGGCGCTGGGGTGGACTTATATCGAAAATTTGAATTTATGGACCAATTTAACTGAAATTCAGAATGTATGTTTGTTTGATCATAAGAAAATAATTTGTGTATAAATGGACACGGTAGGTGGCGCTGGGGTGGACTTATTTCGAAAATTTGATGGCGTGAAAAATATATAAATACTTTTAATTTTATTTTATAACGAGGGGAGTAGCGAAGCACACCGGGTTCAGCTAGTTACGAACAAAATTCGTAAAAAAAAAATTTTCAATTCAAGAATACGTATTGAAAAGTTTTTGTGAAACAAAGGCAAATGAAATGGTGACTTATTAGGCCATGTTCATATTACTCTTTTTTGTAGCGATTACGACACCGCTCTCATTTTTTTTCCCAAACGCTGCTGAGTAATACTGAATATTAAATAAATAAATGTATTTAAGTACATACAATATTCAGTATTTTTCAGCAACGTGAGAGCAATCGCAACTAAAACGCATAATATGAACACGGCCTTACAGCAACGGGTACAACATACTATTTAAAAATGAATGGTTCAGCTCAGCTTTTATAAAAATTAACCTAAAAAATTTATTTTTGTACACAAAAAATTCAAAATCAACGTTTTGACTGATTATGATACACATTATCAAAATACATGTTTCGCAAAATTTTACACTTCTACAACTAAAACCGACGTTTTTATTAACAAAGTCCTCAAAGCCCTAAGTCTAAGCGCAACTATTTAGAAAGTTTTTGATTTTCTCTTAAAAATTTTGAATTTAAACTTATGGCTTTTTTTTAATTTAATATGAAAATCTGTGGACGCCCATGTTTATAATAAAAATTTTGTTTTTGGCGCTTACGTTAAGGCGGTTAAGTTAGCATTTTTCACAAAGTTTTTTTTCTGATTTTCTAAAAGAATAATTTTTTAAAAATATTCACTAAAAATTTTCTTACTTTTCCTATACATAACTGTCCACCTGATGATTGAAGGATTTCTTGTGGACTATTATATTTTTTGAAAATATAAGTGAAATTTAAGTCAGTCAGCCACTTTGAATTTCGACATCCACCATTTTTCGAAAAATCAAAATTTTTAAAATACCTTCGTTCATCATGAGCATTATTTTATAAACCAATGATCCTTTTTTTATTTCGGATGATCTTGTGATGAGCAGCAGTGATCACGTCAAAACATTTTTTAGGATCCCTCGAAATTTACTGTATCCCACTTAATTAATCCAATATTTTGTCATAAAAATAAAATATTTTCTTCAAATTTATATCTTTCATGTAAAAAAAGAATATTTTATTAATTATTTTAATGTTGGCCACACAAAAAAATCGTAAACAAAACCTTTTCTTGTACGTTTCAACTAGTTGTGCCCCCTTAATTCGGCGGTTAGGGATCGATATTTACTAAAAAGTACTAAAATTGCAACATTTTGTTTTTTTCCTATTTTATTTAAATACTGATATACCATGTTTTTATTGATTTTTAACAATAAAAAACATTTTTCATATTGAATCATTTGCTTCTTAACTGCCCAACAATAGCGGTACAAAAGTAATTAAAACAGAGTCGAAAAAAGTTGAAAAGTCAACTTTTACATTTTCAACGCTTGAAAAAGGCTAAATAAACTTTTGCTGGCAGTTGCACATCCCTAGACCACCTCTCATATAGCCGAAATCGGTAATCCGCTATATTTCCCCAATAAAATATCGCAAAGCAATAAGTTCTGGTACACATAGTTATTGGTGTCACAGATAAGTTGTATATTTCAGGAGGTATATAATATTTGCAAAAACGTATCTACTCTGAAGAAATAAATGATTGAAAATTTTGTATTGTTTTACCCTTCTTTAGATAAGATAGTTAAAAACATGATATATTTACGAATATTAAATATTGATTTTATTGTATTTTCATTTTTTTTTTTTAAATTTTATAGTTCAAACATACTATGTATCAAACATACTATGTAAAGCTACAAATCGATAATTTTAATTCCTAGAGGCACTAAAATATATAAATATGGTATAGTTTATTAAAGTTATTTGTTTGCTTCAGTTAATTTATTTTAGTTTTACCTGTTTACTTTGTTTTATTTTTATTTACAACGTTATTTTACTCTTCAGAAAGTTTTCTCAGGTACTAACGAATGTGAGAACAGCTCTCAAAGAGTTTAAATCAATGATGACGATTAAGCATAGTAAAATCCTTATATATTCACAAAATTAAATTCCAAGTTCAAGAATTTAATATATTATATGATCTCAGTGTTGGGTGTTAATAATTTTCAGCATTTCCAGAAATAAAAAATTCAACAAGCCATTTCTTTATTATAATAAAATATGAACAGTGGTGACAAAAATAAAAGAAACGGCTAGGATATTTTTTTAAGACTTTGAAACTGTTGTCAAAAATCGAGTAGAATCGAGTTCTTAACACAATCAGTATAAACATAAAAACCCTTTGCCTTAACGTCTTATGTTTCAGATGGATTTATTCAATCATGCAAATTTTAAACAGTGGGTTGGTTGGTCACAGTTTAATCACTCAAGACTTCTGAAAATGGTGTGTGGCTGCTGTGTGATTGACTCTATACAAGTTGTTGTTCTTGTTGTTGCTTTCTTCAAAACTTACTTCATTGATATAGATCATAATTGACAAAAATAATGTAAAAATTCAAAGAGTAGATCACAATTAATTATCATAAAAATTTTAATCAATTGTTAATAGATTGTATGAAAACAAATAGAAATGGCCCAGTCACGGCAGCAAATATTTAAAGCAATATCTGATCTTTTATATTTAATAAGATTTGAAAGGTTAATATGAGTGCTTTCAAATACTGTATTAAGCCGTATCCATTTCAATTTAAAAATAAAATATTTTTATCGAAACGTTAGACTTCGAAGTTCTTTTTTAAAATAATGTTTATTACTAACACATTCGTAACATTTTTGCATAGAGATTAAAACATTGCTATCGATCTTCATATCGTTGCATTGCATCGCTTAGATACTTATCATTGCACATTCAGTTTTCATTTATTTCGCAAACGACTGGAACAGCGACTGCAAGCAGATGATATATCAAAAATGATGATGATGATCAAAAAAATAAAAATCAAATTTTAACTTATATTTTTGATCGAAAAATAAAAGTAAAATTTTAACTTTTATTTATGATCGAAACAAGACCACACTAGATTGGTCAAAATATAACAATTATTTATTGACTTTTTAAAAAAAAGTCAGATAAATTAAAATCATTAAAGATTATTATTCCTTAGCTAACAAGCATCACATTGCTATATGGGCATTTCCATGGTGTCGCACGGGACAGTTGTACGCAGTTAAATTGGAAAAAAAGTAGTAATAACACGGATTTATATTTTGATAATGGTCTTAACTTATAACTCATAGTAAGCTCTATAAGTGGTGCTAAGGTTGATTATCGGTAATTTTTCCTTTTCAAAATAATTGCCAAAAACAACGGGGTTCGCACGGGACAAAAACGGAAGTTTTTTTCGAGGACAACAACTCAAGCGCCGAATTCAGCGAAGTCTGAAGGAATATTTCAAAGAGTTTATTTTATGGATATTGTGCATTGGTGTTTCTTTTAAATTGCTTTTATTTTACCCAATAATATTTAACACTTATTTTTTAATTTAATATTAAGCTCGGTCGCACGGGACAGGTCGCACGGGACAGTTTTTTCCATTGCAATTTAATTGGGTAATTAAGTAATTAGGTAGTTAAGTAATTATGTAATTAGGTAATTAAAAACAAATTCAATATATTTTCCTTTAATTGCATCAACCATTTTTTCATTGTCTTCAGCCAATGCCTTCCATTTTTAATAAAACAAAAATGTTTATGAAACATTTACTAAACACTTACGAAAAAGAAAAACTACATTTGTGAAACAGTGCAGACGATGTGATCATCATGGTTAATAATTTTATGTACAAATTGCTTAAATTAATAAAATTAAAATGTTTCTCTTAGATAATATCATAAAATAATAAGTTTTTAATAAGTTTTAATTTTTTGGTCACGGTAGACTTTCCTGTGGAAATACCCATATTCAAATACCAAATAGACTTACTCTATCTATTGACTTTTTGAATAGAAATTTTAAAATAACTACTATTTTCGGTCCCTGCGTACATGCGCTAAGCAAAAAACAAAGAACACCTGCACAAAAAAACAACACATACGGCACTCGTTCGCTGTTCAGCACATTTTTAAAGAGCTTTACAACAACAAATGCATGCAAAGACAATAGGTTTGTTCACTTACTTTTCTTGTTAAAACTTACAGGGGGAGAGTTAAAACAGAATTGCGAAATATAATGTCATAAAGAGAAAATAGCAGAAAAAGTACGTGAACATAAAACTAGTAGAAACTTGCAAAATCACAGCTGATCGACCGACTTGACAACTTATTTGAAACCTAAAAAAATTGTGTAAATTCATTTTTGTTTCTAAATATTGACAATTATTAAAAAATAGAACAAAGATATCTAAAATCGAACTTAAAGCATCGTCAAATATATATACAAAATATGACAAAAGAAAAACATCAAAAATTAATTTTTTTCCACTCATTTAAATAGTTTGTTTTTTTTTACAAGCATTTTTTCGGTTGTTGCAAGTTTTTGCAAGTAAAAATTTCGTAGGCAGAAACTTGTAGCTACTTTTTTCTATCTCACGTTTTTACGCTCTGGTTGATCTCTTTTGTGTCACGTTTTTCGAGTACTTGAACGCTTTAGAGCCCGAACAGAACCAAAGCGGATGTCGGGTGGAGGGCCTCTCTCGGCGAAATCCGCTGAGAACACGTCCAGAATTGGAGCGGTGGAGGTTGTCGGATCACGGTTGCATTTCATTTCGGGAATGATACAAATTCTTTTATATTTTGCTTTGAATTCACATGAATGCAACACAGGCACAAAAACAGAATGTAAGATCATGGTAAAAACTAAGAAAATAACACTGAACGTAGCCAATATTCAGCAAAAATATTTATACGGCTGTTTCATTTTTGGCGGCTGCATGTATTTTCATGTATTTTGTTGCACGGTGAATCCGACAACCAACATCCGCTTTGGTTCTATTCGGGCTCTTACTAGTAAAAGCTTGTAATAATTTGTAACCATTTGCAACAATTTTTTTTTAGTAAACAAACCTAATGTAAAAAAAGCACACTAGACAATGTCGATGCTTATTGTCCCGTTGCTTGTGTGTCGAATAAGTTTTGTTATTGTAATAGAAATTATTTAAACTGTCTTATTGCATTGATAATTTCTCTTTTATTTTGTTTCATTTTTTGACAAGCGCAACGATGTGCAACCATGATACAATGAGTATAGATAAAGTATTGCGCATGTCCGCCGTCTTTGCTGTGACGTAGGAGGTGAACAGGGGTGTTTTCTCCCCTTTTACCCCTTTACACAAAAAGTAGCTCCGTTGCTTGATGTGTTTTACAGAATTTTGACTGTTTGTTTATTTTGATTTTACTATCTTTGTCTCCTTTGTTGTTTTGTTTGATTACTATTAACAAATAACTTACTTATTTTATTCACATTCCAAAAACTAAAATTCAACATTTCTTGCAACATTAAATGCTTATGTTTGATTTATGATGTATAATTTTTCCCTTTTTGACATTTTCTTTTGTATGTATTCATCAAGTGTCATGTTTTACGAGCACCGGTGACGAAATGCGCAGTTAATTTTTTCCAGCGAGACGCTGGAAATACATTATCTGTAGTTCTTTGTATCATTATGTGCAACATTTAATGTTTATTTATTTGTTTTTAAAAGCATTGGCCTGCACTTAAAATTTCTTGCGCTCCACTGATTTAAGTCATCAAAAAGAATCAGAACTAATTTCTTAAAATAGTCGGATTATTTTTTTTTTCTTGCTTACATTTGATTCTTTTTTGTTTGTTTTCGTAATCTGAAGTAATCGTAATTATTTTTTGATTATTTGTAATCGTAATTATTAGATGACGATAACAAACAGAAAAGAAATGTACTTAATCAATTATTTCACCCTTTTAAAAAAAGTAATCGAACTACTAATTGTTACGATTAGTAATCATTATTTATCAGCTATGGATTGAATTTACTATACTAAGAGAAAATATTTTTTAAAAACCAAAACATTATTGTAGCAATAATTCTTTCAGTATTATTCTTTTCAGAGAAATCATAAAACTATAAAAAAAACGGGCAAAACTCCCTTACATGGCTTGGGCTATGAAATAAAGTATTATCATCATATTGAACTTCACCAAAATTTCTTTATACTTACCTGCTTCCACAAACAAAAGCATATTATTATCAAATCAAATTCACATCAAATTTTACTCCGATAATTTTTTTTATTTGCATATCGTGTTTTTAATACTTTACTGCCTTTCATTGCCTTTTTGTTTCAAAACACAATTACTTAAATACACTTTTTTATAATTATAGCACTGACTGCTACAAAAGTCGAAATTTTTTTTCAAATGTTACCACTAGTACGCTCTATATGTTCTATATACCAGTCTGCAATAATCCCAACATTTTTTTTTTATGCATATCAATAGTTTGTGCGTGAATGAAAAGTTAAATTTTCTTTCCAAGCACCTATATTGGTAAATTGCATTTAAAGAATTGCACAGATACTACATCTGCCAATTTTTTAAAAAATTCATTTTTAAGTTTTTCTACACATAGTCTCAAGCATTATGTATGTAGTTCATGAATAAACTATATCCTTCTGAAAAATATGTAAATATTTACTTTAGCTAGAGCTATAAAAAAAGTTCCACAAAGTTCCACGATGTTTCTTTATAAATTCGAACAAATAGCTTAATTAGTGTAAACATAATTAGTGTAAATAAGTCAAGTGTTGGTCCCACTTTTTCCCCCTTTTATTAAAAGAGTCGATTTACTCGGACCACACAACCAAAAAAAGGCTAAGCAAATTAAAGCACAATTTCACAATATTGTATTAAACATGCTTGGGGTGCCACTTTCTGAGATAATGATAAATATGATTACGATAACGAGTTTGATGATTATGTTGAAGACAATTGAAACTCTGTACAATATCTAAAATTTGCATTTTGCTCAATTTTTATATTAGGGCTATTCCCAGTTACGGGCAAATAGCTTTGCAAATGTATGCCCTACCAAATATTTGCCATCAACTGTGAGCACACTTTTTAGAACACTGTTGCAAACAAAACTCACAGCTGTTTTGGAGGAAAAAAAAACAACACGAACAGTATTTGTGGTGTTTTTCATTATTATTTATCGAAGTGTATTATTTATCAAAGTGAGTTCCATATCAGAGTCTGTTAATTTTGTTTTATTAGCGGCGTTTGGTTAAAATGTGACAGCTGATTGATTGGCAAATAAGTTTTGCCCATGCTCGACTGTATGCAATGCGATTTTGGTGTTGCAAATTTGACACAGTCGGGCAAATGCAAATCTGTACATTTTGTTGTTGTGTTGAAAATATTTGCCATCATATTTTGCAAATGCCACGATGCCACGCTATTTGCCCGTAATCGGGAATAGCCCTATTATTAAACAAACATTTTTGTTTCTGTTTTTTCATTTAATTATGTTTATGATCACCGTAGGCACATTTGATCCGCCATTTTAAATTTTACAGTGACCTCACAAGCCCCTAGATACCAAGTTTTATTAAAATCTATTAAGTCCATATTAAAGCAAATAAGAAATTACCCCCAAATCCGTATTTTAGTATATTCCATGCTTTGAATTTTGTATTATATTGATGACGTAAATTTTGTAGGAAGTAGTTTTTATCTAAATATTTCAAATTTGAAACTCAAGGTGTGTAAATGTATTAAAGCTGTTACCAATGTGGAAAAGATTATGTGTAAGATTTTAAATTAAAACCAATATCTTTTTTGAAATTTTTTCAAATGAAAGGCTTAGCTTTAATGATGACGATACTTTTTGTATGGGAAATCTTATAAAACTCCGCCTTTCAGTTTATTTAACAAACTTCAAACATCAGGTGCATAGTTAAAATTTAAACTAATTTGCAAAATTTAAAGGCATTGTAATAATTTTTATTGAATTTATGGAGATTTTACTGATTTCATAAAGTCACTTTGTATGAGAGGTAGCCGTGGTTTTCATTCGATTTATACAAATTTCATACTCAAAGTATATGTATATTACGGGTAGCAGCTTATTTGCAAAATTTGAAGTCATTATATTAGTTTTTGTGCTATTTAAATAGATTTTATAATTTTTGTAAATTCGCTTTGTATGGGAGGTAGGCGTGGTTTTTATCTGATTTGGCTCATTTTTTAACTTGATCTCTCTCTATTTTTTACTTGATAACTTGATAATAGAAAGCTTATATATCGAATTTCATTACAATAGCCCTTAAATTACGGCTATTATCGCTATCACAGACGGACAAACAGACAGGAGGTGATGCTGACAAAAAATATACAATTTTCTATAATTGGCATGCCTCCCCATCGGCAGTATGCATAGGGGTATAAAATAATTTTGTCGTCTTATTTTTGTTATTCGTCCCTGTGTGCACCGGGGGTTTTGGCAGAAACAACAAACTTTTTCATCCGTTTCTTTTGCATGCTTTTATTAAGCTTATGTTCTCTTCATTTCACAATTACCGCTCTTTAAAACTTGTTGCTTGTTATTTGTTATGTTCGTAAAAGAAAAACTAGTCTCGTCTAGTCTATGTTCGAAATCAGAATCGCTTTTTTATTGAAAAATCATAAATTCTTTTTAATATTACAAACAAAGTGAACTGCCATTAAGATTTATTTTTCAAGTAAAAAACTAAACTAAGTGTATCTGCAACATCTCCCTTTGTTTAAAATTTGTATTGGCTGTATTGCACGGGATCAGGATATCTTTTCCGAAGTTGATTTGTATGTGATTTAATCTTTCGATTTTCAGATTCTAGGAGAACTTCATAAACAACATTCCCAATTCTTCGATGAATTTGACCAGGAACCCACATCATTTTGTTTTGTAGGTAAATTTTTGCATAGACTTCATCACCGCATTTAAAACTTTGGTTAACTGATCCATGTTTCCGATTATAATCACTTTCCATGGTGGCGTTTCGATCATGTTCATTTGGATTTTGATGTTTTAGAAGATCCAGGGGTGTTGATAGCTTCCTTCCTATAAAACATTCCGATGGTGATTTTCCAGTAGGTGTGCTTGGATTGTCAGTTGCACGATACTGTGACAAAAATACAAGTAAATTATCTTTATCATTTGTTGTGTTTTTTCCGTATGCTTTCACTAAAGCCCTTTTTATTGTGTCCACAAAACGTTCCGCCTGTCCATTGGACTGTGGATGGTAAGGAGGACTGAAGATGTGGTTTATTCCCCTCTCATCGCAAAACTTTTTGAACAATGAACTTGCGAACTGTGTTCCATTGTCAGATACTACAGTTTTCGGTTGACCATATCTACTTACGAATTCGTGAAAGTGGCTTAAGACTGCCTTTGAGGATATTGAATTTGTTTGAGCTACCTCAGGCCATTTTGAATACGCGTCCACTATGACCAAGTAGTAGTAGCCTCGAAGAGGTCCAGCGATATCCATATGAACTCGTTCCAATGGTTCTTGAGCTTTTGGCCATGAGCTGAGTGTTGTCTTAATTGGTGATTTTGCAACAGCTGCGCAGTTTTGACATTGATGTCCAAAATTTTTGATGTCATCGTCGATCTTAGGCCAATACACATACGATCTGGCTATGGATTTCATTCTATCACTTCCCTGATGGCCTCTGTGAAGTTGTTTTAGAATCCTTCGTTGAAAAATCTTGGGTATGACAACACGATCTGCTAGCATGATACATCTGTCAACAATGCTCAGGGTATCTTTGCGTTTGAAAAATTGCTGCTCTTCTAACGGAAGATCCTTTGATGATGACGGCCATCTATCATCTATGTAACGAAAAATTTTTGATAGTGTGCTATCCGCCTGGGTTGCGTTACGAATCATATTCAATGTTACTGGAAGATGATCAACATTGTCTTGGAGAAGATTTTGAACTACACTTTCGACATGAGCAACCACGTAATCTTCATCAACTTGTCTATGTTTATCGATTAGTCTTGACAAAACGTCCACATATCCAAAATCTTTTGTATTGATGTACTGAATATTGAAATCGTAACTCATCATTATTAGCGCCCACCTTTGTAACCGATTTGCTGTGTGTGTTGGTATACCTTTTTTTGATCCAAAAATGGTGAGTAGCGGCTTATGATCTGTCAAAAGTGTGAACTTTCGTCCATAAATCATTCGATGAAACTTCGTACATGCATACACTAGTGCTAAGGCTTCTTTCTCGATTTGGCTGTACTTTTTTTCTGCAGATGAGAGTGAGCGTGCGCTGTGATAGACGACCTTGTTGGTTCCATCTGGCATCTTGTGAAAAATTTGTGCACCAATACCTACGATAGACGCGTCAGCTGCTACGAAAATTGGATGTGAAAAAGAAATCTGTGATGAAATGTGATGAAAAGAAGATCTGATTGCAGGATTTTCTTGAATTCCAAAAAGGATGCTTCGCAATTATTGTTCCAATTCCATCTTGTGTCATTCTTCAATAGTTCATTCAGTGGATGTCGTAGCTTCCTCATTTCAGCTATAAATTTGCCATAGTAGTTCACAGCTCCCAAGAATGATCGTAGTTCCGATACATTAGTAGGTCTTGGCATATGTTGGATTGCTTCCACCTTTTTTGGGTCTGGATGGATACCCTTGGCGTCGATAATGTGACCAAGGTACTTAATGGACGTTTGAAAAATTTTGCACTTTGCCCAGTTGACTGTCAGACCATGTTGTTGAAATCGATGCATTACTTCCATGACCAGTTTGTAATTCTGTTCGATACTTGTTGTTGCAATAATGACGTCATCCAAGTATGCAATAACGCCTTCAAGTCCCGAAATGATCGTGTCCATTGCTTTTTGAAAAGCTCCAGGTGCTGACGTTACTCCAAACGGTAGACGATTAAAAGCGAAAAGTCCTTTGTGAGTGTTGATGGTAAGGATTTTTTTTGATACGTCATCGATTTCGAATTGAAGATATGCGTCAGATAAATCAATGGTGCTGAATATCTTGCACTGAGACATTTTTGCAAATATATCGTCAGCATGCGGCAAAGGATAAAGGTGTGGTTCCATACAACTATTCAAACCAGTTGAATAATCTGCACAGATGCGAAGATTGTTGTTTGATTTGCGTACCACTACTATTGGGGCGGCCCAATTTGAATGAGTAATTGGTGTAATGATGTTTGCCTCCTGTAATCTCTTAAGTTCCGTTTCCACTGCTTCTAAAACTGCGTATGGTACCGGTCGTTTCGGTTTGAAGACTGGAACTACGTCCGATTTTATTTCGAGCTTGATCTGGAATTTCGTGCAGTGTCCTGTCTTGGATTTGAGCACATCTGGGACATGTTCATTGATGAATTTGAATACCGCATCCTTGTTCATATTTGCTGTAATTGAGTTGCAAATAGAAGTTATTGATTCATTCCAGAATCCAAATTTTTCAATAAGATCGAGTCCAAAAATGTTTAAGTTTGGAAGGCGTGTCACAAAAATAATTGCTTCTCTCGAATTGTTATTGTGGTGGATATCTGCTAGAAGTTCGCCAATGAGCGGGATTTGATTGCTCGATGCATCTGATGCGTTGTGTGTACATGGAAGAAGTGGTGGGCTTCCAATTGTTTTCCAGTTTGATTTTGACATGATTGTGATGTCTGATGCTGTGTCAAATTGAAGTTTTATTGGCTTACCAAAAATATATATCGTGATGAATTGTCGGTGTGTTGAGTGTACGCTTTTTACATTCCGTTGTTGTGGTATTGCAGAAACTACATGTGTGCGTTTTGATTGATTGTTTCCATTGTTTTTTTGGTTCTGATATTGTGGTGTTGATTTTGAGGTGCTATGTTTAGATATTTCCTCTTGATGTCGTGAGCGAAAACACTTACAATAACCTTCCTTGTGTCCCGTTTCGCTACACACTTTGCATTTATGATGTGAAACTACAGTTTTTGACAAAATGCATTTTACCGCATTGCCAGCATGGTCTTCTTGGTGTGTCGTCGTTATCTAAAATTATTGAGTGTGGCTTCAATTGTTGTTGATGTTTCTGTTGATTGTGATAATAACTTCGATTATGCTGTGAGTCATTTGAAGAAACTGCATTAACTGTGGTTTTGTTCGATTCTATAAGATCTGTGTCGTTCTGAAGTGTCAATATGCGTTGACTTTCGGCAACAAGCTTTTCTAGTGTTACGCTGTCAGCATTGTTGTCAATCATCGAAAGAAGATTGTTGCGAATCTTGCCATATTTTGATGATTGTAATCCAATAATGAAAATCAAGCTTTTGAACTGATCACCTGTCAAGCTATCATGAAAAAATCTCTCGCACTGCTTGTTCACTCTGCCTGAGTAAGAGATAAAATCCTCTGATTCACTTTTTACTAATTGTAAGCATTTGTAACGAATGCTAAACAATGATTCTTTCTGATCAAAAAGTGATTTAAGATGTTGAACTGTGGTTGAAAGAGCCAGATCCTTTGGTTTCTGTGGCAATATGCAATCTGCATAGCGATCATAAACGTGCGTGCTCAGCTTACGAAGGAGCAACCTCACCTTTGAATCGTCATCAAGCGATTTTGTAGCCTCGTTAAAATGGCTTTCATATCTATTATACCAACTTGAAAAGAACATGTTTTCATCAGAATCGTATCGGAATTCTTGCATTCCTTTGGCGATGATGTCTATGAGAGTCTCTTGCTGTGTTGCTTGCTGTTGTGTTCCAAGAGTCCCATTAGTTGATTGCGTCATCATCTTGGTAATAGTTTCCATCATATTCTGCTGTTGCAATAGCAGCTTTCCAACAATGTCTTCCACAGAGTTCATTCTTTTATTTTAAAAATTCGAATTGTCCTTGTATGTCCGCGTAAGTTTTTAAAGTCCTCGTCGCCAATTTGTTATGTTCGTAAAAGAAAAACTAGTCTCGTCTAGTCTATGTTCGAAATCAGAATCGCTTTTTTATTGAAAAATCATAAATTCTTTTTAATATTACAAACAAAGTGAACTGCCATTAAGATTTATTTTTCAAGTAAAAAACTAAACTAAGTGTATCTGCAACATTATTCAAACAAACGTTTAAAATTAAAGCATTTTTCTGCTTTTTCCTGTTCCCGTACCCAAAAAATTCGCCAAAGGGAGCGAAAATAAGCAATCCAGTCCTTGTCAAATGTTGCTTTTTTTCTGCTACACAAATTTGGCGAAGCAGAAATTCGCAGTAATTCGCAAACTGCCACGTCAAATTAGAGTACCATTAAAACCATCATACCATTGAAACAACACAAAAAATAACAGCGAAGAAATAAACATATGTTTTTGACTTTTCTTCAAAAAGTGCAACTTTTTGCTAAAAACCTGTTCCCGTACTTAAGAGAGCATTTTTCCGCTTCCTCGCTCAAATTTTATAACTTGCTAATTTCTGCTACAAAAGTACGGGAAAAGACCTTTTAATGTTGATCATGGTTGCCAATATTTATTTATTTATTTATTTATTTATTTATTTATTTATTTATTTATTTATTTATTTATTTATTTATTTGATTGCTAAACCTTAACAGGTTTTATAGCAAATTTAAAATTATAAAATAAGATATTTAATACAATTCAAAAATAAAAAGTATGATTTTGATTGAAATCATGTATTATTAACAAACTAAAAAGTTTTAATAAATTGCTTAAAGTATATAATTTTATTAAAGTATAAAAAATAACAAAAACAAAGTTAAGTCAAAATCGGTAATATCAGACAGCAAAGCAGGGTTGCGTTTTCAAGACAAACAAGGTCAAGTTAGCAACAATTTTTGTATCCGGCGGAGTCGTGTGACAAACAAGGTCTCATACCCAATAAAACACCACTCCAATAGGTAAATATATAATATATATCGTTCTGTCTTCCTGAAGCCGGTGAGGTCCAGGCTTGATAGGGTGGTTACTCGACAATCTAGGTCAACTTCACCGAACCAATTTTCATAAAATAAAGAAAACCAGTTGCGAAAGCAGGCACCAAGACAAACTAGGTCTTATCGGCCATTCATATTAATACATATATTACAAATCGATCTAACGTAGTGTTTCAAGAGGTAAAAAGACCCAAGACACCACGGTACCGTCGACAAGTGTAGTTACAATCATCATGAAGATATGAGGCAACTGAAGATCCCAGGTTTAGGTCCATTCAGATTATTTAGATGTTTATTCACCAAAATTTTCCATTTTACGCTTAGGTCCATTTATCCATTTAGATTGTTATATTAATGTGTTTACAAATCACCAGATGCATCAGATATATGTTTGAAAGAACTTTACATAATCAACGACGGTACTGCAGGTAATCTATAATTTTATGTTTGATTGAGTCAATGGATTCACTTAAGGATATAACATCAGATACAAAATTAAAATCACCGCAAGCGCTTCTAAGAGGTTCATTTTGCAAATAATTAGTTCTACAAAAGTTCATGTGGAGTAACTCAAAAGATCTTCTAGGACGAAGAGGAATATTAAAATATACTTTACACCTTAAATATGAACTGTTGACATATCCATGTAAAAGTTTTGTAATCCAACAAGCATTTATCATAATTCTCCGATTTTTTAAAGAAGGAAGATTTAAGAGTTGTAACCGATATTCATAAGATGGTAAGTGAAAATCAGTATTACAATAAAGATAGCTTAAACAAAACAAAAGAAATTGTTTCTGCACTGATTCAATGTCGTCTATGTAACAACCGTATCGTGGGCACCAAACAACTGAAGCGTATTCTAAGATAGGCCGCACTAGAGAAGTGAATAAGGTTTTCGTTATGAATGGATCATTAAACTCTTTTGCCCAACGTTTAATAAATCCTAAAGTACTATTTGCTCTATTTATTATTCTATTTACATGAATATTAAAGCGTAGTTTAGGATCCATTGTAACTCCAAGATCATTTAAAATATCTAAGGACTCCAATGGATAACCACAAATTTTGAAGGTATATTTAATTGGTGGTTTGCGCAAGAAAGACATATGCTTGCATTTCTTCATGTTGACGTTTATGCAGTTCGTTTTGCACCAGTTATGAAGATGATCAATGTCGGCTTGCAAAAATACAGCGTCATTATCATTTTTAAAAGAAAGTAAGAGTTTGACGTCGTCAGCAAACATTAAGATGCTAGAATGCATTATGACAGATGGCAAATCGTTTATAAAAAGTAGAAACAGAAGGGGTCCAAGATGACTTCCTTGAGGTACTCCTGAAGTAACAGGAAACTCATGTGATTTCTTGAGCTTAAAAATAACAGACTGTGTTCTATTGCTTAAGTAAGATTCAATCCACTTTACCAACTGTATAGGAAATCCAACAAGATGTAATTTTAAGATCAATAGTTTGTGATTTACAACGTCAAAAGCTTTGCTAAAATCCGTGTAAATAACATCAGTCTGCATGCCTTTTCCAAAGTTTTCTATAGTTTTTAATGTAAATTCGAGAAGGTTAGTAACAGTGGATTTTCCAGAAAGGAATCCATGTTGGAAAGGAGACATTAAAGATTTACCGCTATGCGATAGTCGTGATGTAACAATTGCCTCTAAAAGTTTAGGCAAAGCTCTTAATTTTGCGATGCCACGGTAGTTATCAATTAAAGACCTATTTCCGGATTTATGCAGCGGAATGATAAATGAATGCTTCCAGGCTGCAGGAAAATAGCAGGATTTTAATGATGAAGTAAATAGTAAAGAGATTGGAGTTACTAATTCTTCACAACAGTATTTCAGGACCACTTTTTTATGATGATTTAATATTTTTTAAAAGTGATAAGACTGTGGTCATAACATTTTTGTTGCAACTTGTAGTAGAGGCAATCCTTATATAGAGGCAAAACTGTAGCAATAGTGTGTTTTAAGCAATTATATTATTTTCGTTACCATCATTAGTAAATTAGTCGGGTTCTTTCGCTTTCTTTGTTCTCTACTACATTTATTTTTTTTTATTTATTTTATTTATTGTTCATGTGTAATTCAAAAAGCCATCAAGGCCAATAAACAAATTACAAGTATATAATTATGTAGAGCGAGAAAAAGAAAAAAAATAAAAAACTTAAAAACTAAGGAATGGATATGCATTATAGTACTTAAAATGAAGTATTTTAATTGATTATAATTATTAAAAAATTATATATATAATAAAAAAATACATATATGTAAAAAAAAAAATAAACAAATTGAAAATGCTCTGAAAAAAAAAAATTAAAATAAAAATATACAAAAAAGTTATTAAGTGAAAAATAAAAAATGATTGATGAAATGATTGATCCATGCCACACTAACCTTCATTTAATGAAAAAAGTTATGCAAGAAAAGTAGATAGTTAGATAGATTGGTACACCCATAGCACCACGTGATAACATAACACGGCTAGTACTAGTGCAAATCACATAGAAAGGCCAATAGTTTAATTTTGAACGCAGCATGAGATCCAGCAAAGGACTTCAAACTTGGAGGTAAGCAATTCCAGCATCTAGCGACTCGGATATGGAACGATCGCTCATACAATGCTGAAGAGATTCTAGGGAATAAGATTTGTGGATTTCTATTAGATCGGGAAAAAGAGAAGTTATTAATTAAAAAAGAGGGGCACTGATTTTTGATAATTTTAAAAAAAGAGGACAATAATTTCCATTTTAAAAAATTGGAAAAAGAACAACCCAGAAACTGAGTTGTTGTTGTGAATATTGATGTTTAGGCTGATGTTCAAACTATTTCTTTTTGTGAATATCATGGCTTTAGTTTTGTTGGGATTAATATTGAAAGAGTTACTTTCCATCCATTCACACACATTACGCATATTGAAGTTGATGACAGCTTCAAAGACATCCAGAAATTGCATCTCACCATTGAAAAGGAGTTGAATGTCGTCGGCAAATATGAACGGGGTGCAGGCATTAACATCTAAGCAGTTAACAAAATCATTTATATAG
Source organism: Dichetophora obliterata (assembly GCA_963920525.1). Taxonomy (NCBI): domain Eukaryota; kingdom Metazoa; phylum Arthropoda; class Insecta; order Diptera; family Sciomyzidae; genus Dichetophora; species Dichetophora obliterata. The sequence goes on from OY986439.1 coordinate 125,396,764, forward strand.
AACATAAAAAGAATGGGACCAAGAACTGAACCTTGGGGCACGCCACCATATACTGTACATACGTCCGAGCATGAGCCATTGTGAGAGACAAATTGTTTACGATCGTTGAGGTAGGAGTAGACGAGCTCACACGCTGGTTTAGAGAAATTGAACTTAGAGCTCAATTTGGTAATCAAGGTGTGATGATTGATGCAGTCAAACGCCTTTGACAAATCAAGTGATAAAAGAACTGAAGGCTTACCCTGGTTCAGAAAACTTCTGATAGCATCTGTGAGACCCACTAGCAAGGAAGAAGTATTGTGTCCCTTACGAAAACCTGATTGGCAATTATGTACTAGTTGGTGACGATTTGTGTGGTCGATGATTTGCTGCTTCATGAGGTTCTCAACTACTTTGGACAGGACAGGAAGGATGCTTATAGGACGCAGATTCTCAATGGAGCTTGATTTCCCTTTCTTCATGATCGGGATCACACGGGCAGTTTTCCATGCAGAGGGGAAGACAGAAGTCGTAAAAATAGTATTAACGAAGTGACGTAAGTATAGCTGAATGTAAGGAAAAATAATTTTTAGAAATTTTAGCGGGATATTATCATTGCCTACAGCGTTGGATTTAATCTTTATAAAAGCAAAAAATAGTTCATCAGAGCTTACATTCCGGAAGGAGAAACTATCGCTACCGACTAAGTCAGAATCAAGGTTCAAGCTATTAACCGATGAGGCAGATTGATTAGAAATAAAGTTTAAGTTTAAGGCATTTAAATCCGCGATTTGAATTGGGGAATTAGTAATAGTGCATCCATTCCTTCGGAGTGTGTTCCACATTTCCTTGGTACTAGTGCCATCAAAGAGTCTAGAATGTGCTATTTTTTTTGCGATTCTGATTTTAGATTTTGCACGATTTCTGTACTTACAGAAGATGCGCCAATTTTCTACGCTGCCATTCATGATGTAAGCTTTATAGGCTAGGTCTCGTAATGATTTAGCATGAGTTATCTCTCGCGCCTTCAACCAGTTTTCCTGTCTATCATTGACTTTGCGCGTAACCACGGGAACAAGGTCAAGAAGTCTACAAAGAACAGAGGTGATTGTGTGGAGCTGAAGATTAGTATCACAGGTGGAAAAGATACTACTAAGATCACAGTTATCCAAAGCAGTGAGTAACATGTCATAGTTTATTCTATTGTAATTGCGAAATTCTATAAGACGTTCATTTAAGATGAAGGGTATGTCAATAGAAATGATAATAAATGCGTGGTGCGATATGCCAGGACATAGCGATTGACCAGAGAAGCATTAGAGACTGGAGTCACCTAAAAAGAAGTAGTCAATCGAGGACGTCGAGTTTGTTCTTACATCGTAATGAGTAGGTAACGAGTTGTGGATGCAACTAATATTCAGACGTTGACACAAGTCCCGTACTTTCATAGATTTATTGTGGTTAAACAGGTTCATGTTGAAATCACCCATGATTACCGAGTTTGGATATCTAACCAGGAGGTCACCCAATAAATCTTCCATAGTATCAATATCACCATGCGGTTGGTAAACTACCCCAACTAAGATTTTAAGATTATTGTATGTTATTTCGATACATATCGATTCACAAACACCAAAACAAGAACTTTCAAATACCACCTTGTAAGATATGGCCCTGGATATATAAAAACCCACACCACCTCCTCTGCTGCTAGGGCGATTTACACCACAAAAACTATAACCCGGTATGTTAACAACGTTGTCATTGATATGTGGACTAAGCCAAGTTTCAGATACACCCACAAGATCAAGGAAACTTCCGTTCAAGATCCTTTTAAGTTCATCAAGTTTCGTCGACCTAGAAGAAGGTTTTAGACTTTGGCAATTTATGTGTCCTAAGTTCAGGTTTAAACCACGATGTTCATGAGTAGAACGTAAGTAAGAGTTATCACTAACTATGGGTCCCAAATTTAAATTATGTGACAAAGCAAGCTATAAATTTTGAGGTAAGGAGTTGTGTGACAGGATCGAACACCGTAATACAAATAGTAGTTAATAACCTAGAATACGAATTAGAATGAAGAGCATTATATATTAAGAATAGTGTATATAATAATTTACAATGTTTTTGAAGATTCATTATTGATTATGTAAGAACTTCAATTGAATTATAAGCAGTGTGATATAAGTACAAAAGTGTTAGCAATAGAAGGAAGAAAGAATAAATGAAGAAAAAAAGAAAGAAAAAAAGATAAATTTAATAGAAGGAATTAAAAACAAAAAGAAAAAAAGAGTATTAAAAAAAAAAAAAAATATGTGATACAAAGTAATGATAATAAATTGGTTCACCCATATTCAGTTCAGCAGATTAGGGTTGAAAAGGTTCACTACTCAAGCTAAGTGTCCGATGCTGGTGGTCGTACGGCCGAAGGGAACATGCTTATGCATTGTGGAAGGTCCAAGGTAAGATCTTGTTTGTCCATTGTAGTTAGTTTTACTTTAGGATAGTTGGCATTGAAAAGTTTGAAATTTAAAATTTTTTTATCCTTGAGGAGCTTTCTGCAGATGGACTTTAGCTTAGTTCCGGTGGAAGTGAGGTGGTCATTGAGGTAGACTCTTGACTGTATGTCTCCACCGATAACGTCACAAAGTTTTAGTGAGCGTGCTTTAAAGTAGCATCTCATGATTTCATCACGAACATGCACAGAGTTGAATTTAATGAGTACGGCTTTTTGGCTATGAACGTAGCCACAATAATGAACATCGTGATACGCTGCCGCGACCTCAAAAAAAGATGCAATTTTTAGCGGCAGATCGTGCAAATTGGTGATTCCCGAAGGTAACGCAGATACAATGATATCTGGCCGATTCAGTCGGTGATGGAGGACATTATTTTCAAATTCCAGCTGGTGTATTTTTTTGCTAGTGATACCATTTAAAGACTTTATTTGGGAGTTGCATTTTTCAATGTCATTATTCAGACTATTGACATTGGAAGCAATTTCTCGTCTCAGGTCATCAGCAACCTTGTCAAATTTGTCCTGAATCTTGTCGAACTTTAACTGAATATCCGCCATAGCTTCCTTGAGTTCAGCCGAGAATCCCGCCTCATTGCGTGTAGGTTCCGAGGCACATTTGGTACATGTGAAGGTAAATGAGCGGTTTTTTTTTAAGAATGCATGCTGCTCAGTAGAAACGTCGGCGCACACGAGGTGAAACCACATACCACAGGATCCACATCCAATGCTGGGCAAAGACTTAGTTATGTTCTTTTGACAACATGGACATTGCATGGCATCAGAAGGCATCGTCACTTGGTGGGATCAGATGGCAAGGCACTTTGCTTAACTTATACTCCACAGCAAACCGCGTGTTAAACCAATACTTAAGGCAAAAAATGGCAGCAACAACAACAACAGTGGAAAGATAAGAATAAAATGGCGAGTAAGCAGCAGGCAGCTAATTTTTCAGGCAGGAACTCCAATTATAAATATAAACCAATATAAATGTTAGATGTTGCTTTCAGTTCACTGAATGTAGTTTAAATTTCAATAAAACAGCTTTTACTTCATTTAATTCTAGAATTAAACCAGCGTACAGATATAAAAAAGTATTCAATTGACGAACGAACAAAAAAACACGTCTACTCGCTCATGCCAGAGTTGCCAGTTTAAGAATTATTGGTTTAAGAAGTCCACAACTAAATGATGGGAATATGTGAAATTAAAGAACAGGAACAACTCTGAGCTGGAAATTCTTGCCGAGGTTAAGGCATAACAATAGCCTCGGTTATAAGCATTTCAAATTGTCTTTCGCGTTAGTTCCGCCTAATCAATAATTCCCGTATGGTTTCAATCAATTCTTCCTCTAGTAATCTATCCCTTTCCTTTCAGGTTAAAGACCAAACGTTGTTTGTATAAGGCGCATACCTTGGTTCTTTGATCTTTAAAAAAAAAATATATAACTTAATTACGACAAAAATGTATGTTTAAAGGAATAATATCATTGTTTAGTAAAATAAGAATAGTTGCTGTAATCATGCTACAACCACGTCATTTCTCTGCGTGCTCAATGAATTAATGTAATTGAGGTTCTTTTTTTGGTGTCGTTTTAAATTTGTTGATATTCGTTTTGAAATTTTTTTCAATTATTTTTAAATTATTTTAAAAAATTGTTGTGAAGTATCCCATCAGTTATCTTGGAGTCAATTGGAAAATCCAACTAGTTCATTTCTAGCTCAATTTGTACTTGCTGTTAAATAGTAAAAAAAACTTTCAGCACAGAACAGTTAACTTTAATTTTATTTTGTTTTCTTGTCAAAATTTTTACTGACAAAAATAAATAAAATCTGAACACGTGTTGTGGCAATTTTTTTCCATTTTTATTTGCTAAGTTTTTGCATTTTGTTTAAAAAAAGTAACTACATAAAATAAAAGAAATGCATCATATTTAACGTGATGCACTTCCTTTCGTAATACATGCAAGAGATAAGATATGAATGCCTTTAACGTTTGAATACTTTAAGATCTGCTTTAAGACTTTAGCAAAAAGTACCAGTTTGGAAATTTTCATATTAGAACTAGTTCATATATAGGGAAAAATAAGATTTTTGGTACAGATAGCTTTTCCTATCACATCAACACGTAAAAAGCGTCAGCTCGATCAATGTAAAAGGGTATTGTAGAGGGACCAGTACTGATTCTTCTTGGAACTAGTTCTGAACTATTTGAAAGTTGGTCCAATTTTTTGCAGGGATGTGCTTAAATAGGGGGAAAAAAAGGAAGAAGGCATTATTATGTTTTATTCAAATTTTAATCACCTTATGTAACATCATTTCATTAAATGCATAATTATGTTTATTGTACTATTATAATGTATTATACTATTATAATGTCTCTAAAAAAATAGCAATTAATAATGTAATAATGTTATCTAAACACACATGAAGTCTGGAATTAATATTTATTTTAATTTGTTTTCAAATACAATCAGATCCTATTACATTGGGGGAAGACTTTCCTCTGCGTGTAATTATGTACTTGTACCACTAAAATGTATATTTTATTTCAGTTTTGACATTGTTTCCACCTGTCAGTAAATAATGGTAAAACATAAATTAAAGAAAAATAAACAATTACCGCATTTCATTGCAGTTTGCCACATTTCTATGGTTCTTACATTCACATCTATGACGGGTTTCCAAAACGTGTGCATCATCCGGGTTATCAATCTTTTTCATTTGGAAAATTTTTTCTAATTTTTTTTTTTCATTAAAAGATTACTATACGTGTATAGAATACGTGTTTTAAATTTTAGATCGATATCTTTAATAATAACGAATATATATATAGTGAACCGAAAAAAAACTTGTACAGTATATTTACTTATGTATTATTGCATTATCTTTGAAAATAAGTACACTAACCATATAAAATAAAATCTTAAAATATTCTTTATTTTATTCTCTTTTAAAACAGTTTTCACAAAAATTGTAAAAATATCATGTTCTTAAAACAAATAAACAAAAAACAAAACAATCACATTTCAGGAAGCCAAAAAAGGACATGTACGCTCTTCATATTACGCAGTATTGAAAGGTGCCGTTATTAAATCAATTTTTTTTTCGATTGCTCTTATTATTTTAAATGTAATGTAATATAATGGCAGTTTAAGCGAAAGAAAAAACAAATTGGATTCAAAGCAAACTTCAATAGAAATGAAGAAATTAATTATAAAACTTTGCAAAGGGAAGAAATGTTTGAGGAAATTTGCTAAAAAGATTAAAAAAATCGAACTCTACGGTCAAATATATTATTAATATGTACCAGAAAAATGGTTTTTCAAGTAGACCAAGTTGAAGTGCAAAGCCAAAAAATGGTAAGGAAAAGAGGTCGAATAATTTACGAAAATCCCAAAATATCCGAAGGGGAAAAAGCAAAAAACTTGAGTGAACACAGTACACCCACAATCAGTACGAAATTTTTTGCATTTGAAAGGCTTAAGAGTGTATACACTCCAAAACAATCCACTGTTGTTAGCAAAAAAGAGTATGACAGGAAGCAGTAGAATTTTGGAACTCAGTGAAATTTGCAGATTGGTCAAAATTCGACATATTTGCATCAAATGGACTATGCAAGAGGAGAATGAAGGTTAAAGCATTGCACTCTGAAGATGTTAATAAAACGGTCAAACACTGCAGTGACAGTGTTTGATCTGATGCACACATTTAAATTTTAATTTATTTTGAACTAGTTTTGTTTTTTGTCTATTGAAGAATAAAAATTATTTTAAATTAGGATATCACAATGCCCATTTTTTTAATTTTAATTTTAATATTATTTTTTACGTCATTCCCATAAGCGGACATCTCTCATATGCGGACAAAAAGTAGGTAGCCATCGGTGTGCGCCATTTGATGGGATGGATGGCTTTCACTGTATATATATTAGGCGAGGTAAAAAAAAAAGTGTTTGATAAACTCGGTCTAAAATATTCCTAGGCTCATTGTAGTACCCTCCACGATGTGTAAACTCTTAGGCTAGCTGAAGTTTTTTTAAAAAAATGCAATTTTTGGGAAAAAATAACTTTTTGTATGGACAAGTTTTTTATTTCTATGAACTATCAAAAACAAAAAATTCAAAAAATAAAGCTTCAAAAAATATTATCTGCATAACAAACTTAAAAAAAAATTGTAGAAAAAATAAACCCATACAAAAAAGGGTTTTTTGCCAGCCAAAAATTCCAGCTAGCTTCATGGTACTACAATGAGCCAAGGAATATTTGAGACCAAATTTACCACTTTATTTGTTCGTATGGAGACCGACCTGGGCTAATATATATGTACTAGTAAGTCATTGTTGTTTTTTTTATTGATCTCCTTAACTTCTTAAATACGGGACAATTTTTTTACACATGTGTCAATTTTTACCTAATTTTAATTTTGAATAATTTTTATGTGACACGATTGGTGATGCGATATGAAATCATCGTCCTTATTGTGTTAAGACAATACATATCAAAGAAATAAAAAATGGTCTTTGTTGTTTTGTTTTGTTTTGTAACGCCGCTCTGCATTTATAAGTACATCACTTTAAACCTTGGTCGAGGCTTATCAGTTTTTTTTTTTATGCTCTGAGCTAGCTGTGCACGAAGAGAAGAAGAAAAATAAAGAGCAACATGAAGTTAATTATGTTTAATGAAGTTAATTATGTTAATTATGTTTACTGTACTATTATAATGTATTATACTATTATAATGTCTCTAAAAAAATAGCAATTAATAATGTAATAATGTTATCTAAACACACATGAAGTCTGGAATTAATATTTATTTTAATTTGTTTTCAAATACAATCAGATCCTATTACATTGGGGGAAGACTTTCCTCTGTGTGTAATTATGACTAATCCCGCTTGTAAAAATTTTTCGGTGATGGCATTGTAATGCAGAACTGTAAGCGGAAACAAAATCTTGTTTGTGCTCAGTTCTGTTTGTGCTCACATTATTTTCTTTTCATTGTTCAAACAACAGTTTGACTGTATTCGTCTGTGTAGCAACATCGTGTTTTCTAACAGGAAGTTTTGCAGTGAAGTGTGTTTGTGAAAACTATTAATATTTATGTTTAAGCCAGAACAAAGCTTTATGTATAAAATAACAAAGTATTATTAAACTTTAACTTTAAAGTGCTAAATAAAAGGTAATAAATTCGTTCATTAAATTGCAAAAATGATTGTGGAAATAATTTGTAGCGTCATATGCTTTTGTTTGCTTCTTTTCGGTGTGTTCTATTTCGTTTTCGTTGTGTTTTTGGCGTAGAGAAGATTTTCGTTCAATTTATTTGTGTTCTCTCCAGTTTTGTGCGTCATTATTTTGTTCTCTCCTATCTTGTGCATACACTCCCATCATCGCTTACTGTGTAATGTAAATGTCATCACTTTTTTAGCGGCCATGTCTGATTAAATGTAATTGAGACTTGCAAACAGACTTCGGAGGCCCCGCAGCTACATTGTATTTAAGAAATAATTGGTTACGTCATGTGTCCATTTACCACTGGGTTGAAACTCTCGCAACACAAACGCGTCAAAATCCCACGAATAAGCAATGCGTGGCAGCTGAGATGATATCTACAACAACTTAATACCTTAATTAAATATACTTATTACTAAAATTTCGAAAGAAAAATACCCAACATAAATCTGTAGCACAAATATGATATTTAAAAAATTTTCATAAAAATCGGCTCAGTACTTTTGGAGTAAAGCCGTAACTTTAAATTTTCACTTCAATTTTATATAATAGTATAGATATAGATATAATAGTATAGATATAAACATCTGTATACATAAGAATAAATGGCATGTCCAATCAAAACTTTAAACGTGATTTTCTCAAAACTGCATATTTCTATAACGGTAGCAAAGATAATTGAAAAACTATAAATTTGATTAAGCTAAAACTTTTTGTATTATTTCTATTATAGCAAAGACTATAATATAACCTACAATCATCCCTGAAATTTAAAATCTCGTCTTTTTTAGAACGTTTGAAAGCTTAAAATTAGGTGAATTCTCTAACTTTTTTTTAAATGACTCCAAAAACATATGTGGTCTGATTTTCTTATAAAAGGTTTTATTGATATTTTTTATATGAACAAAAATTTTTCATTTACTTTTTTTAGAAACTGACAAATCGTTTGCACCGTTTTAAAAATATTCAAAATATACTTAATAATACGTAGTTTAATGTACTCAAGTTTTTTTTTTTTTTTTGTAATTATAGTCAAAAAGTCAATTCGAAACAATGTGTTTTTTTAGCTGTTTACATGAAAAAGACGCCTTAACCCTACTTCCTTGTTTCAATTTAGTCCCTAATTCTCTATTGGGGTCAAATTTGATACTATTAATGAAAAATCAGGGAAGTAAATATTTCAACTTAATTAAAAATCCGAAGCTTTATTATAATTTTTAATATTATTTTATTATATATATGATAATTATTTCAAATAATTCCAGAAATTTCGTTTCTCGACGACAAGACATTTCACAACAAAGTAAACCCTTAAATGAAGGCAAGGAATGATTCGAAATAAAGCTTCGTTTGGCTCGAGTTAACATTGTCTCCAATTCAATTCATTTTTAAGCGATCCGCTACAATGTAGAAGAAGTGTTTATTTGCTTTTAAGCATAAACAATCCCACAGCCGGCTCAAGAGCGACTCAGGATCTTTTGAGTACGTGACTATATGAAAACCAACAAACTACATAAAAATTAACTTTTAAAACCGTATATGAAGACATATGTATATTATTATATATTTTTAGCTGTAGGATAATTCTAAGATAGATTGTTTAAGCATTGGTATAGTAACACTGTTGAATAAAGTTAAAAACTAAAAGCAAAAGTGTTGCTTAATTTTAAAGGCATAGCCATGAGAACAAATTGATAAAACAAAAATATAACTGGTTTCATTTAAAAAGGCATAGCCTTAAAAAGTTACCACTAAGAAAATTAACTCGCGCAATAAACAGAACTGACGAAGTGAGTGTGTGTGCAAATATGTCATTAGAAATGTACTCCTATGCAAATATGTGTTTTAATGCGCGCGGTATTCATTTGTATTTTCAAGCGAGATAATGTCGCAAGTAAAAAACCACACAGTATATCATGGTATACGGATTTCTCCAAAACACTGGAAGGTATAGGCGCAGGGGTGTATGGGTTAAGAACCAAGCACTCTGAACCTGTCTGGATAATAGCCTAGCCAGCTGTAACAAAACTCAATGAACTAGGCAAGAATAACAATGTTACAACACTATGGGTCCAACGACACAAAGGAGTACAAGGTAACGAAGTAGCCTATGGCTTAGCGGGAAGGGATGCAGTCACTAAATTTATAGGACCAGAACCATTCTGCGAATTGGGCGCACATTCTATAAAAGAAGAACTATGAAGAGAGGAGAGGCACAAACGTTCAGACCTTTGTAAAAGCCTTTCAAAGCTAAGACAATCCAAACTGCACCTCAAGAATTTTAACACTCGGAGAGCAAAATTGTGCATAAGCTTAGGTAAACCAAATCTAAGAATTCTAACGGGGTTCCTTACAGAACACTGCAAACTGAAATATCACCTGATGAAATTAGGCATAGAAACCGATAGTAACTGCCCTTTCTGTGAAGAAGCAGAGTAGACTCCAATACACCTACTTACAAACGCCGTGGCACGCAGACGTAAACTAACACTTTGGAACTATGAGGTGATAATTTCATCCCTTGAACCTAAGAACATTCTCAAATTTATCAGAGAGATAGGGCTGGATGAAATTCTGTAATCCGCCAACCCAGCGGAGCTTTGAGAAGGAGTTACAATAGATCTCATTTAGGTCGCAGTACGCATCTCCACCATACAACATCAACATTTTCGAGCGTATTTGCCTCAAAACTAGAACACGAAATTTTATTTTTGAAATTCGCTGACCCGTGCAAAGAAAAAACGAGAAAAACCAAAAAAATAGTATCAAATATGATAATAAAGAGAAGTAGGGTTAAATATGAAAGAGGGGCCAGATAGACTGAATATTGGCAATAACTAATTATGTTTAAAAAGAAACTAAGATTCCAAAATCATAGTTTAGGAATCCCTGGTTTACAAATATGCAATAGACAAAATAATTTCAAATGGGGCAACAACACCAAGTACAAAAGTTGGCTGTTTAAAATGGTCGTTGCAATGGTTAAAAAGGACAACAAACCATGCGATGGTGTCAGCAAACAGCATTGAATCTACTCTAACCGCACAACTGCAACAACAACAACAATAGCAACAGTAACGGCAACACATACATTCATGACACAAAGAACATCGTTGTTGTTTATAATTGCCACAAAAGACAAAGAAAACAAACGCAAGGATACAAAAGCTAACTAAACCGAACGAAGGACTTTCATTAATAGACTCAAAGCAAGGCGATAGTCAGCAAGACACAGTACATGCAATGCTGCAGGCTTAAACATACACACACACACATACATATTATTTTAAATATCTGTTATATTTGTAGAAATTAGGTTTATAGGTCTTTGATGCACGCTTTGCGGTATCCTTTAAACTTTTGTTGTTGATTCATTTTAAGATAATGAACTGCAAGTCGATGACGAAAACTAAACGAAAATAAACAACAGGTATAACAGATAGGAAAAACAGAATTCTCGTCTTTGCCTTTCATTTCAAGATTATCAAATTCGTTGTTCTATTTTCTATCAAGTTGAACCAAAGACTAAAGGTTCAATAAAAAACCACTGCATCGTATTGCTGCCTAAGTCAATGCGGATTCATACAATTTGATTTAGTGTTAATATATTCGTTTTTGTTTTGTTTTTGCCCATGGCTTAGTGCCAACTTATTCATAGGAATTGTTATTTTCGGAAGTAAAGAAATAATATTTTTACCACAGTGCACATTCGTACACATATGCATATTAATTAGATCGTATTTATATACAAAGATAAGAGTTGGATACTATGTAAGAATTTAGGAGTGTGAATACCGGAAACAGAATTTCGGAGCAAGGCAGCTTTTACAAGACACATAATTTTCATGCATTATTCAAACATTTCAATTTTTATATTAAAAAAAAAAAAACATGCTCCACAGAAGTGAGAAAACACAATAATTGGGCAAAAGCAATTTCATGTACATATATGTCTTATCTGCAAATAAATATCCCTTGCGTGTTGCTAAAGTAATATACATAAAGTTTAATTAATAAATACTTGGTGTGAGCTTTTGTTACACGTTCTCGTACTGTGCATAGCTAAATAATTTAAATATTTTCTAGTACGGATCAGTGATGGCATTTTTGATACAATTGTACTTTTTCCAGTACAGTCAATTTTTCAAAAGTGCTTTAGTACACTCGAGGCTTTTTCAGTACTATTTGCCCAAAACCAACATTTGGTGTTTGATTTTTATTGCATTCCTTTGCTAAGCTTATTTTTTATAATTTTCCCCAACCCTTGAGATTTTTGCTTGCAGCACTTAAGAGCAGTATTCTATTTTTTCTTAAGTTGTTATCGATTATGTTTACATTTCATTGCTAGAAAATCCGTTGTATTTTTAGCTGTCATTCGCTTATTTGCAAAAATAATATGCTGCAAGAACATATTTTCAATTTTAAATCTTTAATCCTTTAAACCTTTAATCCTTAAAAAATAAAGTAAATTTCAATGATGATATACTGAATTGGTATCCTAAATTTGCACCAGAACATGTTTTATCAGGCCTTACAAACTCCATTGTGTCTTTCATAATAAAACTTTTTAAAATAACATTTGAATTATTACACTATGCGACAATTCGAGGGTCATGGAATCTAACGAAAAAGCGACCAACACAAATCGATGGTACTGATCTAGACCAACAAAACCCTAAAAGGGTTTCGCAAAGTTAGCTCGCTTTTAAAAGATATAGGCATTGAAAGTTTGCCTTTTGCAGAGTATTTTTTAAAGATGAAGTGCTCATAAGGGCGTATCGAATTAAAAATTCTTTTTTTAATTTCTCATTCTAAGAGGTCTCCAAAGTTCCATAGGGTGGTCTCCCAAAAAAATGATGTCTCCCTCTCCCGCAAGGACAAAGTTGTTTTTTGAGAAAAACAGTAAAAATTAATGATCTATAAATGCTTTGATTTTTGTAAGAAAAACTACATTTGTCTTAAAGCAAAAGTAAATATGGACTTTAACAATATCTCGCCAAACAAGATGCCACTCTTGATTTTTACTCACAGTGTCCTTTGTTAAGGATATTCGAATCTTAAGGTACACTTGAAATAGCACAGAACTTTTGATTGTTATCTGATTGTGTTATCTGAGCGGTATTTATTAAAGTGTTTACGTTTTCCTTATATTTGGTGTATTTAAAATTTGCACATTTTTTGCCTATGCATTTACTGTTTTTTGAGAAAAGCATACTTGAACGCAATATTTCGCCAAATTTAAAGAAAACGTAAACACGCCAATCAATAACACCAACATTTAGACAATCAGATAACAATCAAAAATTCTGTGCTATTTCGGAGTACACCTTTGATTTCGATTATCTCTCACACAGGACAACGAGGGTAGGAATCAAGTGTTGCATTTTGTTTGGCGAGATATTCTTAGTTAAAGTCTGTATTTAATTTTGCTTTAAGATATGTGTAGTTTTTCTTACAAAAATCAAAGCATTTATAGATCGTTATTTTTAACTATTTTTTTTTTCATATAGCTTATGAAAAATGTAATACATTTCACATTTGTCGCAAGAGAAATTGTTTAAATCTAAATTTAAGTTATAACAACATTTCTATTCCTAATGTAAATTCCCTTAAAATCCTAGGTGTAATTTTTGATAACAAATATTCCTTCAAAGAACATTGTAAATATATAAGAAATTGCTTAAATTCAAGATTAAATATTATTAAGTATCTGGCATCAAAGCATAGTTTCGTTCACCAAACCACGCTGTTAATTATCACTAAAGCTCTTTTGCTTTCGAAAATTGATTATGGGTTACCAGTTTACGGACACTGTGCCAAAACAAACATTAAGCATCTAGACGCACCCTATCACGCAGCAGTTCGAAGTAGCCTCCGCGCGTTCCCGACCACACCAATCAAAAATTTACTAGCAGAGTCCGGACTTCCATCAATAAAGGAACGAGTCGATTTCTCAACATACCGTCTCATACCGAAACTATTTAATGGAAACAACAAATTCATCCAAAAAGATACTAAATCCGCTGTAGCCAAAAAACTTATTCCAAAAAATAGTTCGGCGATACTTAAATGTGTTATGTTTGCGAAAGAACTGGATCCCCTTGCTAACCCAACTCTAATGAAAACTTCAAGCTTTCCGCCTTGGATGCTAGAATCCTCTTCTATCATCACTAGTTTGCAACAATTTCCAAAAGACACAACGCCCGCCTCAGTGTTTCGTCAACTCTTCGAAAAAGAAAAAAACATTCACTTGCAGTCTGGCTTTAATTTTCTCTACACAGACGGTTCCAAAACAGATGATTACTCTTCCTTTGCCGTAGTAAAAGAACCTAACAGCATCATCAACATGGGTCTCATAGATACGCATTGTTCCATCTTTACAGCCGAAATACTTGCAATTCGTCAAGCGGTAATCTTTGCATCAAAAAGTAAGGGCAAATTCATAATCTGTTCAGACAGCCACTCTGCACTAAGTGCAATTCGCTGCTCTTACAACACAAGCCAGTTGGCCGCCCAAATCCGAGATTATCTAATTCGCTTTAATAAAAAACTTAAACTAATGTGGATCCCCAGCCATGTCGGAATTTGTGGCAACGAACTTGCTGATTTAACAGCAAAAAAATTAAAGGCTATGCCAACTTTCTTTTTTGCCACTGCCGAGAAAAAAGACATCTACCGCCTCATTAACTCGCGCCTTGTAGAAAACACGCTAAATGATTGGAACTCTTACCATCACTTTTACAAATCACTCAATCCTCAACGGCTAAGATCAATTCTACCCAAGTCAGCATGCTGCAAAAAAATTCAGTACTTCATTCGACTCAGACTGGGACATACGTCCATTTCTCATGAACACTTGCTGCGCGGTAGGGCTGCGCCTGGCTGCCTTTTTTGTAACAACACGTCAACGTCGGTAACGCACATTCTTAATGATTGTCAACACTTCAATGGGAACAGACACCGAATTTTCCTCAACGACACGCCTACAAACTTTCTTGCAAACACAACTAGTGAAAACATCGACAAAATCTATGATTTCCTGAAACTATCTAAGCTCATCACCTTCATTTAGTATCATTTTTAAATTAAGCAGTCTTATAGTACATTGCTCCTCATTATTTTAGAATCTTCTCTTCATTGTAAAATCGAGCCGAAAGCCTAAGCAGCTAGTGCTCAATAATTTAATTAATTATATAATAATTGTATTATTATGTAAGTTCTAATAAATAAATAAAATAAATAAATAAAATTTGCACATTGTTTGCCTATGCATTTACTGTTTTTTAAGAAAAGCATATCTGAACGCAATTTTTCAACTTTTTGAAAAAAATTAATATGATGATTTAAATCTCAGCCATCAGAAGTGGTAAAATAATTTTCTCTTTTTGAATTCTTCAGATATCTCCTTTAAGGTTATAATTTTTTTTTTTTAAGACATCTTAAAAGCAATTGTTAAATCAATTAAGACTCATCGAATGGCAGGCTCAGAAACTCAAAATTTTAGTTTAACACTTTGGTAAATGATGAGGTGAGGTGTTTTGACAAAATAATAAATTTCATGCTGGGCGGAAAAATTTTTTTAAAAAAATCGAAACACAAAAAAGAATCGTGGTCTTAGCCCAGTGTTTTAAAAAAATATTTTCAGACAGTGTTTCGTTTAGAAATATTTTAAGAATCCAAATTCACAAAATTATCTTCGGTATCACTTCTGATGCCAAAAATATATAAAACCTTATCTTAATTTTTTTGAAAAACTTAAAAAATTGCATTCAAAATACACTTCTCGAAAACAAGAAAATGCATTTGCGAAAAATATGCAATTATTTAATTCGCCAAATTTACAGAAAACGTAAACACTTCAACCAATAACACTAACATTTAGACAATCAGATAACAATCAAAACTTCTGTGCTATTTTGAGTGTACCTTTGGATTCGAGTATCTCTCACACAGGACAATGAGGGTAGAAATCGAGAGTTGCATTTTGTTTAATTAGATATTTTTAGTTAAAGTCTGTATTTAATTTTTCTTTAAGATATATGTAGTTTTTCTTACAAAAATCAAAGCATTTATAGATTGTTATTTTTTACTATTTTTCTCAAAAAACAACTTTATCCTCTTGTAAGAGGAAGACATCCTTTTTTTTTCTCTGTATGTTTTTTTTTAGATCTTGACCACCATGTAACTTTTGAGACCTCTTAGAATGTGAAATTTGAAAAAATTGTAATTCGATGCGCCTTAATGAGCACTTTATTTTTAAAAAATACTCTGCAAGAGGCAAACTTTTAATGCATATATCTTTTAAAAGTGAGCTTACTTTGCAAATTCCTTTTAAGGTTTTCTTACTATACACTAGTACTATCATCCTGTGTTATCCGCTTTTCCGTTAGAAAAATGTGTTACACAGTGTTATTTTTTAATTTTCGATATGCTTGGGCCCCATTTTAATACCTTTTTCAACTCGATTCGATATGAAATCAAAAGAGGCAAATGCCATCACTGGTACGGATTACTTAGTGGAAATAGATAAACACTTCGTATATCTCAAAAATAATAATTTTGGAAAATCACAAGACCAGATTCAAATCGATTCCTCAAAGCAAAGATTTGGCTTACCGCCATCATAAAAGGTTAGGCATTAGTCTTACGTCAAGGATAGGCCAAACATATCGGTGACACTTTCCATTTTGCAGTTATTTCATATTATTAAAAGAAATCGGTGGCCCTAAGCCATTATGTGGTTTGGCTTAAGGCTTCATTGCGGAAAATGTAAGGATCTGGGAAAACAACAAATTTCTGTGCATCTGGAATAATTGTAATGGAACAGAGGTTCAAGCAAAGAAATTTTTAACTCTGAATAGAGCTTTATCAAAAGATTAACTCAAGCTAACAGAAGCAGTCTGTTTACTTAGATAATGTTTCAAAAAGATAGGCTTATCTGATTTAGATATCTGCAGAGGAGAAGGAAATAACTCTAGAGCACATTATATATAAATATCCAACTATCTCAACACGGCAACCTCAGACGTCTTTACTTTGGTGGGGTAAGTCCATCAAAAATACGGTATAACCAGCCAGAAACAGTGGTGAAATTCATAAAATGCCTTAATCTTGAGATGCTTAACAGAACAGAACAGATTGGATCTTACATTCTATATGATATAGGTTAAATCTTATCAAGTATCTTTATTATTGAAGGGAATTTGACACATCCTCACTACAAAGCTTAGATTTTAAAAATGGAAAAATTTAAAGAAAAAATATCTTAATGAAACTTTGCACAGATATTTTTGGTTCTTAAGCATAGTACTCTGTTCAGTTTCATGTGAAATTCCACTCCAATCTCCATACAAAAAGTAACAGCTGCGAAACTAGCGTGAAAATTTTCACAACATGTTCGTCAGAGCAGTACTCTGTTCCGCTGTGTGAAATTATCGCAACATGTTTCTGAGCAACATTTTTCCACGACAATTTAATTGTACTGCCTATTTTTTTTTATGTGAAAAGAGAGAGATCATATAAAATCTTCCAACTATTCTCTGAGTCTCTCTGAGAAACGTTGCCATAGGAATTTCTCGCAACAAACTTAAAGTCAGAATTTTCACGCAACAAATAAATAGATGTTGCCAGCGAAATTTCATGCAAATGAACAGAGTACTTGGCTTTAGAGTACACAATATAAATGTTTAGAATTCTTTTGGGCTATTAGAACTTTTTTCCAAAAATTTCTAGTATATGAAGATGGTCTGAAAAGTACCTAGCAAAGATACAAGACAATTTTTTTTTAAATTTATTTTTAATTTTTCTACATATGTCTACACACAGAAAAAAATCATTGTAAAATCAACTAGAAACACAATGATTTTACATGTTTCCCCTATGATTTTGCTTCATAGAGATTTATAGTAAGATCATTGTGATTTTCATGTAAAAATCGCAACAAATTTTCGTGTTGAACCATTATGAATACATGTAAAATCATTATTATGGTCATGTTGAATCATTAGGAAATTATGTAAAATCATTATGATGGTCATGTTGAATCATTATGAAATCATGTAAAATCATTATGATGGTCATGTTGAATCATTATGAAATGCAGCTGAATCCTAACCTCAGTTTGATATAAAAAGAACTTCAAGTTGGTTTTATTTAGTTTTTTTTTATTGAAAATTAAAATAAATACAACTTATAATTTCAAAACATACCTCAATTTTTCTCCAACTAAATAGTTTTTCTCGATAACGTGCACGAAGTCCTATGGGTGGTAAAGCTTCCCGTTTATATTCCTTAGACAAGTACCTTAAACTTTCCTAGTCAACTGAAGCTTCTGTTTCTATTGGAAAGTAATACAGCATTTTGATATTATTTTGTTACAGCAACATAAGTCACATATCACATTACCTTGTTCATGTGCGTCGAAGTTTATGGATTCGACTACCACCACTTATATTTCCTTTTCATTCCACTTTTCTTACTTTTTCAGCTATTATAAACTATTTTAATTTTTAACGAAGCTACTTCTCGCGATAAAACTTCTAATGTGCTAGAAACAACGGAACTTCTTCAACACGTAAAATTTTTTTTTACATGATGCAATAATAATTTTACTAGATTTCATAATGATTCAACATGATGTCATAATGATTCTACATGAAATCATAATGATTCTACATGCAATCGTGTTGATTAACTTTTTACATGATGCTATAATGGTTTTACTTATTTTCACAATAATTCTACATGAAATCATAATGATTTTACATAAAATCATAATGATTTTTATGTCGCTGCCACCATGAAATATAAAATCATGTAAAATGAAATCAACTATGCATCACAATGATTTTAATATGCAAAATTTTTCTGTGTGTACACACTACTTCCAATGAGAATAGATGCTCCCATCTATAAAAGTGAAATCATTAGGTGTGTTTCCGTACACATTGTCGAGTAAAAGTCGAGTAAAATTAAACTTGAGAATAGTGTCAAAAGTACGGAAATGACTTCTAGCTAATGACAAAAACAACTGATTACCTACCAGACGCAAACAGCACCAATTTAAAATTGTTATTTTTGTTTTTGAAGCAAGCAAATAAACTTGCCGAGATTATTTAAAGCATTATTATTACCTTTAATAATATTATTTAACATTTAATAGGTTATTTAACAATTTGTAAATTATTTTTCACACCCCAACCTAACAAAACAAGAAATGTAAATTTGACATTTGCTTGTCCTTCTTGATGCTTATTCTTCTTTATGCTTGTTCTTATAATGCTGGAATAAATTTTTCCAAGACACTTCGTGCGACTCTCGATCGAACGAGCTTTTATTATGCATGTTCTTCTAGCTAGTTTTGAGTTAGAAAAAGTACGGAAACACTTTCTAGCACATTGCAAGTTACTACAATTGAGTACGCCAACAGACCTCTTGTGTGTACTGTTGAGTTCCACAATTAAGTTTTTAATTGAATTTTCAGTATCATTTATTAAAATTAATTTTAATACTAGTATTACTGAACACAGCTAATAAACACTCTGTGCATGTCATATGGCTAGTGTCCGACCGAATATTCGGTTTCGATTTCGGTTACGGCCAGTTTCGGCCCTTTTTGTCAGTTTGGTAAAAAATTCTTGCATCAGTCATTTAATTCAAATGTATAAGTTTGGTTTAATAAAAATATTTACAACGAATTGTACAAAACAAAAATTATGAATTCGTCTATAATTCGATTTTCGTGTTAACGCAAAACATTTTGGTAAATTGTGTGCCTTCGATACTATCATTTTCGATTTTATTATCTCAAATGCAATTAATATTAAAGTTTTATAGGTATTGCAGTCAAAAATTGATAGTCAAACTTCCTAAAGCCCGTATGATACTTCATTGTTTTGTCCAATTTTTATTCATTTACAATGAAACTAAAGCATTTGAAATAGTGCTAAAGCTAAAATTCAAGAAGTGTGAGTGTATACGCATATTGTACAAATTGGAAAAAAAAATGTGCGACGAACAGCATTTTCAATGCATTGTTTTTGATGTTTCTCTCAATTCGTTCATCGTGAAGTTTCGTTCAAATATTAAGTGTCAAAAACAAGCTTGAGCTCTTTCTTCCGCAGCCAAAGAGAACAGAAAGATAAAATAGTAACGTTGCGGAGATGTAAAAATTGGCATGATGTATGTTTTCATCCTTTTCCAACAATATATATCTATCTAGCCCACGCGCTACTTGTTTTCAGATTGTGAAATTGGAGAAGACAATGAAGTCATCATACGGGCTTAACGAATTCTGCGTGTATGGAATAAAGGAAAAAAAACGAAATATTTCTATTTTTAAAATACTAAGCCTTTAAAAAAAATGCTTTTTTTTAGTTCTATAAAAAGGTACATTGTAGATACATACTATTTTGAGTGTTTACAGAAGAAACAAAGTATGCAATACTTTTGTAATAAGAAATATATTAAAAAATAATCTCATTTATTATTATAGTAAACTTCAATTAATTTTTCTTATCTTCAATATTCAAATAATACTTTTTTATATTAAGTTTTTGTCTTATTTGTATGAAAGTACTTTTTTTCCTTTTAATAAAAAAAAATATTTGTAAATAATTAAATTTTTATATTATTATTGTAACTAGTTTCGGTTTCGGCCGAATATTCGGTTTCGGCCAAAATTCCGATTTCGGTCGGACACTACATATGACATTTCTTAAGTTATTTTTTTCACTTCCTTTTTGATTTAATAAAATTACCTGCTTTAGAATTTTGTAATCAACAAGCATCAACGTGTTTCACTTAAAATCTCGAAATACTATTTTTCTCACTAAGCATTTTGTTGATTAACAAGGCCTAATCCACCGTTTACCAGTTCGAGGCCCCGGTGAGATATACATTTCGAGATCATTTTCGGATACCACCTCAGCACCAAAGCTAAAGGCAAAGGCAACTCTTACAACTCGCCGCACCGTGTGCAAACATCAAATTAATCAAACACATGAGTTTCTGAGAAGGACAAAAAAATGCTACCAGCCCACATCAGTGTCGGAGCTAGCTATACGCCTAGAAGCTCTAGAAAGCAGCTTCAAGACATTTGGACAAACCAAAATTCAAAGAACTTGATGAATCAACAAACCCAATCGTTCAAACTACGAGGAGAAGGACTACATCATTGCAGCAAGTTTAAAGGTACTTATCAGCGAGATGGAGCAGGGTAATGGAACGCTGTTAAATGAAAGTCATTCTAAGGAAAGGTTGCCATAAGAATGCCTAAAATTGAGCTGCATGCGTTTTCAGGTGAAGTTACTGCGTGGATGAGTTTGTCTCCTTATTCCACAACATCAACAATTTGACAGTAATTGGCAAGTTTCATCATTCGCTATCAAATTGGAAGAAACAGTAAAGGCTACGATAGAATGACTTAAGATCGTCTCCGAAAACTACGAAATTGCACTAGAACGGATGCGTGTGTGCTTCGAAAATAAAAGGCACATGGGAAAAGGCACATGGAGCTGATGTTTAAACATCCAAAACTAACAAAGGCCAATTCGAAGGGCCTACGAAACCTGATTGACAAAATGAACTATCATTTGACAGAACTCCAAGATATGAATCGTCCGGTGAACCACTAGGACGATCTCATCGTTCATTTTATCACATCAAAATTGGACTCTGAAACAGCTTAAAAATGGAACGAGGAATCTGCTACAGACCAAGTGTCGACACTAACGGTGTTAATGGTTGTTCTAATGAAAGTGTAACGAACCTCTGGTTGTTACCTTCAGGCTGAGGTATGCTCAGCGGGTTCCAAGGTTCTTTTACAAGAAATAACACTTTGCTTTTATGTTCGATTTAAAAGATTATTTTTATTAAAGTTTTTTCTAAATGACCTCTATATTTATTATGTTGACTTTTTATATGATTTAAATACAAATTCTAAATGTTTGATAGTTTTAAATCATACTTGATTTTAAATACAAATTCTAGTTGTTTGACAGTTTAAAATCGTTTATCGAGCTTAAGGTCAAAGTTAGAACAATTAATTGTTCTAACGAATTTTTCCAAAGAAACAACAACAACAACAACAAAGTTTTTCAATATGAAAGGAAAAAAAACCACTAGCAATTGATTTTATTGTACAATTTCTGCGGTGCTAAACGCGTCATCAGAAATCTTTGTGATTGCCCGTGCAAGCGCGTTGACGCACTGCACCATCGGGGCGATGAGATTTTGAAGCTTCAATTTCTCATTTTTTTTTCCTCAATTTCATAATGTCACATTTGTTGTTGTATTTCTGTTTTACTTTAGTTTCTATGCTTATGTTATTATATGTAGTCCAACAGCCTGCTGGAAGTCTGCACTAACAAAGCATGTTTACTGAAGTTGTTTTTAGAATTTTTTTTTTGCTGATTTTGTTTTCAGCTGTTTCCGTTTGGTCGAGCTCTACCATTTGATTAAAGTTTTTTCTAAATGACCTCTATATTTATTATGTTGACTTTTTATATGATTTAAATACAAATTCTAAATGTTTGATAGTTTTAAATCATACTTGATTTTAAATACAAATTCTAGTTGTTTGACAGTTTAAAATCGTTTATCGAGCTTAAGGTCAAAGTTAGATTTTTATTATTTTTTGTTTTACTATCGATGTACAATTTTTATTTTTCACTGTTCCCTGTCTGCCTGTTTTCTCAGCTTCCCGTCGTTGTCCCTCGTTGTGTTGTCACTGCTACACTCAACAGACGGGCCTACAAGCCTCGGAGCTGTTGCGGGATGAATATTTAGAGTGCGCGGGCTTACAAGCCACGGACTTTGCACTCTTTTGTTGGAGCAGGAGGGCTTACAAGCCGCTGACACTGCTAAAAAAAAAGGTTTAGAAATGTGTGGGCCTACAAGCCACCGACACTATTTCTCTGCTTGTCTGCAGGTGGGCCTACAAGCCACCGACGTTCCTGATGCGGATGTAAACTGGTGGGCCTACAAGCCACCGACTCTGTCTTACGCGTTGCTGCGTACACTACTAAAAAGTTTAGAAATGTGTGGGCCTACAAGCCACCGACACTATTTCTCTGCTTGTCTGCAGGTGGGCCTACAAGCCACCGACGCTGCTGATGCGGATGTAAACAGGTGGGCCTACAAGCCACCGACTCTGTCTTACGCGTTGCTGCGTACACTGGGTTCACTGTTCACTGGCTTCACTGGCTCACTGTTCACTGGGCTCACTGTTCACTGGGTTCACTGTTCACTGGGTTCACTGTTCGCTGTAGCTGACTTTAGTTGTCTGCTCACGCTCGTATCACGATTGATTGCCAGATCTCTGCGCTTGTTGCTTTTATAATATTCTTCCCTTGGATCCTGTTCTTCGCCGTGCGGCTTAGTTCGTCAACAACATCCCGTAACATTCATTTGTTGTTGTTGTCCCTTGTCTTTAGCTCGTCAACAAGCACCTTGCTCGAAAACAACATACCGCAATCTATCCATTTTGTTGTTGCTTTAATGCACTTAGCTCGAAAACAAAATCTCGCAGCCAAGTCGTGCCATCCCGATTACGGTGAACCTGTTCTACAACAACATAAGAGGGAAGAGACAGACATGATAATTTTAATTCAATTGTTGTATTTTGTTGTTTTCATATTTCATTCTGTACAAATAAAAAAAATATATAAAATTTCGTGTGTGGTGGTGTTTAACGCGTGCACACTCCGGCGCTGTGACGGTTAATTTCAACGCCGTTGAAATTTGGCGTCACACTCCCTCTCTACTTTGGCGAGGCAGCGGATCCTCACCTCACCGCGTCTGCCGATTTTTATTCAGTAGCGCAACCCGTTGACGGTGCGTATCGAGTTGCGCACCTCACCTGGACGTCTTCCTGCCAACATTGCCTGTACCGCGTTGGTGATGGCTACCGGGTAGTACTCTTCCTCTTCGTCACTACTATCTATGTGTAGCGCCTCACTCCTGTTGGAACTACTGCCGCTGCTTCTGTTGTTGTTGCCGTGGTAGCTGTTGGTGTTATCTTCGTTGTTGTTGTAGCTGTTGTGGATGTTATCGTTGTTGTAGTTGTTGTTGTTGTAATTATCACTGTTGTTGTCGTTGTTGTGGATGTTATTATCGTTGTTGTAGCTATTGTTGTTGTAATTATCACTGTTGTTGTCGTTGTTGTGGCGGTTGTCGTTGTTGTAATCTTCGTTGTTGCTATTGTTGTAATTGTTATTCTCGTTGTTGGTGACGTCGTTGTAGTTGTTACTGTAGTTGGTGTTGATGTTGTAGTAGCTGATGTCGCTGTCTGTCCACTCTATGGCTGGTGGTGGTGATGGTGGTAGCTCCACAATTGGCGCCCTTTCCTCCTCGCTGGCCCAGACCTCCTGCAGGAAAGTCGCCGTAATCCGGACCACCTTCATGCGGTAGCCTGGCCACCTCTCTATTTCCTCTTCGACACGTAAGTCGAAACGGCCATCAGGTCGATGCCACTCTTCCTCTTCTTCCTCCTCTTCTCCTTTTGATGCCCAGGAGGGTGCCGGTGGCACCTCTTCTTCATTTTCGACGGTTCGGACCTCGTCGTTGTCGGACCCGACATCCGTCATCTCGCAGTCCGCTTCCCTCTCTGCCTCGAACTGCAGGCATCTGACCGACTCCTCCTCGGTCTCACTGTCACTGATCACAATGATTGGTATGTTTCCGTCCATTTCTGTGAATATATTTTTTTTCCCTTTAGTTTAATAAATTATTTATTTATTTGACCCATTCTTAATGTTTATGTTCATTAATGTTTCTTTTGTGATGTTTTTATACCTTTCGTTTGTGTTTGTATATAATTTCCTTTCCTTGCCTTACTTTTTTTTATGTATATCGCCCAACGTGGTCAAAGATCGAATGATCTTTACTGCCGGTGTTTTTTCCTTATGACCTCCTGTCCGGTCCGCTCATCTTCTGCTCCTGTGTCATAATTCCCTACATGAACGTACCCTTGACCCTTGGCATGGCACCACTTTGTTTTGGGATTTTTTTTTATCCCCTGGTATAATTTGGCAGCACTGGTCTCCGCCATTTACCTCTTTTGACGTTTCTTCTTCGTCTCGCCATTTGTTTACGATTTCGGTGCATGTGTAGACATGTTTTTGCTGTTGTGCTCTAAATTTACAAGATCCAGGGAAAAAACAAAAAAAAGGTTAGTTTAATGTTAATAAACTTAAATTCATTTATTTGTTGTGCATTTTATTAATATGTCATTAATGTTCAATTTCAGCGTCGCTGTCCATTGGTCATGTGCAGGCGGCGCCTGCTGGAGTTGCAGCTGGAGCACCTCGCCGGTATTCATTCTGGCACATATGGACTCGTCGCCCTGGATACTTGCAGGTAAGCACACAGTGAATTTTCTTCAATTTTCTGAGTGGTCGTAATATACTTAATATCTTCTGGTTTAGGTTACCACACCGGAATTTTATTTTGTGTGACAACGATGCCTATGGAGCCTTGCTGTTGCTGTCTATTGGTCATGTACAGGTTGCTGTCCGTTTCTAACGCCGCCGGTATCTGGGAGTCTCTGCCACGAGTGGCATAGTGAAATTTAACTTGTATAATAATGTGATTTTATTTTTTTTTTATTGTGATATATTATGGTGATTTCTGTGGTGGTCCAAAATATAAAGGATACATCTTCATGAGCGCCGAACGGCGCCGTTCGTTTGTTTTATTTTACTCTTCCGTGCTTCCGGCGTATCGATTAGTTGGCATCAGGTGGGCCAGGCTTGGAATCCACCGGTGGGCTCCAAATTTGGCCTTCGCATTTTGCGGCAGCGTTTCGGGTGCCGGTTATTTTAACGTTACAGCGCAGCGGCGCTGCCTGTGGATGCGCAGCGGGCGCTATCCCTGTGCATATGTCCTTTTGGGTAAGAAAAATTAAATTTTTTTTTCCAATTTCAACACGCAGCGACGTCGCCGAGGCATTGGAGTCGTCGCATGGAATCCTTTGTTCCATGTGCGGCTCCTCTGTTGCATCACTGATGCTCTGCTGCTACCGCGCTGCATCTCGCTTCGCTGCCGTGCTGCGTGTACCAGTGAGGCTGCGACGTCTGCGCAGTCTGCCTCAATGCGGCTGCGACGTCGGCGCAGTTATTACAGGTGATGCGGTGATGTCTGGTGACGCGTGTGTTGGTCTCGGTCGACGCGGGTGATGCGGCGACGTCTTGCTTTGCGCTGCCTTAGCTGTTGATGCATGTTTCGCTGCACGCGCTTCATGTTTCCAATGTTAATCTTAATTTTTTTTTTTTTTTTTTTAAACCCATTGCTTTGGTGGCTGTGTTCACGCAGCCCTCTTAAATTTTGTTACTCATTAGATTTCTTCGACATTCGCGTGTGGGTTGCCACATTTCTGCCCCTATCACCGTCTGCGAATCGAATGCTTCACTCGAATCGAATCATTTGGCGAATTTTTCTTTTTGTGGTATCACGGTTTGCGAACCTACTTATTCGCCTCAGATACGGTGCTGCCAAAGCAGAAAACATCAAAATTCGCTTAGAAACGTCAAAACTCGAACCTCAAATTTCAATAAAGCCGCGATAAATACAAATAAATAATAAAATATACCAAAATGTTAAGCAGCACGGAGCTATTCTTTGGAGAAACTGAGGAAACACAAACTTTTTGCAGATTACGACGCAGTATTAGGGATAAATCCAATCCGCTAGAGATTCCTGACGACCTGTAAGTATTTTTATATGCCCGGTTGATCTTTATTGAAATATTTAAAATCTCTTAAAGGTTTCAATCATATTTAAGGCTTAACAAGGAAGCCTTTGTCTTTGTGTTGCAGGATATTGAAGACTCCATGCAGTCAATTCGAAGTTGTGCGATTCCTCCTATTTTGAAGCTAGCTAGTACTCTACGATTTTTTGCTGAGGGTAGTTACCAAAAGAGCGTTGGAAACGATTTTGAATTGGGTCTTGCGCAATCAACGGTGTCCACAGTTTTAAGCGAAGTTGTCTGGATTATTGAGCGTAATCTTTGCCCTGTATGGATAAGAGCCATTTTATGGACCATTTTATGGAACTGCCGGCTGTTGGTTTTTTTCATACTAAAAATAAACAACAAATTGCTTAAAATTAAAAACAAACCACAAAAAATACACACAATGCAATTTACTGACCATTTTCTATTATTTTCCATTTTTATGTGCAAAATAAAAAGAAATCAAACGCATTCGCTGGCTTGTCACCAAATATTTTTATTCGTCTGTTTTTGACGCTTAAGTCGAATGACATCTGCGAAATTCGCGAACGGTGATACCACAAAGTTTTTCATTCGCCTGTTTTTGACGTTTCAGTCGAATTAAATTTAAACATTCGCCGACGGTGATACCAACTTGGCGAATTCGACTTAATTTTTGTTCGATTCGCAGACGGTGATAGGGGCATTCGACTCAGTTTTTTGTGTGGGTGTCGCCACATTTATAGCCCTATTATGATTTACAACCAAACTGAGTTGGGTTGTCTACAACTCAACTCAACTTAGCACACCACTGGAATATTTGTTGGTATTATGGCTTACAACCATTGCAAGTTGAGTTGTATGGAATGCTTTCAAAAATTGTAATAGAATTTAATGCAATTTTGACAGCCAAACATATACAAAAACAGCTTTTTTCATTTTCACTGTTTCATCCATCTATTGGTGCAATTGAACAGGGTTTAAAGAAAAAGTTTCAAAGAAATTTTACAAAATTTTTCAAAATTTCTATTTGGTTCTTTGTTTGTGTTTTAATAGCATTGAGACGTTCTTCCGCAATGCTGTGTACTTTGGTAAATCGCCCACGGCTGGGATTTGGAACAGTTTGGCTAGGTTGTGAAGATTGGCTAGGATGAGTAGGCGATCGGTGATGCTGTAGAGATGGACTTGTATATGTAGGAGAACGGCTTAGATGTGCAGGTGATCGGCTAGGATGCGCAGGTAATCGGTTAGGATGCGCATGAGATCGGCTAGGATGCGCAGGAGATTGGTTGGGAAGAAGTGGAGATCGGCTTGTGGTTTGAGCACATATTGGGCAGTTGGCAGTTCAAATAGCTATAATCATTTTCCCTTTAATCAGCATTTTAGGATTGAAATGTGAAATTGAAATGTGAAATTGAAATGTGAAAGGTCTGCCTGGCGGTGTTAAAGTATTGTGGAGTTTAGTCAAATCGGCAACACTTCAAGTGGAGTTAAACTACCCTGCAAGACACTCCTAACTGAAACTTTAACACATTCACAAAAAATTTTGTATTCACTAACACAAATGCATGGTATTTTGTTATTAAAATGGCGGTACAAAATACTATTAGTTATTAAACCTATTATTTAACAGGCAGCAATTTAGTTGTACATCCCTGTTTTCTCTTATTGGTGTGGTAGACAGAGACAAATGATTTTCGTTGTGTTCTACTTGCTTTGTCTTGTTCTTTCTTATGAGAAAAATAAATTTGATGTACACACAATTTAGAAAATTTTCAAACGAACGATTTATATCATGCAACAGCATGTAAGTACTTTTAATTGTGAAATATATTAAATAAAATATTGTATAATGTAAAAACAATTATATTTTAACACTTTTCTAATGAAATAGACGAAGCTGGTGGTCGTCAAGTGCAGGTGATAGCTGCTGCTCCGAGTACTACTGGAATACCATTGACTGCAGCTCCACAACCGCAGGCTCAAGCTACACCAGCAGTCACCTCTACGGCTCAATAAAATGGAAATATTACGACCTTGCTTTTCGTTCTGCTAACTTTGGC
Organism: Dichetophora obliterata; assembly: GCA_963920525.1. NCBI lineage: Eukaryota > Metazoa > Arthropoda > Insecta > Diptera > Sciomyzidae > Dichetophora > Dichetophora obliterata. Next base: position 125,425,259 of record OY986439.1, read on the forward strand.
ATTCAGCAGCAAACTTTGGTGCAACAAAATACTTCGCCAACAAGTGTCTGACCACCGTGGCCATAGCCAATACGATAGTTCTCGCCCAACAAGCAGGAGCTCCTAGCATGCTTATCACGAATACTTTTGCTGCTATTACACACAGTGTTTCCAAGTGGATTTGTTAATGGAGCTACGCAGCAAATTTCAATATGCAATTTTCAATAAAAATTAAAAAAATAAATGTGTTCATATAGTTAAAAAATAATAGGGAATTAACCAGTCAGTTAAATGGTAGGTATAACTGGTGTACTTGGCATAACAAATAGTTAATTACTTAGTCATTTCACTGGTAGCTGCGACTGGTATTTTTGCCATAAAAATAAGTTATTGAACCCACTATTTAACTAATTGCTTTAACTGGCAAGTTTGACAGATATTTTCAGTTATTTAACTTATTATATAACTGATTGGAATAACTGGCATATAAAATGTGTGAGCGAGATGACTATGCAATTTAAACTTCTGAAAAAGTATGTGCAAGAAAAGGATACAAAATCACACGTACACAAATGTTTTGGTAAGATTTTTCACATGGCCCTTAAGAAACTGATAGAAAATACTGACCGAAACTTCCGCATTGCTTTTCTTTATATAACCAGTAATATAACCGGTTGTGTTCTTGCAGGGTAATCTCTTGTGACGGACCTCCTCCTGTTGCGGAAATATTTTTTTGTTGTTTACCAAATTTCTTTTCAAGTTGGCCTAGTTGTTAAATAATATTTCTTAATAAAATAATGTTTTTGCAAAATTTTCTTTTATTTATTTTACTTATAAACAAACCCTTTGCCATTCCTGTGGTGAGCGTGTTGGAGGCCCGATGCTATTGAGCTCAACAGTACACTTATCCCAGAGCTCATTGGTCAGATGCTTGCTAGATCCAAAATGCCCTTTTACCCTAGTCACATCTGGATACTTCTCTAGCAACGAAACCATCCTATAAAATTGTTTTTTGGTAGTTACTTTCCTAAATATTATTTGTATTAATTAAAATCGGTTTTTATTAATAATTGTTGCAATTTACAAGTTATTTGCCACTTTTCCTTCATAACACAACCAGCAGACAACCTCACAAATGCCGTTGTAAAATTTTGACACTTGACACAACCGCATTCAAGTTCGGTTGTAATTCATAATGTCAAAAAGTGTACATACACAACTGGAAAGACAACTTTGCAGTTTGAAGTTTGGTTGTGTTGTAAATCATAATACCGATTTTTATTTGACAACTCAACTTTAAGCAAAGTTGTAAACCATAATAGGGGCATTAGCCTCAGTTTTTAGTGTGGGTGTCGCCACATTTAACCTCAGTTTTTTAGTGTGGGTGTCGCCACATTCAATCTGTTTTTATGTGGGTGTCGCCACAGATTTCAGTTTTTCATGTGGGTGATGCCACAGGTCCCAGTTGTTAATGCAGGTGGTGCTGCGCAGGTGGTGCTGCGCAGTTTTTTTGTGTGGGTGTCGCCACAGGTCTCATTTTTTTATGTGGTTGATGCCACAGGTCCCAGTTGTTAACGCAGGTGGTGCTGCGCATAAAATCTCAGTTTTTTGTGTGGGTGTCGCCACAGGTCTCATTTTTTATGTGGTTGATGCCACAGGTTCCAGTTGGTAACGCAGGTGGTGCTGCGCATAAAATCTCAGTTTTTTGTGTGGGTGTCGCCACTGGTCTCATTTTTTATGTGGTTGATGCCACAGGTTCCAGTTGGTAACGCAAGTGGTGCTGCGCATAAAATCTCTCGTCACACTTGTTGGTCGTCAGTCTGAAATAGTTTCAGTTGGCTGACGTGTGCAGTTTTCGTTCGGGTTTCACCTTGGCGCTTAACGCGCACTATCACTTGTGATATAAAATCCATTATTTTGTATGGCCCGTCGAAATTTGGAGCTAATTTGGCCGCAAAATTATCAATTGCCTTCGAAAGATGGTGCTGCTTGATAAGCACAACTTCACCAATCTTCGGTTTCCAGTTTCGTCTCCGCAGATTGTAATGGCGGGCTTGATCCTGCGCCGCTCTTTCAAGATTTCGACGCACAATTTCAAAAATCTCCTTAAGCTTCATTTCTCGCTCTGATGCAGTTAGTGGTTCTTGTCCCGTGCCAAATGTATTTTCGTCGTATAGTGTTTTTGGCAACCATAACTCTCTCCCTTGAATTAAAAAAGCTGGGCTGTAACCAGTGGTTTCAGAGACGCTGGTGTTCATAGCCAGCGAAATTTCTGGGAGCAATTCATCCCAAACTTTCTGATCCACGCCGGTGAATTGGGCTATCATAGTCTTTATTGTCCTGTTTGCTCGTTCTGTCGGGTTCTCCTGGGGTGTGTATGGTGCAGTGAATTGGTGCTTTACACCTAGCTCTGCTAAAAACTTTTTAAATGTTCGACTCGTGAATTGAGCGCCATTGTTCGTTACAAGGACCTTTGGGACGCCAAATCGTGCTAAAATACGCTCTCGAAACGCGCGTTGGAGGTGATCGCTAGTTGCCTTGCGTAGGGGGATCACTTCAGTCCATTTCGAGAACTTGTCGAAGAATACCAGGAGTATTGTGTTGCCATGCTTAGATCGGGGTAGTGGCCCTACGAAGTCAGCGCACAAGATTGACCATGGCTCGTCCGCGATTTGGGTAAGCATCTTACCAGTGGGACTCTGTTGGCTTGGCTTGTAGCGTTGGCACGATTCGCAGCGACGCACATAGCGGCCGATATCACGGAACATGCCCGGCCCATAGTATCTATTGGCGACTCTTGCAACCGTTTTTCGTATACCTAGATGGCCAGCGCACGGGCTATCGTGGTTCTCTTTGAGTACTCTTTCTCTGGAGTAGGTGGGAACACAAAGTTTTCATAGAACACAATCTTCATCACTCGCTTGACTTGCTATGTGGCGATACATTTGCCCATCCTCTAGCACATAGTCTGGGAACTTCTCGGGATTATCCAAAACTTCTTGCATCTTCTTACGTATCCAGTTGCATGTTTCCTCTTCCGTCTCATTCATATCTGTTTTCCGCAACGTCTCTAATGGCTGTCGCGATAAGGCGTCGGCGACTACGTTGAGTTTTCCTTTGCGATACTGGATATCAAAAGTATGTTGCTGCAGTTCCAACGCCCATCTGGCGATACGACCTGAGGGACTCTCTATTGAGTTCAACCATTTCAACGACAAATGGTCCGTTACCACCGTGAATTTATAGCCCTCGAGATAGGGCCGCATCTTCCGGATTGCCCACACTATCGCGAGGCATTCTTTTTCTGTTAGTGAATAGTTACATTCCACCTTGTTCAGGTGTCGGCTAGCATATGCAATCACCCTCTCCACGTCTCCTTGGCCTTGCGTCAGAACGGCTCCGAGACCGAAGTCACTTGCGTCGGTCTGCAGGGTAAACTTTTCGTCAAAGTTTGGGCATGCTAAGACTGGTGCCTCTATTAGCTTTCTCTTGAGTGTATCAAACGCTTCCTGTTGTACAGCCGTACGAATGCCGGAACCCATGGGTAATGTTCTGCTGGGAGTGTGGAAAGCGTGGCCTACGGACAAATGACTGCTGTCGTCGGCAGTCGAGAAACGGACGGAACACCCGATAGAGGCGAGGCCTATCGGGGAACGCAGTCACGGTCCCTCGCATCCCGTAGAAAGCCTTCAGCACGACAAGACGCACATTTTTGCAAATATTTCCCTAGGAGAAGAAGTTGTAGAGGCCACTGTGGATACAGGGGCAACCAGGAGTTTCATAAGTGAAAAACTAGCAGAGAAAATGGCACACGTGGCAGAGAAAAGAGAGGAAAATATCATCGTACGTATGGCGGACAGTTCTGTACGAACCGTGCGCGAGGCACTGGTGCTGGATATAAAGTTGGGAGATGATAGCTGCAGTATTCCGTTACTCGTCCTACCGAATGTAGTAGACGATGTTATTTTGGGAATGGACTTTCTACTTAAAATTCAGGCAACCTTTTCATGTGGTGGCCACACCATCACGTTGAAAAATAACGAGGCGACAACAGGTGCTAGCGATTCCCCATTATGCACGGTGGTGCGAGAAGAAGAAGCAACGGAGGCGGAGTTAATAGAGAGTTTCTTGGAGAAAGAACTAGATGAGTTTGGAAAACTAAAGCGTCTGTCCAACATCACCACACATAAAATTGTTATGCAGGATGATAGACCGATTAAACAAAGATACTTTCCCAAAAAACCCCGCAATACAAGCGATAATAAACCAAGAAATCGATGAATTGATAGCAAAAGGCTGCATTGAGCCCTCATACAGCCCTCATAGCGCTCCGATAGTGCTGGTAAAGAAGAAAACGGGAAAATGGCGACTATGCGTGGACTACCGGCAATTGAATGCAAAATCCATTCCGGACGTTTACCCGATACCAAGAATTCACCACATATTAGATCGGTTGCGTGATGCAAAATATATAAGCAGCCTGGATCTCAAGAATGGTTATTGGCAGATTCCGATGGATAAAGACAGTAAGCAATATACAGCATTTACGGTACTCGGTCGCGGGCTTTTCCAATGGCGAGTGATGCCTTTCGGACTTCATTCAGCACCGGCAACCTTCCAGCGAGCGTTTGACCAGGTGATTGGTCCCGAAATGGAACCACATGCGTTCGCGTACTTAGACGATATTATTGTCACTGGGAGCGACACTGTTAGGAAAAGGAAAGCATTGGAAGTGGAGTGAAAGTCAACAGGAAGCGTTTGATACACTCAAGAGAAAGCTAACAGAGGCACCAGCCTTAGCATGCCCAAACTTTGACGAAAAGTTTACCCTGCAGACCGACGCAAGTGACTTCGGTCTCGGAGCCGTTCTGACGCAAGGCCAAGGAGACGAGGAGAGGGTGATTGCATATGCTAGCCGACACCTGAACAAGGCGGAATGTAACTATTCACCAACAGAAAAAGAATGCCTCGCGATAGTGTGGGCAATCCGGAAGATGCGGCCCTATCTCGAGGGCTATAAATTCAAGGTGATAACGGACCATTTGTCGTTGAAATGGTTGAACTCAATAGAGAGTCCCTCAGGTCGTATCGCCAGATGGGCGTTGGAACTGCAGCAACATACTTTTGATATCCAGTATCGCAAAGGAAAACTCAACGTAGTCGCCGACGCCTTATCGCGACAGCCATTAGAGACGTTGCGGAAAACAGATATGAATGAGACGGAAGAGGAAACATGCAACTGGATTCGTAAGAAGATGCAAGAAGTTTTGGATAATCCCGAGAAGTTCCCAGACTATGTGCTAGAGGATGGGCAAATGAATTAAAAAAAAAATATATATAAAATTTCGTGTGTGATGGTGTTTAACGCGTGCACACTCCGGCGCTGTGACGGTTAATTTCAACGCCGTTGAAATTTCGCTTCACAAAAGTTGCCAAGTAATAGAAGATAATGTACATACAATACAATTTACAAGCACTCCAACTACCGGTGCTAACAATAATAAAATTCAAAAGCGCTTAAGAGCCTTTACTGCCACTTAAGTAGTTTTTGCCGCAAAAATGGCCAATTTATTTATCGATGCAAAGGCTTTTTAAATTTACAAATTAATGATCGAATTCAAAAGATCAAAGAATTAAAACTTTGCACTAATTGTTTAAGAACAGATACCACAATGCTGATTCATGCACGACAAACTTTAAATGGCACTCAGCAATTAAAATTTAGACAATTCAGCTTCTACGGCTTCATTTTTACCTGGAAATCTAACCGTTCTAAATCGCGACTTTCAAACATACCAACCTTTGCTTTTCAAACATACCCCTTCCTCTTCAAGTAGTCTGCCTTCTGTCAGCCGTACGTCTTTTATCAACCTTCATAGCAAAACCATGGAAGGCAATATATTAGGAATGGGAATCGTTTATTTTATACGTGGACAGAATCAAAAAATTTCATGCCGAGTGTTACTGGACTCGTGCTCACAGTTAAATATGCTCTCCAAGAAAATCGTTACAATTGCTGGAATAAAACGGCAATACTCTGCAACACAATTCTCTTGTGCAACTTATACACACACTTCATCAAAACATAGGACAACTGTTATGATACAATCATGTTTTACTGAATTTTCTACTGCACTGGAAGCTCCCTGACAATAAATTCACCTTCTCTTCGTGGAGCATTCCAAAATTAATTTATTTGACCCCTTTTTTAATATTCCACAAAGAGTAGATTTACTCATTGGGGTTGATGTTTTTTATGAAATATTGTCTGTCGGTCAACGTATATTGGACCTAACATGCCGATAGCCCAAAACACCCTTTTTGGATGGGTAGTAGCGAGGAAACTTTCGCATTTCGGAATTTGATGCATTTCATAAATCCAATAAAACGGATACCGTCATTTTATTAGATGAATCTGTACTAAATGTTTGCCGAATAGAGAATTTTAACTCAATATCGTAAATTTTTACAAAGAAAAACCCGATTTTGAGCTCTATTTTTCTAATAATTTTATTCGCTTTTATGACGGCGCTTTTAAAGGGACACCAAGTATGCTTGGAAAATCTTACGATATAGCCCTGAAGAGGTTTCAAGCTTTCCAGAGATGATCTCCGCACGAAGTATAATGGTAATTTCGGTAAGGCTCACTATGTTATCCCTCCACCACAAAAATTCGAAAGGTGTTTAACGCCTCGCCAAAAACTAGCTCTGGAAAATCTTTAACTAAGTTTTTGGTGTTAGGACCTGTAATTGAACCTGGGCTTTTTCGATTGGGCTACGTTTTAGATTTTATCCGACATTACAAAAATGTACAGCCAGGTCTCTCTTAATCCTGACGACAGAAGGTATAATTACGTATTGTAGCGCTCGAATGAAAGCGATCATATCCAGCTTTACCAACTTTCTACTGTCACCTACGGTATATCGGTTGCATCATTTTCGGCCACCAGACCACTTAAACAACGAGCCGATGACGAAGAGGATGATTTTCCCCGTGCTGTTGACGCTATAATTAGGGACTTCCCTACAAGAAATAGCTAACCAAAACTCTAACACAATCACATACATTTTTCTATTTACAACCACATTCGCATACTCATTTCAGTGTCAAAAATTGTGAAACAGGGAAAAATATGAACATTTTAGCAAGTGCATGTGAAAGAAAGAGAAGGTATCATTATTAAAAATCATGTCCAATTTTTGCATATCCGCCATTGTAGTTTACCATTCCTGGTTTCGCTAACAAAAACCAAGTTCTGCAATAAAAAAATTAAATATCTTTAAATTGCTTACTGTTGGAACGCTGCTACCCATCAAAGAAGGATGAGCCAATAAGCACGCTTGCCAATATCAAGAATGCAGTGAGCATTTCAACATTCGCCACATCTAATTCCACTCCCAAAGTCGTCGGCACAGAAGTGGCTCGCAGTAGCAGCAACAACAGTAACAACAACAACAATAAAAAATGTTATAATAAATTAAAACCATTTGTTTCAAGACACCAACGAATTGCATGCATTTTTATTTTTTAAGAGGTACGTTAGATAAAACTGATTTTTACGTTATATCTAACGGTTACATATAACCGAGTTTTCGGTTACATTTATCTGGTGAGATTTGGTTACCTATAACCTGTTTTTATGTTAACCCTAACGAGAGAGAGAGAGCGAGACGGCTATATTTCGATGGTATTGGAAATTGATACGTGTGAAAAAGGGATGCCAGATCACACGTATACACGAGTTTCGGTTAATTTCTTCCCGAGGCTCTTCCTAGCATAACCGAAACTTGGTATGAAGAGGTAACCGATATTTCAGTTTAGAAAAACCGTTTTTGCTTAGTTAAATAACCGATAGTCTTCTTGTAGGGTTTTACGTGGATGATATTCTGTCAGGCGCTAACACAATTGAAGACGCTATCATGATGCAGTTGGAATTAAAATTAATGCTCCTCAAAGGCGGTTTCGCATTAAAAAAGTAGTGCGCAAATTACAATATAATGAACTTATTAAAGATATACCTAAAGAAAACAGAGAAAAGTTGTTCAAAATTAATGGAGATACTTCAATTAAAACTTTAGGCATGGTATGGTATCCATCTGTTAAATCCATGTTAATTTATATATAACAATATTCTTATAGTTAAAACAAAAATTACAAAGCGCAGCATTCTTTCTGAAGCATCTCAGTTTTTTGACCCACTGGGTTTGATAAATCCTATTATTGTCTTCTGGAGCGGATCCAGGAAAATATTTCGGGGGTTGTAAAAATAGTTATGCACGTTATATTAGGGTGAACCCACTGAGCCTGTCTGGAAATAAGATGATTATATCAAAATATGAAAATAGAAATACAATCAAAATGTGCAGTTTTCTGTTTTAGTTTGGAGAAAATTGACGAAAAAGCCCTAAAGTTAAAAAATTCATATCTTAATCATTTTGTAACAAAAGATCATGATTTTTACGTAAAATAGAACACAATTAATAAAAACGTGCTCAAATTTTAGGTACTAGAATTATTTTTTTATTTAAAATTCAATTGTTAATTTAATTGTTATTCAAGTGTTAAAAAAGAGAATCGGTAGTAACTTTATTTCCCATGAGAATTAGACTTTTTTTTAATGTGAACATATTCTTAAACGTAAATAGTAGTTCCTTTCTTTAAAACTTTTTTCACAGACTTCAGAAATCTTTGTGATACCCGTGCAAGCGCGCACTAGCGCACTGCACCACAGAGGCGATAAGATTTTAAGAGTAAATTTCTCAGTTTTTCTCCCATTTCATATTTGCACATTTGTTGTTGTATTTTTGCTTTACTTTAGTCCTTATGCTTGTGTTATTATTATTATGGAGGAACAAAGTATAGTTACTAAAGTTGTTTTTAGATTTTTGCTGATATATTTTCAGCTTGTTTCTGTTTGGTCGTGATCTACCATTTGATTAAAGTTTTTTCGAAATGACCTTGTTATTTATTATGTTGATTTTATATGATTTAAATACAAATTCTAAATGTTTGATAGTTTAAATCATACTTGACTTTAAATACAAATTCTAGTTGTTTGATAGTTTAAAATCGTTTATTGAGCTTAGGGTCAAAGTTAGAACAATTAATTGTTCTAACGAATCTTTCTGATGAAGCCTTTAGCATGGCCGAAATTGCAATAAAATCAGCTAGTGATTTTTTCCTTTTCATATAGAAAAAACGTTGTTGTTGTTGTTGTTGTTGTTGTTGTTGTTGTTGTTGTTGTTGTTGTTGTTTCTTTGAAAAGATTCGTTAGAACAATTAATTGTTCTAACTTTAACCTTAAGCTCAATAAACAATTTTAAACTATTAAACAACTAGAATTTGTATTTAAAATCAAGTATGATTTAAACTATCAAACATTTAGAATTTCCATTTAAATCATATAAAATCAACATAATAAATAACAAGGTCATTTAGAAAAAACTTTAATTAAAAAAAATACAAAAGTATTATACTCGACTAGAAATCTTGAACTAATTTTTATTCCCACTAAAATATTATAATATTAAATACTAACTCATAATTAAAACTTTTCTGTACTACAAATTAAGCCAGAAGAAATATAACAGCATTCTTTTTAGCTTTTTGGTTTAAATTTTAGCTTTTTGGTTTCAATTTTTAGTTTACACAGGTTTAAATTTAAGTACAATTCTGTATTACTTTTCGGTTTTATCACAATTTATACTAAATTCTAGTTCATTTGGATACTGCTGCGACTCAATATTAGGCGACTCGGTTCATATGTTTGTTTAACGTGCTTTTTATGTGTAGGCCAATAGCCCGGTGGTTAGAGAAGTGAGTTTACAAACTGAATGTCGTGTAATCGAATCTCGCGGTTTTTGTTCTTGTTTTTTTTTTTTGTAGTATTTGAATCCAAGCTTGTACTAAATTTTAAACCAAAGTTGTATTAAAACCATTTTTTAGTATTTTGCAAATACTAGATTTGAAACCAATCCTGGTGTTGACTTATATGTAGTACAGAAAAATTTAAATTTTAGAACAAGATTTCTAACCGTGTACGTATTCTGTCAAAAAATCATGATTTTATGTTTAAAAATGAGTGAGATATGAAATTTTTAACTTTAAGGCTTTTTTGTCAATTTTCTCCAAATAAAAGAGAAAACCGCTGACAAAATTTTTTTTTTAAAATTTTAATTTTCATATTTGGATATAACCATCCCATTTCCAGTCGGGCTCGGTGAATTTGCGAAAAAATTGATTTTTTTAATCACCAAAACGTTATATGTAGTGTCCGACCAAATATTCGGTTTCGGCTACGTCCAGTTTCGGCCCTTTTTGTCAGTTTCGGCTAGTTTCAATATGGGCAAATAGACGAAACTAGCCAAAACTTTGGTAAAAATTACTTGCATCAGGCATTGAATTAAAAAAAAAAATTTGGTTTAATAAAAATATTTTTTTCATTAATTGTACAAAACGAAAATTATGAATTTGTCTATAATTTTATTTATCGTGTTAACGCAAAACATTTTGGTTAATTTTGTGCGTTCGATACTATCTCTATTGCAATTGTTATTAAAGTTTTACAGGTACTGAAGCCAAAAATTGATAACTAAACTTCCGAACCAATTCTGTGTGTGGGGAATAAAGAAAAAGAAAACGAAATATTTCTATTTTTATAATACAAAGCCTGTAGGAAGACGTAAATCCTGCAATACTTTTGTAATAAAAAATAAAGTAAAAAATTATCTCATTTACACGGGGGTTGCAAGAGACAGTACTGTTAAGACAGTCGCAACACATTCACAAATTTTTACCTACACACACTCACTTTTGCTACTGTCTGCTCTACTGTCTTAAGATTTTTGTAGACAGTTGGCGGGACAGTAGCTAGGACAGCAGAATGATATTTAGCATATCAAATGTGAAAAAAGACGAGAAAATTTAATAGAATTAATTGAAAATTTACAATACTTTGGTGTGCTCGTAGTTTTAACCAAAAATTTCTTGATAAAATATAAATTTTTTTTTACTATTTTGTCTACTGCCTTGCCAACTGTCTTACCAACTGTCTGAACTCTTTTTCACAGAAACAAAGTTTGACAATTAATACGTATTTTTCACTGTCTTAATAGTACTGTCTCGTGTAACCCCCGTGTTATTATTACAGTAAACTTCAATTATTATTATAAACTTCAATATTCAAGTTATACTTTTTTTATATAAAATTTTTTTCTTATGTATATGAACGTACTTTTGTTTCCTATTAATAAAAAAAAAATTATTTGTGAAAACTTAAATTTTCATATTAATCACCATTTTCGGTTCCGGCTGAATATTATAAAATAGCCGAATATTCGGTTTCGGCCAAAATTCCGTTTTCGGTCGGACACTAGTTATATATAAATTAAATAACTTATTTAAATTCAATTAAAGACTTTAAGTGTGAGTCCTCAGTCGTTGGACCGAGTGCTTTAATTATCAAAATAAACTAACTTGAAAATACGTACAATCATTCACTTAAACTAAACTATCTCTAAGCCTGCTTTAGCCGACTCAGCGCCTCGTGCGGATATCATATATCGAACAATATGTGCCAATAGTGCTATTCCCGCATATCAACCGTCAGCGCGGTTAAGCAACATTCACGATTTCTGCTGACGATCCATGACAATTGTTGTTCTTATTACCAGCAACTATCTCGCTGGTGGATGCAATAATGAGTGCGTTAACTTGTATATGCATAGCAGAGAGAGAAATAAGGAATTTTTATAAGGTCCTCGTTTTCTTCCAGAAGTTTTGAAAATCAGTTAGTCAATTTTTTTTAATAGTAAAGCAAAAATCGATAAAGTTTTCAACAAAAAATATAAATAAGCATTTAAGCACAGATGCTATATTATACAGAGGTCCCAGTTCGACTTCGAGCTCAAGTTTCTTTGCACAAGCGTCCAGAGAATAGAAAAAGAAAACAAAAATAACTATGCTTTGCCTCAGCGTTCGTTATGACGCTGCCTATACCTTTCTATAAGTGCGCATGAAACAAATGCTGAGGCAAAAGCATAATTATTTTTGTTTTGTTTTGTTTTGTTTTTCTATTCTCCGGACGCTTGTACAACGCAACTTGGGTGAACTTCGAACTGACACCTCTGCATAATATAGCCTCTGTGATTTAAGTCAAATATAAAGTATTTTATAGCATTTGTTTGTTTAAATCGAGAATATATTAGTCTTTGTATCCGTTTGAAGATAGCGGTGTTTTGTTGCGTTGTTTTAGCTAAGCACGAAAAGGGAAGAGTAAAATATAAAATACCATATATAAAATCGATTTTTAAGGATTAAACTCCAAAATATGCTTCTAAATGGTTTTCATATCACATTATTAACACACGTTTTGTATAAAATTATTTTATCGATCTTTTACTATGTTTTGCTATCATTTTTACTTTTTAAGATGAATAAAATAAAATTATATGAATTCGAACTGTTTATTGCAAAAAAATTTAACTAATACAATTTTTTCCAATAAAAATATTATCGCGATCACACACATAATTTTAAGAGCATCCTAGACTGAGGTTTTAGTGCAGTACTTGCAGTGTTGCCACTTTCTGTGTAATTACACAAAGCGTGTGTAATTTCGAAAATATTGTGCTGTAGATGTACTGTAAGCATTTTGTGTAATTTTGTAGTTGACAGTTTTTGAAGATCCTTCTAAAACAACGGGGGAAAAGCTTGAACATTTGAAGGCATGAGTTGATGAAGGTGATATGTCGTATTTTCGGGTTTTAGGTGTTATACGCATGGATGAAGGCATTATGTGCATATAAACCATTTTAAAACTTAAAACGGCTATTTTAGAAATTAGCTACTTCACAAAGTTTGATTTACTATAGATTTCAGTACAAATGTGAAGATTTGAACACATTTTTCGAAACTATATAGTTTCGACATATCGAATGTAACGAAAATTTATTTACAATTTATGTCATATGAGCTGCTCAGAGCATAAGTGGCGTAAGTCTATTTTTGGTAGTTTTGAGAAAATTTAACATTTAGATAAATTCTTATAATAAATTCCAAGTATATCGAACTCAGTTTTGCTTATAAGCTAGGTCAAGAGCATAAATGGAGCTATCCATTTCCGCTGTAGAAATCTAATAGGAGATATTTTTCAAGAATTTTTGATGAGGAATGGCAGCATTTTTACCTAGAAGTTGGACAAAACCACCCCTTAGCGATTATCTTCATTATAAAGGGAGATACAAAATGAATGGACTTACGCCACTTGTCCTCTGAAAATTTTTAAAAATTCTCCTTTCCGCTGTAAAAATGAAATGGAAAATATTTTCAAGAAATTTTTGATGAGGAATGACAGCAATTTTACATAGAAGTTGGACAAAACCACCCCTTAGCGATTATCCTTATTATAAAGGGAGATATAAAATGAATGGACTAACGCCACTTGTCCTCTGAAAAATTTTAGAAATTTCTCCTTTCCGCGGTAAAAATGTAATGGAAAATATTTTTAAGAAATTTTTGATGAGGAATGACAGCATTTTTACATAGAAATTGGACAAAACTACCCATTAGCGATTATCTTCATTATTAAGGGAGATATAAAATGAATGGTCTTACGCCACTTGTCCTCTGAAAATTTTTTAAAATTTCTCCTTTCCGCTGTAAAAATGTTATGAAAAATATTTTTAAGAAATTCTTGATGAGGAATGGCAGCACTTTTACATAGAAGTTGGACAAAACCACCCCTTAGTGATTATCGCCATTATTAAGGGAGATATAAAATGAATGGTCTTACGCATCTTGTTGGAAAAATTTTTAGTTCAAAAAAATCCTTTAGGATAGGAACTTTTTCCTAACCTTGGGTCGTCATAAGATTCCTTTTAATACATCCATTTTCCAATGTTTCAGTAAATATGAAGTACATTAAAGAATTGAAAGACTGACCTGAATTGAAAGACTGAAGAAATAGGCTAAACACATACACAATAGCAACCTTAATTTTTATCAAGAATGGAATAAATAGCAGTGGAGAAGAATTATTTCAGTCAGAGGCTGTTATGTATAAATTAAATTGGAAATAATGTAAAACCTCTTTTGTTTATGTAATTGGAGATATTTTTATAAGTATACTCGAAATGTTTTTTGTAATTTAAAATTTTTTTATTGTTCATTTAAATAATTTGTTTTTATTGCTTTTCCAATATTTTGTTATAAGAAAATAAAAAAAAAATTAAGAAAATAAAATTAAAAATTTGTGTAATTCGATCAGAATTGTGTAACTTTCGGGAAGCTTTGTGTAATTTTGAAATATTTTTGTGGCAACACCGAGTACTTGCCGAAAATAAAATGAGTGAGGCCTGGTGAGCAGAAAAGATTGCGCACTGAACAAAAGGTCCATTCAAATTCAAGCATTTAAAACTAAATTGAAAAATGTACTTTTTATCAGAATGTTTTTTTCATAACCAAGTCAAAAAAAAATTACAGCCCTATTCTGGCAAATTAACAAATTGTTAACCAGTATTTTGAAAATTTCTATGTGTTTGTTGTTTTCAATACAAAATTTAAAGCTCAAAAAACAAAATTTGTTAATGAAATTGTCAATAACTGAAAAGCAGTTGACAATTTTTAACAAAATTTTTTATTTTTGAGCTTCAAATTTTGTTTTGAAATAAAAAACTTACAACAAACACATATAAATATTCAAAATACTGGTTAACAATTTGTTAATTTGCCAGAATAGAGCTGTTAGAATCCGTAATATGTTAACTTGTTTAAAAAGAAAAATTTTCCATTTATTTTGCTTGTTTTCGACATTTCTTTCAACTTAATTTTCTTTTCAAACGCATTGAATTCCTTGAAAGGCCTTTGAAATCAATAAATATTTTTCATACATATTTTCACTCGTAATTTTCATACATTTTATTTCTCGCTGTAGAGTATCATAAAAAGCGCTCTCGATGTTGGGTTGTTTTTGGCATTTCTTTCAACTTAATTTTCTTTCCAAACGCATTGAATTCCTTGAAAAGCCTTTGATATTAACAAATATTTTTCATACATATTCAACTTACCGTCAGAAGATCCGATTATTTCCCTCCCATAGTATATTAATTAAATAAGTTATCAGTAAATCAAATCCAATGTGTTTTAGATTTTAAAATTATTTTAATTTTTCTTGGCTTTTTCGACATATTTTCGATTACATTTTCGCACGTAATGATGCATGTTTAATAATGCCAACCCGTTCAATCGGTCTTCACTTGTTTTGCTTCGCAGATACGTTTTTAATCTGTGTAGAGATGAAAATGAGCGTTCGCTTGAAGCTACTGAAATGGAAGGGTTGCTTTTAAAAATAATGATAAAACTCATTGTGCGTTGTTTGGGTATCCGAAAAATGCGGTGTTTTTGTGACTTCAGGTTGCATTGCATGTATGACTGCTTACAGCTAAAGGCGCGATATCGTAAAAAACATAAATAGAAACAGGAACAAAATTCAGTTTATTGGCAATAGAAACAGCTACCGACGTTTGCAGAACAGTTGTGTTAATATTTAAAATAAATTTTAAAGAATCAATGTTTTTCTTTTTGGTATCCTTAGCCCAAATGAAAAATACCAGTACATCACATTTAAATACAGATTCTCCGATAATTTCAGGGGGTTCGAAACCCCTAAACCTCCCTGAATCTGCGACTGGTTGTCTTAGCAAATGTTTTCATGCAACAATTGTGGCACCTTAATTTAAGCTGGAATGAAGCCTCACCTCAAGAGTACCACTGCCGTTGGATTAGTTTCCGAGATCCATTGCAGTCCCTTAACGATTTCGAAATTCATAGACAAGTTTTTGAAGTCAATTCAAATTATGAATTGCATGTATTCTCCGACAGCTCAGAAAACGCAATCGGAGCTTGTCTTTATATACGATCAATTTCAAGAGACGGCATAATTTTTAACGTAAAATTACTGTCTGCAAAGTCTTGCGTAGCACCATGGTCATATTTACAAATGCTATGTATGTAACGAGTAACCATGCTACTTACAGTTTGTATACGGATCGTGAGTCAAGCCAGTAGGCTTGACTGTAAATTAACTCAGAATAAGTTATCACTGGAACGATAAGTTGTAACACGAGCTTACGCCTGGTTTCCACTGGAGTAAGCTCTGCTGACATTTTTAGGTTGCGCAGGATAAAGTAGATGTTGCGCACTACGCTATTCATATGATCAGTGCATGTTGAAGACGAGCTTATGTGATAACCAAGACATTTTACCTTGTTCACAAATTGTAGTTTCTTGTCTTCTATAAACAAATCCGGAATGTCATCAATGAATATTTTGTTTTTGCTAATAGACAGCACAAAAGATTTCAATGCATTTGTCGGCCTTTGTAGTCTAGTGGAGAGTGGTACTTTTCACTTTCTTTGTTCTTTCCTACATTTAAGAATTATGGAAAACTCAAAATCCACTACTAAATTGTGGAAAAATGTGGATTTAAAGGACAGAAACAACTAAGGGCTGGAAATGCTTGCCGAGGTTAAAGCATAACACTAGCCTTGGTTAAAAGCAATTCAAATTGTCTTTCACGTCTGTTTCGCCTAATCAATAATTCACGTATGGTTCCAATCAATTCCTCTTAAAATTCTATCACTTTCCTTTCAGATCAAAGCCCAAACTTTGTTTGTATAAGGCGCATGCCTTGGTTCTTTGATCTTAAAAAAAAAATGTATCTTAAGACCATTTTCTTATGGTGTTTAGCCTAAAGAAGGCTTTTTTCTTATGACTATTGTTCTCGGCGTGTCTTTTTATTTCGGTTAGCCCAGCTTTGCAATGATTATCACAGTAAAAGCAATAAAAGTGGGAACCAGCAGGTTCCTTTGAACTACTTGCAATCTAGCCACTAAAACCTTCATTCAGTCCCTACTCCACCTTATGCTTTTGTTTGTACTGTTTTCTTTTTACTAGCATAATAAATTCAACTTTAATTCAATTTTTAAAAAATGTATATCTTGCATCTGTGCACTTTTTATATATTACAAAAAATATTTTCATTTCAAGTTAAGAACGAATAATGGCACGCTTTCTTTTTGTGCTTGACAAACCAAAGACAATTTAATAGTTACCAACTTTGCTTACGTGTGCAACTTTCAGAGCTGCACATTTTTATTATTTGCAAGTGTTGATAAGCACAAAGTTTTAACAAATTAAGCAAACATATTTTCGAGTGATAAGTGCACATTTTTACCATTCAAATTAATTTTGACACAAAATTTGGTGAAAAAAAATCGAAATCTACGAAAATTCTGTGCGGAATTTTTAAAAATCATATTCACTCTATCGTACATAGCTGCATTCGATGTTCCAGAGCACAACCATTGAAATCTGATCAGCTGACGGCGAATTTGCCTAAGCTTCGAGTGCAACAAGACCTTTCAATGCTGGTGGCGTAGATATTCGCGATCTTTTTTTTTCATTCATTTTCGTCGTCGTGGCACCTCTCCAGTTAGATCCTACGTAGCAGTTTTCGTATGCTTTATAACCAAGGCGATTCATCTTGAACTTGTAGAAGATTTGCGTACCATAAATAGGCAAGCACAAATTTTTGTAAGTTCCACCTAAAACGAGTTTTAGATAAATCCACTTTGAAATTTCCTGAATTAAATACTTTAATAATTCAAATTAAATCCGTTCTTAATTCTAGGCCAATCACGGCAGTTCCAGAAAATCCAGACGATATACCGTCTTTTACTCCTGGTCACTTCATAATCGCAAATGCACTAAATGCTATTCCTGAGCCAGATGTGAAATATGCTACCAACGTCAACCGCCTACAGCGATATCAACAAATGCAGTGGTATTTCCAGCAATTCTAGGACCGCTGGTACAAGCAGTGTTGCCAGAAAAGAGAGTTTTCTCCGTTTTGCGGGAATTTTCAACGCAAAAGGTAAAACGGGATTAACAATTAACAAACGGAGAAAATTAGGTTGACCGCGCTTTTGTGCAAAAAAAAAGTAATTTCATTACAAAATCAACAAATTATGTTAAGAATTTTTTAATATCTGGTATTTAAATATATTTTAAAATTATCTGAGTTGTTTTGAGTTTTAATTTAGTAATATTACTATTTGAATTAGCCTGCGTGTATAGCTTAAATTCATTTTGATAGTAATCAGTTTTAAGCTCAAACGTAATTTTTTTTCTGTTCAGCGTAATTTCATTTTTTTGCTTGGCAAAATATGGAAAGTGGGTAAATACAACTGTAAACTTTTACAAGATTTAATTTATGGGACGAAAGCGGAGCATTTCGACTTTTCGCATTTGTGGATCCTACAGTTTGGAAAAACAAAACGTATCCTTCATTAATACCGTTGTGTTCCTATTTATTTCAGAAATTTCAATATATATCGACTTAGAATAAAGGTCACTAAAAATATTTATTTATAAAATTAAGTTACACAGATGTGCAAAATTTGTTGGCACCATAACCTAAGAGCTACAAACCCATTTTTTACCTGTAAACTACAAACCGGGGTAAATATCTACCCCATGGGTTTCTTTTCCGTAAAATCGTTCTGAAACAGTAATTTGACTCTTAAGTGCATGAAATTTTTTTTTTTCACTTCAAAGAGAATGGCAAAGAACAAATTCAATATTATAAGTCAAGGTTTATATAGTGAAAATCGATTTAAATAGCTAAAAGTACTGAAAAATGGTCAAACCGTAATTCAACAAACAACAATATATGACTTTACTTTTAAACAACCGAATTTCAAATTTTAAACGGGATTTTAAAGAGGACACATAAGGCTTTAAGAAAAATAATACTAACATAAAGTTTTGCTAAAATTGCTGTTTATTTGAGACTCTGCAAATTGAAAAAAATTCGGAATCTTATATATGGAAACATCAAATCCTTGAAATATTTCCGTTCAAGAATATATTTCAGTTTCTTTTATGCAAAAAGCAAAAAACCAGAAACTTTATACATATATCACCTTTATGGCGATTCAACACCGGGTTACACAATCAAAGTGTATGAATACTTTAAATATGAAAATCATCGCCGAAAATTGTATATCTAATGGTTTATTTTAATAAAATACGTGAATTAAATTTAGCAAGAAAAAGAAAAATAATTTACCTAGACAAACCACTAACGGGACGTACAAGCAGGGGATGATATCAACCCCACACGGGCATCACGTCTTCACTCCGCCACAATAAATAAGAAAATAAAGGGTCTCGCAGCCTAGCCCTATTGTTAGAATCTTGAATTTAATTATGGTATAAGTCGTCAGTTGATAACGTCATTGACTAACTTATAACCGTAGTTCGAAGTTTGTCTGGGGTAGATATCTAGCCCGGTTTGTAGTTCAAAGGTAAGATATGAAATTTGCAAATACAAGAAAATGTTTCCAAAAATGTAAAAAAAAAATTATATCGTTAATTTTTCTCTTCCGCATAGCGGTGCATGTTCTGAAAAAACTTTTTCTGCCATAAATGTAAATAAAACTAATATAAGAAAGCCGTTAGACAACCATACCGTAAATGTTATTTTACACACCAAAATACATATGAAAAATTGAAACTGCATAGGATTAGAAATCAAAAGAAAAAGTTTTCAGTTACATTCAAGTAATATGTACATGTAATTAATTATATTAGTAAGGTTTGTATTGTTATTGACTCTATTTAAAATAAGACACTGAACTTTAAAAAAGGGGAAAAAAACTGGAAAATGTAAGGGAAAAATATATTGAACTACATGAACAAAAAGGAAATGATCTCTCTCAGAATCTGGCAACACTGGGCACAAGGAATACTTGCAAAGCCTGCAAGCTCGCCCCTAAATCAGTGGTCATCAAGCAACAATAAGGAAAGCTTTCCGAGTGCACAGCAATACACTGAAACAAGAAGTTGTTAAAAACTCTCGCACCATTTGGTGCAAAGAAATATTGTCAAGTGTTGGTTTTTCAATATAACGTGTTTTTTTTATATTTGTGTTTGTTTTCAGCAAGTTTAACATAGAAAAGAGCAAAAAAAGGAAAAATATTGAATAGAATGTATTAATGTTTTTATATCTATATATACAGCGAGCTACACAAGGGCGTCCGCAGGATTTGATCTAGGTGGTGCAAAGGCATAAAGGAGTCTATGATGCACTTAAAGCAAATGTAACCTATATAATTCTATTTTCTGAGATTTTTGGTACTAATTTTGTTATCATGATACGCCGGTTGACACACGCTTGTACACACGCTTGAAAATTTTATATAGTACATATTTCAAAGATAGGAATATTTCATTTGAACATGGGAACAAGAAACATTTTCAAACTTAAATTTTTTTCATGTAATTTCAAAAAAATTTTTCTAAACAAATTTTCTTAATCTTCTTCTATATATGGGTATTTCCACAGGAAAGTCTACCGTGACCAAAAAATTAAAACTTATTAAAAACTTATTATTTTATGATATTATCTAAGAGAAACATTTTAATTTTATTAATTTAAGCAATTTGTACATAAAATTATTAACCATGATGATCACATCGTCTGCACTGTTTCACAAATGTAGTTTTTCTTTTTCGTAAGTGTTTAGTAAATGTTTCATAAACATTTTTGTTTTATTAAAAATGGAAGGCATTGGCTAAAGATAATGAAAAAATGGTTGATGCAATTAAAGGAAAATATATTGAATTTGTTTTTAATAACCTAATTACATAATTACTTAACTACCTAATTACTTAATTACCCAATTAAATTGCAATGGAAAAAACTGTCCCGTGCGATCTGTCCCGTGCGACCGAGCTTAATATTAAATTAAAAAATAAGTGTTAAATATTATTGGGTAAAATAAAAACAATTTAAAAGAAACACCAATGCACAATATCCATAAAATAAACTCTTTGAAATATTCCTTCAGACTTCGCTGAATTCGGCGCTTGAGTTGTTGTCCTCGAAAAAAACTTCCGTTTTTGTCCCGTGCGAACCCCGTTGTTTTTGGCAATTATTTTGAAAAGGAAAAATTACCGATAATCAACCTTAGCACCACTTATAGAGCTTACTATGAGTTATAAGTTAAGACCATTATCAAAATATAAATCCGTGTTATTACTACTTTTTTTTCAATTTAACTGCGTACGACTGTCCCGTGCGACACCATGGAAATGCCCATATATAAAATAGGATGTGTGTATGTATGTAACGTATGGACTCCAAAACGGCTGGGCCGATTTTGATGAAATTTTCAGGTAATGTTCATCTTGGTACGGTGGGTAACATAGGCTATATTTGGACCCGATAGGTGGCGCTGGGGTAGACTTATATCGAAAATTTGAATTTATGGACCAATTTAACTGAAATTCAGAATGTATGTTTGTTTGATCATAAGAAAATAATTTGTGTATAAATGGACACGGTAGGTGGCGCTGGGTTGGACTTATTTCGAAAATTCGATGGCGTGAAAAATATATAAATACTTTTAATTTTATTTTATAACGAGGGGAGTAGCGAAGCACACCGGGTTCAGCTAGTAATTGAATAAATTAAATAATGTGATGTCTCCTTTATTCGTAAATAAAATCGCATTAATTACTATTAAGCCCCAAAGTTTTCTTCTTTTCAAATAAGAAAACAAAACTTTCCCAATATATTTTTTTTTAAACAAGAATAAAATCAGCAAAATTTTCAGACCATTTTTCCCAGTTTTGGAGGCCTATAACTCATAAATCAACTGCGAGCGGCCTGAAATTTATCAGATTTGGATCTAGGAGGTAAAAATCCATATGATCCACAAAAATTAAGAATTAGAGTTGTTGCTATTCTTGAAATGTTCCCCACATGGACATCAACTGACTTGTTCGTTTTTTCCACATGCATCACTTCTAGCAGCATGCAAGTTACTAAAATCTAGTTTGGAAACGTACCTATTATATGAATTATTTTAAAAATATTCTACTAAAAAGTCTTTTTTTTAATTCAAAAGTATGAATAAATATATAAACAGGTACATGTATAGATGAGTTTTGGGCTAAATTCATTTTCTAAATATATTCCAGAATATCCCTGCAACGATTCTGAATCCTGGATGTAATATGCACGTGACGCGAAAAAATACAGAAAATTCTTAAAAAGGGCGGACACCTGTTAAGAAACGTGAATTTGAAGAAGTATAAAAAAGATGTCTCAAATCGAGTTTCCTATTTAAATTTTACTCTCTACTAGAAAAATTAAAAAAATTATCCAAATTGGATCATCTTTATGACAGAAAAACGATTTTTTTAAGCCGACTTTTGGGAAAGCATTTAGTTTTTGAAATTTTTTTACTTTTTTTCTTCTTTCATTTAATAACTTTAAAACATAAATTTGCTTATCGTCCAAGTTCATATGCGTTATTGGCTCAAACGCCCCTTACCATATGTTGCTCTGAAGAATGACCTTCGACTAATAGGGATGTCATTCCTCAATTTCTCGTAAGAATAACATCGTAATTTCTTCCATCGCATTCGTCGTATTTACTAATGGCTTCGTACTATTTAGTATTAGTTGAGTTTAAAAATTTACAACCGAAATCTTTCAGCCTGGTTTGTTGAACAATTACCGAATATAAGGAAATTTATGATTGCAAGGTGGCCGTAGTCTACTGGAAAAGTAAGTGGCCCGTAAGCTAAAAAACCGTGGTTCAAAACCCAGCTCAGATAGAACTTTTTTATTTCGTTGCAAGTAAATGTAACAAATGTATTTGTACAGTAAACATATATTTTTGTACGAATACGAATAAAATATTTGTAATATGTATCAAACTACGTTCAATGTACGAATCCTATTCGTGACTGAAAACTACGAATAAAATTCGTAGAATGTACGCAGTTATTAGTAATATTTATGCACAAAATTTTTTGAGTGTAAAAATACATATTGAAAAGTGCCTGTGAAACAAGGGTAAATGAAATGGTATCTTAACTTATCATTGCGACGGGTACAACATACTATTTAAACATGCATGCATGGTTTAGCTCAACTTTATTTATAAATATACCTTAAATTAATTATTTTTGAGTTCTCTTCAAAATATATTAACATATATAATGAACATATCGTCATGTAAAATCAAAAAAGGTGTAAGTTATAACAAATTCAAAGTCAATTTTTTGATTGATTCAAAATACATGTTCCTGCACCTTATCAAAATACATGTTCCTTCTAAATTTTATACTCTTACAACTAAAAACGACGTTCTTAGTTTGAGCGCAACTTACAATTACAATAACAATTAAGTCAGTTTTTTGACTCTCCCTTAAAATTTTTTAATTGCAGCTTACGGCTTCTTGATTTTATTTGAAGAAATTTAAAAAATTTTCTCTGCCTAGGAGCAACACTTTGCCGAATAAACGCTCAAAGCATACTTACTTAATACCCAAATCGCAAAGGCGCGTTAGGTCGGTCGCGCTTTGACAGCTAAAGTAGAAACAACGAGCTGTTATGCTATAATTGATAATTCGACCTCAAGCTTTGATCGTGCTTTGTATTGTAAATATTGTCGAATTTCGTAAGAAGGGGTAAATCACGATCATAGCGCGACATGCTGAAAAAAGTTGAGAAATGTTCTACTCGTTTGACATTTGCCGATAGCGCAGGGTTGTATTTTTATTGAGTAAACTAAATTTGTGAGCATTGTTGAGTTGCAGTAGTAAAGACGTGTTTGCATGGGATTTTTTATTTTATCAAAATAGTTTATTTTTAATATTGAATGTGATTTAATTTTGACTTTTTTACATCAGTAGCTGCTTATGTTATGGATGCTGCTTTGTTTGAAGCGATAGATATCAGTTGCTTTCGTTTTTTCGTTCGTTATTGTTTTGGTTAATCTGCAGCAAAGTAACATAACAAATAGTACAGATGTTTATTTATTACATAAATAATATAACTACTACGCTGGTTAGATATTCAGAAACATTTATTTATCATAATAAATTGTAACTATTTTCATTATTATATAGCTTATATTTTATATATTTATAATAAGCTAATATACAGCTGATAAGTTCACTGAAATATAAAAAAAATTCAACGTGTTGCACTTAAAATCTCGAAATACAATTATTCACGCTAAGCATTTTGGGTGTTAAAAAGGCTTAATCCTCCGCTTACCAGTGTGATTCGGAAGACGGATGACAGTTAGTTGGGGTGTGGATAAAAAGTAATCAATTGAAATTTTTTGAGTAGAATGTTGTTTGTGTGGCAGAAAGCAGTATTAACATGTGATATTGGATCTGAGGACAATTTCCATTTTATTTTTTTTTTTATTTTATTTTAAAAACTTGTTGACATATAAGAATAGTTCTTTTGTATGCCGAATTAACATTGGGTATAACAACATTTAAGACACGAAATGCAAATTAATGTTACATAATGCTTTCAATAACAATATTACTTAAAAAGACTAAAATTTAAACAATGAATAACAAATTCCTTAAAAAAATAATTCCTTAAAATGTAATTAGAGAGTAATAGAAGAACAAGAAAAAGTAAGGAGAGAGATTTTAAGTTAAGAAAAGTGTTTGAAAATTAAATGCTTAAAGTTAATTTTATTAGAAACGCTTTTAATACTATTAGGTAATGAATTCCACGACATAATGACACTGGCGAAAAACAATCTACTGGAGTTAAGGAAATTGTATCTAGGGATAATGAGGTTCATATTTCTACTTGACCTGCAAAACTTCAACTTATGTAGGACTACGTGTATAGATAATTCGGTATAGAAAAATGCAATTTCTAGCTTCAAGGCAACTAGGTAATTCATGACCAAGTAATTTTTTACAATAGACAAAGATATGATCAAACTTTCTAAGACCATATAAATAGCGAGCTGCATTACTAAAAGCTACCAGGAGCTTATGTAGGGACCGAGAGTCAAGTTTTCAGTACACGACCTCAGAGTATGTTATGATCGGCATAATCAACTGCAATACAAGTTTTCTTTTTGTTTCAACTGGCACAAAACCGGATGTCATTTGGAGATTACGTAGAAGATAATATACTTTTTTCACGCATGAGTTTGTGTGATCATCGAAGGCAAGGAATGAATTTATTTGAAAATCAAAATTTTGAAAACCACCAACTACAACTTTTCGTCGTAACTTGATGTGTTTCAAAGTTCTTTTGATTATAAGTTAGGAAAGAAAGGTTAAAGCGGTAGGCCAGGATTCGAACCCGGTAACCCTGGATAACAGTCAAGCGCGCTAGCGCTAAACTATCGAGGCCCCCAAATTTGACGAAAATGTCTTTCCTCTTTACATTGGGGGAAAAAAAGTAGCTTGGGGCTCGATCCAGTCAGTACAGAGGGTGGCAAGCAGCTCAAATCGTAATTCGTGAATTTTTGACATGGCAACCGCTGAGGTGAGAGACGACAAATTGTCTTGGTGGCACACAGTATTTTTGTTTGCTAATGTGGCTGTTTGAAGGTAACCAAATAAGGTTACTCCATGGCTATTATACAAAACAGTCACCATCACTTTCCCATCCAAAAAAAAAGTTGTTGCTCTTTTTGGAGTCCTTTGCCTCTTCGCAATTCACTGTTCCAACTCCATTTTTGTTTCTGGCATATCATAATGTATCCCAAGTTTCATCTACAGTATTGTAGAGCAGCTGTAGAGTTCTGATTTATTGCAACTTAACTACGCCAACAGCGCTTTGGAAATGTTCATTCAAACACTTTTTGGTCTAACTTAAGCAAACGCGGCACCCAAAGCGCGGACAGCTTTCTGATGCCTAAATCTGGATTCAATATGATATCAATATTATTTTTATCTTGGACAAATGTGCAAAATTAGAAACAAATTCAAAATAAATACTGATTACTAGGGCTAGGAATCACATGCAAATGCATGTTTTTACTGGGCATCTTAAAATGGAAATGGTTAAGTTATCTTTAAGAAACATGAAATTTCCTTTAAAATGGCATTCAATCGTTAAAAGATATTTTTGCATATTTTCTGCAATAAATGCATGGTTTTGCATATTTTACAAAAAATACCTGTTTTGCATATTTATTGCGCATATTTTTGTATATTTTACAATAAATGCAAATGGTTTTGGCATAATTTTGCTTTGCAAGGGCTTAAATTTAGTGCGATATATTTTGGGAAAAGAAAACTTATAATTATTACCAAAGCTTGGATTTCGATGACATGTCATCTTTTTTCTGCTGCTTCTAAGACATTTTCTGGTTATTTAGAACGCCCATTTATGTTTTCTAAATTCCAAATACGAAAAGTTTTTGATTGGTTTTAGTTTTAAGGTAATTTTAAATAGATTTAGGGCATTTTTCGGTAGTTCTTAGCAATTTTTAAGTTATTTTTTGTAATTTTTGGACATTTTTAGGTTTTTAAGGTCATTTTTGTGTAATTTTAAAAGAATGTTTTTTTGTGCTAAAAAATGTAAAAATGCAAACTTTTAAATATATTCCTTTAACAATATTCCTTCAATCAAAAAAATTACCTCTCGAAAAAGAAGTAGCTTTGTTAATAGACCTCGATGAAAAAAGCTCTGCACGTGGTGAAACTGACGAAAGGTTTCGTAGAAAGATGAAACAAGTGTTGGATAAAATCTCAGGATTTGCTAGTTTTTACTAACTCTATATTTATGCTCTATTGCTGAAATATTAGGAGGTAAAAATGTTAATACTATGAAAATAGAAGAGGAACTTACATCCGATGACATATCGTCTTTTAAATATGTTCCTCTCGTCAGTGCAGAAGTAGAAAGAAGTTTTTCTGTTACAGAAATATTTTGCCAGACAATCGACTTTCTTTTAATTTTAATAACTTTAATAACTACTGTAACGCTATGTACAAAAATTACATAAAATAAATTTTAAGTTTAGTACCTAATATTTTGTTTTTAAAGCTTTATTTTTTGCTTTCTTTTTTATGTAATTGTTTGCGTTTTTTAGTTCATTTTTGTGAGATTTTAATTCATTTTATGAAGTTTTTAGATAATTTTTGTCATTTTTTTAGGTCATCAAAATCCGAGCCTGGATTATTACCTTTATGTTAACTTCAAATTTTTGTTGTTTTTGATAAATTAGTTTTATATGTATTTTACAATTAATTTTTTTTCATTTTTTTGTTAAATTACATGCAATATTTATTTTTAACCGATAATAAAGTATTGGGAAAGCATTTTTAATAGAATATTTTACCTGTTTTTATCGCATATTTTAGAGTTTTAGGTGAATGTTATATGCGCATATTTTATATTTTTTGTGCATGAGATTCCCAGCAATACTGATCACACTGCTTGATTAACTGTTATAATAAAGCCCTTACCACTAATCTAATTTTTA
The DNA here is from genome assembly GCA_963920525.1 of Dichetophora obliterata. Taxonomy (NCBI): domain Eukaryota; kingdom Metazoa; phylum Arthropoda; class Insecta; order Diptera; family Sciomyzidae; genus Dichetophora; species Dichetophora obliterata. The sequence goes on from OY986439.1 coordinate 125,452,577, forward strand.
TGTTCTCATAAACAAATATGCAGACTTAGAAAATACCTGCAACACAATTTAAGCCAAATTTAAATTGTTCTCATAAAAATTGCATTTCCGTTCACACAGACAAAATTCTCTGGAAACGAAAATGCAATAAATAAATTTAATTAATAAAAATGAAACCTTGCACTTCCGGCAAAGTTAAATAAGTTCTTAAAAAATGTTTTCGCCAATTATTGGCTAATTGCATTTCCGTTCACACAGACAAAATTATCTGGAAACGAAAATGCAACAAATAAATTTAAATCAATATAAAAATGAAACGTTGCACTTAAAATACTTCTGAAGAAATATTTTCAACAATTATTGGCTAATAATTCTAAAGAATTATTAACCAATACAAACAAACACCCTATCGATGAAAATTGCAAGACTAGCAATTAAGTTAATATAAATACCACCCAAAAATATTTTTAAGACCAGTTAGTAATTTACCTTCGAAAGATCGAAGACCAAAATAATTAATTCAATAAAGGTTTAATTTAAAAGAAATAAAAATTTGTTTTTTTTATTTTTTTTAAAATCGAAACTAAAACTGGCGCAGTCGGCAGGATATTCGCGTGTATCCTTTTTTCAAGTAAAGAAAAAATATATATTCGTTTTTACGATTAAACGTGAGTGTCCTTTCTTTTGCATAAAAGATTGTGCAAAAGTGAACTAAAATAGCATAAAAGATTATGCAAAAAATTAACTAAACTGCATTAAAGATTATGCAAAAAGTGAACTAAAACAGCATAAAAGATTGTGCAAAAATTAACTAAACTGCATTAAAGATTATGCAAAAAGTGAACTAAAACAGCATAAAAGATTATGCAAAAAATTAACTAAACTGCATTAAAGATTATGCAAAAAGTGAACTTAAACGGCATAAAAGATTATGCAAGAAGTGAACTAAATGAAAATAGCGAAAATTATTTTTAATTGCAAAAACCAGAAAGACAATAAAACAAAATCCGTTTTAATTTATATATGGACAAATTGTGGACAATTTTTTTTTCCAAATAAAGTTTTAAAAAAAAAAAATTTTAACATTAAGTAGAAAACTTTTTCAATTTAAACAACACAAAACTAAGAAATTTTTGTGATGCCAAAACCAAAAAATCCTATAAAAACATATGAAGAAATCGAATTATTGTAGAAGGATTTGAAGAAAAAGAACCAAACACTGCCGCCAAAATAAAGTGCATGAAAATAATTTGGAAAACAATTAACAAGACAGGAACTCCAACAGAAGCAGATTACGATAACGATTTACTACTCATAAGCGAAACGATCGCACTTATTGAAAAATTCGCACACTAATGCTACCAGAAGACATCACCAAGCACTCCAAAAGTTACCTGCCCATATCATCATTCACCGCACTACCACTAAGAGACGGAGCCAGACCAATAGAACTACACATTTCCCAAAGCACCTTAGAGGACCCCAACTTCGAAGAATATAGAAAGGAGGCCCAGTACAGACTTTACTATTACAAGCACTTACTAAAGGATAAAACCAGTAAATAATTTTCATTTTTGTATTTATTTGTATTTATTTAAACTAAAATTTAGTACAGTAAGAACAATAGTAATCTTTAAGCGTACAACAATTTAAAAACATAATTAACCAAAAATATATATAAGTATTTTCCTTGAATTAAAAGTAAAGAAGAAATATACTTATAATAAAATGGCAGTAAACCAAGTAACTTTCAATCCTATTAAATATTTAGGTAGCCTACCAGAATTTCATGGAGATCCAAGAGATCTTCCAAACTTTATAAACCTTATAGAAAGAGTGCACCCAGTACTGACAACTTTCGACGAACTTGGACAGGGAATATTTTCTGACTTAATAAAAAGCAAACTCAAAGGAAAAGCGAGGGAAATCATCGAAATCAATTGCCAAGCCGTATCTTGGCAAGAAATCAAACAGGTCCTTTAAAATAATTTCGGGGATAGATTAAGTATAGATGAATTATTTGACGAGTTGAGAGCTACAATTTTTAAAACAAATAGTGTAGAATTCTTTAATGAAATAAAAAGCAAACTTAGAAGGCTAAACAATAAAACCCAATTCATCCTTGGAGCAGAAGGTGGATCAAAAACCGTTGCTCAGAACAATATACGAACCGCATTAAATATTTTTAAGGCCAAAATTCCAGAACCCATGAAGACAATACTGGCCTGTAGAAACCCAGATTCATTAGAAAAAGCGATGAACATAATTTTCGAATCAGGATATGCTTACAACAACCCACAAAATGTCCAACCACGTAGACGAGATTTTCAACAAACTGGACAAAATAGACAATATTTACCATCAAATAGACAGAACGTCCCTCATCAAAACAGACAACACTTTCAAACAAACAGACAAAACTACTCTCAAGTAAACATATCACAGAACAGGATAAATCCCCAACAAAATAGAAACCAAAACTTCACACAACAAAACACATCACATTCCTTCCAGAATAGGATAAATCCCCAACAGAATAGAAATCAAAGCTTAACACAACAAAACACACAATATTCTTTCCAGTATAGACCAAATTTTCAACCGCATAGAAACCATACTCAAAATCTTCAATTCCCTCTCGCAGAACCAATGGAAATCGGTAAACTAGAGGTAGAACAAAATTTTCATTTACCAGCCTCCGGAACGAACTACCACATATAAACATCGTAACAAAGCTAGGAACCCTTAAGTTCATAATAGATAGTGGAGCAACCCATTCCATCATTAATCCTGGAATTTGCCATCCCAAATGGTATTTACCACCAAAACAAGTAAACATCAAAACACTTCAAAATACGATCAGTACCACAAGAAAAGTAAGAATCCCATTATTCTCTGAACTTGGTGACCCTAATGAGGAAGCTGAATTCATAGTTTGTAAATTTCACGATATATACGACGGCATAATAGGTAACGATATTCTTAAGAGAACCGAAGCCATAATTGATTACAAAAAGAACCAAATAGAAATTAACAATAAAAAAATTCCTATTATATTTGGCCAAACCATGAGCATCCCAGTAAGCCAAAAGGAAGGTCTTACATACGTTAAACAAACTACAGTAAACAACATTACAATCGAAGAAGGAATCTACGAAACAAATAATTACAAAATAGAAATACCAGTATACGAAAAATTAGTACTGAGAGAAAACAATCAAATAGAACCCATAGAAACTACGATTATTAATAATGAAAACTTCAACATTATAGAAGAAACTGTAAGTAAACCTATCCATGAACAAATTCGAATGGACCATCTAAACTTAGAAGAAAAACGAAATCTAATAAAAATCATTAATCAATATTCGGATACATTTTATAAGGAAAATAATCCCCTCTCATTTACAAACGAAGTAAAACATAATATTCGTACAATAAATGACATCCCAATACATGTTAAGTCATACAGATACCCATTCATACATAAAACCGAAATAAATAAGCAAATTCAAGAAATGTTAGATAATAAAATAATTAGACATAGTAACTCCCCATATTCTGCACCAGTATGGATCGTCCCTAAGAAGGCAGACGCTAGTGGTAAGGAAAAATGGAGACTAGTTATAGATTACCGTAAGTTGAATGAAGTAACGATAGACGATCGTTATCCCATTCCAAATATAGATGAAATTCTTGACAAATTAGGAAGATGTCAATACTTCACGACCCTCGATTTAGCCAAAGGATTCCATCAAATTGAAATCAGTGAAAATGATATTCAGAAAACTGCATTTAGTGTAGAAAACGGCCATTATGAATTTCTCAGAATGCCTTTCGGACTGAAGACAGCCCCGGCAACTTTCCAGAGATTGATGAATAATGTCCTAAAAGAACATATAAATAAGATATGTTTGGTATACTTAGATGATGTAATCATCTTCTCAACTTCATTACAAGAACATCTTATTGCAATCAATAAAGTTCTATACACTTTAAGGGAAGCAAACCTCAAAATACAGTTAGACAAATCAGAATTCCTAAAGAAAGAAACCGACTTTCTCGGGCATATTGTAACACCAAATGGTATCAAACCAAACCCTAAGAAAATTGAATGTGTGCAAAAATTTCCTATTCCGAAAACAAATAAACAAATTAAACAGTTTTTAGGTCTAACGGGCTACTACCGCAAATTCATTAAAGATTACTCTTTAATTGCTAAACCCATGACTAAATATTTGAAAAAGACGCCAAAATAGACATAAAAAATCAAGATTATATAAACAGCTTTGAGACTCTTAAAACAATTTTAACAAACGACCCTATTCTACGATACCCTGATTTTAATAAAAATTTTACCCTCACAACCGATGCAAGCAACTTCGCTCTTGGAGCAATCCTCTCCCAAGAAAACCATCCGATCTGTTTCGCTAGTAGAACACTCAACGAACATGAGATAAACTACAGCACTATAGAAAAAGAATTGCTAGCAATAATTTGGGCAACAAAATATTTCCGACCATACCTTTTCGGTCGTAAATTCACAATCGAAACTGATCACAAGCCCCTTACATGGCTTTTTTCTATCAAGGAACCAAATTCGAAATTAGTAAGATGGAGGTTAAAATTATCTGAATTTGATTATGAAATAAAATACAAGAAAGGAACGCAGAACAGTAATGCAGACGCGCTATCTAGAATCGAACCAGAATCTATCAACATAAATACACTAGAAGCCAGTCTTACAACAATAAAAGAAACTTCATCCCCAATAAACCTATTTAAAAATCAATTGGTGATAAATAAATCCTCATCAGGATCGTTAAAAATAAAGAATATAAATATATTTAATAATAAGAGAAAAATTATATATACTAAGGATTTAGATAGAGAAACAACAATAACACTTCTGAAAAACCACTTTAACCCTAAAGGACTAAATGCCATATTGATAGACGATGAATTTTACCAAATTTTCCAAACAGTCCACAACGAACTATTTCCCACACTTAGGACGATTAGATGTAAGAAAATACTTAGAGACATGACAGATGAAGAACAACTTGCTAGATTGATTGAAGAAGAACATAAAAGAAATAACCACAGGGGAATAGATCAAGTTTACAAGGAATTAATAAATGAAATTTATCACCCTAACTTAAAGACACGAATCACTATGTTCATAAATAACTGCGAAATATTCAATATTGAGAAATACAATAGAAAACCATTAAAAATTCCTCTTAAAATTACCGAAACTCCTTACAAGCCAAACGAAATAATTCATATAGATGTTTTCTATACTCTCGAGAAACAAATGTTTCTCACATTCATCGATAAATTTACAAAACATGCCCAAGCATATAAAATCTCACATAGATCTTGGACAGAATTCAAATCAAAAATACTGCAATATATTAGTACCCAAGGAAAAATGACAAAAATAGTAGCAGACAACGAGCTAGGATTTAAAGCCATTCCAATTAGGGAATTTTTAGACAATGAAGGAATCCAAATACACTTTACATCAAATAGTAACCATACTTCTGACGCAGACATTGAAAGACTACATAACACTATTAACGAACACATTAGATTACTAAAACATGACGATAGAAATAAGACAGATACAGTAGAAGAAAAAATACTTCGTATCATAAGTTTCTATAACAATTCCATTCATAGCACAACTAACCTAAGACCAATCGACTTCATTAATGGAAAAATTACATTAGACAAATATCCCGAAATAGCAAGTAAGATTCAACAAAAAAAAGAACATATAATAGAAAAACTTAATAAAGACAGAATAGATCAAGTTATAGAACCTGGTCCGAATTTCATTAAAGAAATAAGAGGTGGAAAAAACCACTCGAAGTACAGGAAGGTCGTTGCAGATAAAATAGATACTGACCATGTCATTGATAACAAAACAGGCCTCAAATATTATACTTCTCATGTAAAACCTAAGAAAAAATTTCAAGACAATGCAAACCCTACAATAAAAGCCAAAACTTAATTTTTTTTTACAGATCCAAAATGACAGCATACCAAACGACATTAGTGTTATGCACCATATTATTCTTTGTAGAAGGACAACAAATAGACATACAAGACTTAACGAACAATAATGGCTATGTAACCATAAAGACAAGCGAACAAAAAATGATAGAACAATTTAGAAAAGTATTACATTTAGTCAACATGACGAAATATGAAGAAACCACTGATATGATAAGCAAAAATTTAGACACACTAAGAACATCCTCACGAACTGCACGAACAACATTAGAAACAATTATGAAAAAGTTTTTACTATTAAAAGAAAAAATACGTGGACTAATACCACACTCGAAACAAAAACGAGGGCTGATAAATTTGGTTGGAAAAGGATTAAAGTATATAGCTGGAACAATGGACTCGGACGACGAAATAAAAATTAACAAGTTATTAACCGATCTTAAAGAATATAGTGGAAACCTTAATTCAAGAATTGACAAAAATGTACTTATTAATAAATCACTTTCCTCCCAAATTCACAATATAACAAATCACATAAATTCACAACAAAAAGTCATAGAAAATTCCTTAAACAACATGAAGAACTTTATCCCTAAGAAAATAGCTAGCCTAGAAGACGAAATCGAATTTCTACAATTCATATACCGAATAGACAACGACATATCTTTATTACAGGATCACATTGAAGACATCGGACATATAATATTCTCGGGGAAATTAGACGTTATACCTTCAACCATTTTTACCGAAACCGAATTAAACTTAATAAACGACATCGACAGCTTCGTGCACACTAAAATAGCTATTGTATTTCAGGATAATATAATTATTATCGTACTTAAATTTCCAATATACTCAAAAGAAAGTTACTCAGAAATAGTTATTGAACCAATCCCTAACCCTAACAATAAATCCCTGTACTTAACAGATAATAAGATCCTACTAGATGAAAACAATAAAGCATTTAGAATTAATCCAGAAAATAATTTAAGGAAAAATCTTATAAAATTAAACGACAAATGTATTGAAGACATAATTAACATCAAAGAAGCTAATTGTAAGTTGGAATATTTTAACGAAACCGAAGTAAAAGAAATAACAACGGGATTTTGATTTTCAAAAATTTTTATTTAGAAATAAAACATAACTGCAATAATATACCAATTAAACCAAAAGGAAACTTTGCTATAAGATTTGAAAATTGTGAGATCAATGCTCAAAACGAAACATTTTTTAATTTTAATATAAAAACATACGATAAGTTTATAATGCCCCATTATATGACAAAAATAAAAGAAAAAAATGTAACTTTTGAACAGATAAAATTAGAAACGTTATTTTTAAAACAGCTAAACTATGAAAACGATTTGAACATAATGTCTACGACTAATAAGAAACACACCATTGTTAACATAAGCACGAATGTAATTATATTTTTATCGATTATTTTAACTACGATTTCATTAAAAAAATATTTTAAGAGAACGTCAACCTTGCAAATTTCGTCGGAGCCTCAATCTAACGGTGGGGGTGTTATAATAAAGCCCTTACCACTAATCTAATTTTTATGTTCTCATAAACAAATATGCAGACTTAGAAAATACCTGCAACACAATTTAAGCCAAATTTAAATTGTTCTCATAAAAATTGCATTTCCGTTCACACAGACAAAATTCTCTGGAAACGAAAATGCAATAAATAAATTTAATTAATAAAAATGAAACCTTGCACTTCCGGCAAAGTTAAATAAGTTCTTAAGAAATGTTTTCGCCAATTATTGGCTAATTGCATTTCCGTTCACACAGACAAAATTATCTGGAAACGAAAATGCAACAAATAAATTTAAATCAATATAAAAATGAAACGTTGCACTTAAAATACTTCTGAAGAAATATTTTCAACAATTATTGGCTAATAATTCTAAAGAATTATTAACCAATACAAACAAACACCCTATCGATGAAAATTGCAAGACTAGCAATTAAGTTAATATAAATACCACCCAAAAATATTTTTAAGACCAGTTAGTAATTTACCTTCGAAAGATCGAAGACCAAAATAATTAATTCAATAAAGGTTTAATTTAAAAGAAATAAAAATTTGTTTTTTTTATTTTTTTTAAAATCGAAACTAAAACTATTAACCTGACTTTCAAATAATTAGAATTTGTTTGCGATTTAAATTCCACTACCCATTTCTTATGTAAAATCTGTCCCAAATTCCGAAATGACGTTATGTAATTTCGTGATATCACTAATAGAGTTTATTTTATAAATCGCAAAAAAATTAAGGAGTAAATAAAAACTGTAATTTCCAGTGATTACAGACCCAACTTAATTGTTGATAAATTTTTTAGAATTTATAAAAATGGTCACCCAATTCATTATAAAATATAAATATAAGTCGCGTTTAATTGCACACGTTCATGGAGTCTGCAGTGCGCATGAAGATTCATTTTAAGGATTTTTATTCAATGGATACTCTGAAAGCATTTATGGCTGATTGGCTATAGATAGAATCATAACTTTATGCCCAAGGTATTTATCAAACCATCATTTAAGTGCGTCCGATTGTCCATGGAATCACTCATTTATATCCAAGCAGTCAGCCAGCCAAACTATTGAAAGTTTTCTCGAAATATGTCGAAAAGGTCCTATAACCAAAAGGCTCTAAAAATTTTGTGACATAAGCTTAGTAGTTAGCGTAACTACTTATATACGTGAATGCTTGAACAGGTGTCGCTATTTTTAAAGATTTTACGTTTATTTCGGTGTTGTGTGTAAATAGGTTAGGTTAGGACTCACCGAATGGGGGGGATCTTTCTACACTTACTTAAAAAAATCCCCATTCACAAAAGAAATACGTGCTAACAGATTTAGAATAAAGATAGATTTTAAGAAGATAGATGAAAAGAGACAATCGTAATCTAAAAATAAAATCATTAAAAGCATCACAACCAATGTTTATTTACTATAGAAATCTCAATATACCCTTTACCCAACCACATCCCCAAATATTATACTCGAACATTTTACTTTGGGAACCCGTGACGGTTCTTATCAGCTGCTTTGGCTAAGCTATCGAATAAAAAACTTCATGTAAACATTTTTTTTATTATATTGACTTTATATGATTTAAATAAAAATTCTAAATGTTTGAAAGTTTAAATCATACTTGATTTTAAATACAAATTCTAATCTAATCTTTAATCAAATGGTAGAGCACGACCAAACAGAAACAAGCTGAAAATATATCAGCAAAAATCTAAAAACAACTTTAGTAACCATGCTTTGTTAGTGGAAGACTTCCAGCAGACTGTTGGACTCCATAATAATAACATAAGCATAAAGACTAAAGTAAAGCAAAAATACAACAACAAGTGTGAGGATGTGAAATGGGAGAAAAACTGAGAAATTGACGCTTGCACGGGTATCACAAAGATTTCTGATGAAACCTTAAGCACGGCCGAAATCGCAATAAAATCAGCTAGTGATTTTTTCATTTTCATATTGAAAAAACTTTGTTGTTGTGTTGTTGTTTCTTTGGAATGATTCGTTAGAACAATTAATTGTTCTAACTTTGACCTTAAGCTCAATAAACGATTTTAAACTATCAAACAACTAGAATTTGTATTTAAAACCAAGTATGATTTAAACTATCAAACATTTAGAATTTGTATTTTAATCATATAAAATCAACATAATAAACAACAAGGTCTTTTAGAAAAAACTTTAATTTTTTTTATCAAACATTTAGAATTTGTATTTAAATCACATAAAATCAACATAATAAATAACAAGGTCACTTAGAAAAAACTTTAATTTATTTTTATTTCAAGTTCAGGGCCTAATACTATGAGAAAATGTAAATGAGATTAACATTACCATTACAATATTCGCAGCGCTCTCAAATTTTAAATAACTCTTCTGAACGAAAAGATAAATATATCTATGTAGTAGAGCGTGCTAAGAACTAACTAAATAAGAGCACGATCGGCAATATAAATGAGCGTTACTAAGAAAAGTTTGACAAAAGTATTAAGAGCTAGTTATAGAAAATTTTAGTATTTATATATGTTTAACTTATACATTTTTATTTTAGCGACTTCCTATATGTTTACATATACATATCTGTGGTCACAAGGAATAATGATTAAACTCGAAATATCGTAAAAAAGCGAAATGGAATTTACTTTATTTTCAATTTTTGAAAGCATGCAGATATCCATTTTTTGCCCAAAATTGTTCTTCATGTATGTCTGCACATATTTTGTGTGTAATGGTTCATATATATCAAAAAAATGGGTCGTAGTTCGTGCAATTAAAATATCGTTTTTTACGATACTTTGAGTTTATTCGTTATTCCTTGTGACCACAGATATGTTGAGTTTAGTTTATTATCTGTATGTATACATTTAAATAGGTAGTTAATGCACAAAATTTATATTTACTCAATAATCGATAATTTTTTAGATAAAACAAATACATTTTTGTTTTTTTTATATATTTTTAGTTTTATTTAAATAAATAAGTCTTTAATATGCAAATTTTTTAATAGTTACGTTATGGAAAATTATTTTTAAGCAATTTAATGTAGTTTTATGTCATTTTAAAGTAGAATAATAGTTTAATAAGATAAGTATTATTGTAATAAAAAAAACAGAGACTTACCAAGTCATAAGCTGCATCCAGGCCTGTTGCTGTGTATGACGTGGAGTATGCATGTTTATGTGTATGTGTTCTATATTCTATGGAGCTTTTCATTTAAGATTACTTATTATTTTACCTTTAAATTTATAACTTTATTTCTAACACTTTATTGTTTTTTTTTTTCTTAGGTCGTTTTTTATACTAAATATATATACATAACGACAGCTATATATATATTTGCTTTATATACATAATGATATGCATTATGGTATCACTAATTTTTTTACACTTATTTTAAACAAATAATTACTTTTTACTTATAAAATTATCTTCTTTCATTTATATTGTAATTCTGTTCATCTTGGCACGCCCGTGCAAAGATTGCAGGACACTAGTGGGCATGCTCACTGGTCACTGCATGACGGCAACCCACGCGAGGAAGCTTGGCACCACCACGGATGACAACTGCAGGAAGTGCAAGGAACCGGGCACAGTGAAGACCCTGGAGCACCTACTATGCACATGCCCCGCCCTACTTAGATCGAGACTAAAATACCTAGGCTCATCGACATTCCCGTCGCTTAAAGATGTAGCCAGGGTGTCTCTAGAATCCCTCCTAAGGTTTGTGAATTCAACGCAAATCTTTAAAGACTTCAATTAAACACAAAGGTTCCTTTTGTTCGCTACCGGTACCACTAAGGACCAGAATTGGTCTATGTGAGCCTTCACGAAGGCATCCGGATTAACCTAACCTAACCGATATTGTAACTTTAACAAATCTTTTAAAAATAATTTAATATTTTTCGTTTATTTTAAGTTAAACACAATTTTCACTCACGTTTGAGAGTTAATCCAATTGATGAGTGGATTAAATTATAGTTTACAGTTGAATTAAACTATAGTTATCCCTAGCAGGAAATTATATAGAAGTATTCTTACTGGTTGGAATACTTGAATGTAGACTGCTTGTTTAATTTTGAGGATATTTAATTAATACTTTGATTAAAATCTATTTCATTTTCGTTTTTATTACTGTTTTAAACCAGATAGTTTACTTTTGTTCAAACTATTATTAAATTTAAATTAAACTTTAGCTGTACTTAGCAATAGAGTTGTCGGCACCAGATCCAGATAAGAAGAGACGGAATATTTATTTCTTCTTCCGGAAATATGTATTTTTTTTCTTTTTATATTTCTTATAAAGTTTTAAGCTTGGTTTTTGTAAAAGAATTTAAGTATATTTTTAGTTTAGTTTGTTTAGTTATGATAACAGGGATGTTATCGCTTTCAAGTTTATGTTATGGCATAAAATAGTAGATTTTCTTACCAAGAAGATTATTGGCACGTCAGCACGTGTCACAAAAATATTACAATAGCAGTTCTTTTTACAGACGCTCTAGTGAGTCAAGAACGTGAACACCGTAATTTTTTATGTTTTCTTTTTAAATTCCAACAGACAAAAACTAGCCTGAAAAAACTAGAGAACAATTTTCTTGTATACTTTTACACCCCAAAATTTTATTGAGACATCTCTTTTTTTTCTTGAATTTTCTTATTTTCCAAAAAAATTTCACAATTTGGGTGTGCCAAGTCCTCTTAATTAGCATTTAATTGTTGAAGATGCCTGATGTATCTGATGTATGTAGGGACAGTGCTGCATACATCTTTTTAGAATAATTTACGAACGTGTGAGAATTTCCTCTGTATGCGTGTCTGTTGACAGTGGTTAATTATAAATTAATTGTAGAGTCCTTTGTTATAAAAGTAAACTGAACGCGGTTGACAGCGAAATGCTTTTAAGTATAAAACAAAAATAATATTTTTTTTCTGTAACATGCAATTATTATGCAAGATATGGGCAGGAATTGTAGCAAGCGCTGCAAAGTTCACAGCACATAATTGCATTGTCTCATTATTAAAAACAAGGACACGAGGCATAAAAAATGTGCAACTAAATGCAATATGTATAACAGTTCGTTTGTTTGACGCAGACAATACATACAGCACTTTGAATGACTTTATTATTAATTGTTAGTTCTACAGTACCTTGAAACTCTTAGATATTTTTTAAATATATGAAAATATATGTACATTTGCATGTACAATAGGCTGGTCGCTCATTTCGAAGTTTTAGTTCTTACACGGGTAGTTGACAAATTACTGCCCATTTAAAAACTTTCAGTCAGAAATTTCACTAACTCGCGTTACAAAACTAATTTGAAAAATTCAGAGATCAAAAACGCATAAAAGTTATACTCACAGCCGCAAAAATTGTTTGTTGAGAGAAAAATCCGCATAATGAAATCGTTACAAGGACATCAAAATACACTTAAAATAGAATGAAAAAGCTGTGTTCTCGAAATAAATACATACGTAATAGGTAAAGTTTCATTGTACTCGTATAGAAGATTGTTGTAGGGAAGTTCCACAGCATTGCATTTTTATTAATTTTTTTGCATACTTACACGGTCGCCTCTTTGGTGCAAATACTTGGAAAATGTTTACCTTTCGTTTAGCATGGTTTATTGGCATATTGTTTTCGGATTCTGTACATTTTGTAAAGATAAAAATTGTGCATCTACTTACTCACAGTACATAAACACTTATTGGCACTGTTCTAAGTCAAATTTTGAGTAACAAATGCACATGCTTTTCTTGTGTTATGCATAAAAAACATCGTAAGCAATTTAAGTTAATAATTTTAATCCTAAAATTTAAGCCTCTAATTTTTTTATTCATAATAAGATATTTATTTTTAATGAATAACGATTTAATAATATGAAGTAACAGTTAACAAAACCTTAATATTAATGACCAAAAAATAAATTTATTAAAAAAAAAGAAAATCAGGATTGATTCAATTTCGGATGAAATGAGTTGAAAGCATTCGACTCGCGTCACTTCAACACCGAGGTCGTGAAGTGCGACAGTGTTTTGTCCATCCGCTGACACAATTAGAGTAAAGTTTTTAAATAGAATCAAAAACGATTCGTAACTGGTGATGGCGGTTTAAGCCTGACGATTTGGCCAGATAATTTCCTCGCCACTTTAGGATCTCGAGGAGTCTACTTGATCTAGGAATGCCTAGCTTTCGGAGTAAGCCCAAAACCCAAAAAAAAGTTGAAGGACTTAAAGATTAGTAGAGGGGCTATAGGACTACAAAAACACTTTTGACGGTTTGTGTCTTGGCTAAATGATAAGAGCGTCCTCTAGTTGTGAAAAGTGGTAGTGAGAGAGGATTTCGATAAAAAAATTATGGTGCACATTTAGGGACAAGATAAAATTGTGAAACACATACACATTGTTTATAAAAGGCTAAAGTGGCTTGAAAGCGTTATTTACCAATGATTTAAAAGGGAATATTTATTTATTAATAGATATAAATTTTTAATATAATATAAATAAAAAATAGTTAACTTTATATTTAAATTATTCTTCTTATTTCACTGGTTAGAGGTGAGTATTCAATTAAAGGTCGTGGACTACTAAATAATAGGCTGATGTTTTATATGGAATCGGTTTGTTTGCTGCGGCATAAAATTCTATTCATATGTCATTAGGTCCAACTTTTACTGCTCCATTTTGATGTGTTACATAAGCAACAATAAGCGGTGCAATTGTCTTATATTCAGCAACATTGAGCAATGGCAGAGTGTTCCGCATATGTGACCTTCTCCGAGAAAAGGGACCTAGTGTGTGAAAATAAAGTTTTCAGAAAAACGCATTTAAAGTCTCATAACGCATTATCACTGTGAACATACCTTCAGTTGGGAGATGCGATTTGGTATGGTTAGTTATGATTGGGTGCCGACTTTGGTGACGTCATGCCTATGTCACCCTTTTATTTACCAAAATCCACTCTTAAGTCCAAACCCGTTTTTTGACACACTAGGTCCCTTTTCTCGGAGAAGGTCACATATAATAATGACTTTGTTAAACTTTTGCATATATATCAAATAGAAAAGCATACCGTCCCATTTCAAAGTGCGTATTTAAATCATCATAGGGATATGAGTCGGAGTTTAAATTAGGTATATTACAATGAGCATTGTATTTCTCCCCTCTTTACTCTTCTCATTTTGTAGGCCAATGATAAGAAATCTAGGTCTTTCATTTTGCTGACTCAGTTTTACATTCCATAAAACCTTTGTACTTTTAGTTTCTGAAATCCAAGGATTTATATGACAGTCCCAACTTCGAAAAGCTATTAAAATAGGATTTTCATGGTTAATTATCTAGTACATTTCCAATTTTGCAGGATGATATGATTTTCATTAGACGAAGAACGTTGGAAGATAAGCTCATGCTTCGAATTTAAAATTAGTTTAGTGTAATCTTTGGCAGATCCCATCAACATTTTCAGTGATATAAAGCAACTAATGCGAATCTTTCCAAAGTAAACCTTTCATCAGGGCACCAACTGATGAAATTCTAAGATTGCGAGTACGATCAACTTCAAAACCATTAATTTCATATCGAATTTCATCGAACAAATATCAAACAAAATTGTTTTTAAATTGCCACCCAAGCCCGTTTTTGCCACCAAGGATGGGATGAAAAAATTAAGAAATCGTCATTTTAACACCATGAAAATCGTCATTCACTACAAATCAGTACTACAATACAATAAATTTTTCTTCAAATTAAAATCTTAAAAAATTAATTGACTATTAATATAGAACAACTAGTATTCCCCGGCAGACGTTAATCTGCCACAGACCGCCTTACTGCCATATACGTAAATGTCAAGAAATGCCAAATATGTTCACCATTTTCAGTATAGCAGCCGAAAGTAACCATATGAACTAAATTACCAAATTTTAGTCTGATACGATCAAAGCCGTGCGAAATATAGAATTTTTGTTGTTTTGTAAGCGGTAAAAAGGGATGCGGCAAAACTATTTTCTTTAAACCATC
The DNA here is from genome assembly GCA_963920525.1 of Dichetophora obliterata. Taxonomy (NCBI): domain Eukaryota; kingdom Metazoa; phylum Arthropoda; class Insecta; order Diptera; family Sciomyzidae; genus Dichetophora; species Dichetophora obliterata. The sequence goes on from OY986439.1 coordinate 125,468,143, forward strand.
TCGTACTCGAAACAAATCGACTCCCAAAATTTCAGCTCAATTTAGCTAAAGCCTGGCGCACTTTGCTTCACTCCACACTGACCCCCCGAAAAGTGAGTTTAACTAAAGTGGGACAGGCCCATTTTTAGTGTACTTGCCGAAAGTAACCATATGAAGTAAATTACAAAATTTTTGTCTAATACGACCCAAACAGTTGAAATAAAGCATTTGCATTGGTTTGTGGGCGGTAATGGGGGCGTGGAAACCAATTCTTAGTGCAATTGCTGACAGTAACCATACAAACTAAGCAAAAATCTTAGCTCAATCGACCCAGCAGTCAATTTTAATGATTTCTCAAAAAGTGGAAGTGGTTATATAGCGATAACGCCCATTTTTAGTACTGTTGCTGACAGTTACCGTACAAATCAAATAATACGATAAAAAACGTTCAAAATATAGCATTTTTATCTGTGGGCGGTAAAATGGGGTGTGGACACACATTTTTAGTACAGTTTCCGACAGTAACTGTACCAAATTTAAATCTTATACGACCAAAACCATCTAAAATATAGCATTTTCAATCATTTGTAGGCGGAAAAAGGTGGCGTGGAAAGCAATTTTTCGCACAGTTGCTGACAGTAACCACACAAACCAAATTACATCAATTAAGTCTTATACGACCAAACACGTATTAAATAAAGCATTTTCATTGGTTTGTGGGTGGTAAAAAAGGGCGTGGGCTCACATTTTAGTACAGTTGCTGACAATAACCATACAAGCTAAATTATCAAATTTAAGCCTAATACGATAAAAAGGTCCGAAATATAGCATTTTTTATTTGTGGGTGGGAAAAGGGGGCGTGGACACACACTTTTAGTACAGTTACCGACAGTAACCATACAAACTACATTACCAAATTTAAGCCAAATACGATAATAAACGTCCGAAATATAGCATTTTTTGATTTGTGGTTGGTAAAAGGGGCCGTTGAAACCCATTTTACTACAGTTGCCGACAGTAATCATACAAACTCAATTACCAAATTTAAGATTTATATGACCAAAACCGTCTGAAATAAAGCTTTTTAATTGATTGAGGATGGTTAAAGGGGCGAGGAAACCCATTTTTAGTACAGTTGTTGACAGTAACCGTACAAACTAAATTGCTAAATTTAAGCCTTATACGACCCAAACCGACTGAATTATAGCATTTTTATTGATTTGGGGCGGTAAAATGGGGGTGTGGCAACTTTTTTCCTCAACCATTTCGTACCTGAAACAAATCAGCCAAAATTTCAGGTCAATCGGTCCAGTAGTTTTGGAGTCTATAGGCATCACACACACAGACACACATCGTTTTGCTTTTTATGTATAGATATTGATTTGTGGGCGGTAAAAGTGGGCGTGAAAACATTTATATATAGTGACCACCGCTTGGAGCACCCACGCAACAAGTTTATCTACAAAAATGTTAAGAACTCCGGAATTGCCATGATTTCGAAAAAGTGGGCGTTTATATTGCTACCACGTCCATTTTTGTACAGTTATATTGTACATTATATAAAAAATTTGAGTGGCATTTTAAGTCAAAGTTGATGTTTTTTACAAAAAAAAACTATCGAAAGGACATCATAACTCAGACAATTTTTGAGATATCGTACGTGTTTCTCTAGATTATCTATCTATCTATATATATAAAATAGGATGTGTGTATGTATGTAACGTATGGACTCCAAAACGGCTGGGCCGATTTTGATGAAATTTTCAGGTAATGTTCATCTTGGTACGGTGGGTAACATAGGCTATATTTGGACCCGATAGGTGGCGCTGGGGTGGACTTATATCGAAAATTTGAATTTATGGACCAATTTAACTGAAATTCAGAATGTATGTTTGTTTGATCATAAGAAAATAATTTGTGTATAAATGGACACGGTAGGTGGCGCTGGGGTGGACTTATTTCGAAAATTCGATTGTGTGAAAAATATATAAATACTTTTAATTTTATTTTATAACGAGGGGAGTAGCGAAGCACACCGGGTTCAGCTAGTATAACTATAAATAAGTATGTGAAATTTGATGTTGATCGGATAAAAATTGTTTGAATTTTTCTGCCAGCCACGGACCCCCTCTAGCGTAAATAATGCCTGCATTCAGCGGAAGGAACTGTTTCACAACTTTCGGGCTGAATGATATGCGCTCACAGAACATGTTCCTTGAGCTGTCACAATTTTATATCGAAAAATTTTATGCTTCCTCACTACCTGAGCACTTATTTTGTATAAATTTTACAGTGGTGTTAGCTCTTAATACCAGTATGAGTGGTGACATTTGTCTAACCACTTAACCGAACATTTTAGAACAAAATTTTTTACACTCATTTTCATATTGATAACGCTTGAACCATTTATAAATTTATTTTCTTTCTTCAGCAAAGTTCTTTCTATTTTTCTGGCCAACAACTTTGCTGAACATATGAATATAAAAAAAACGCTTCTAGTGGGTCTTATCGAGTGAGTCTTACAAAAAGTCTAGCTTAATGCCCTGGCGTATGAGTAACATTAACAAGTTTTGCGTACATAGCGCATGAGCAACATTTATTGCTTTTAAGCGTTGAAAGCGAGCAAGACATATGTGGCTTGCCAAAGGTTTAAAGACATTTTCAAACAATTTTTTCAAATGTATTTGTTCAGCAAAGTTATGGCCAGAATAAGAGGGATAACTTTTCTGAAAAAACAAAAGTTAAATTCTTAATAATTCACGTGTTATCAACATGATAATAAATGTATATCTTGAGTTATTTTAAAAAAGAATGCTGCTCTAAGGTCTTCTATAAAGTGGCAAAAGGTATGTCACCATGAGATTTCTGATATTAAAATGATTTTAGACTTCTTTATTGAGGCTTTGGAAACATCCTTACAGACTAAGATTAACAATTTTAAATAAAATAACGGTACAAATTTACAGTAGAATTACGATACAAGTAAACTATTTAACAATTCCTTAAAACATTCTTTAGACATTGAAAAGTCAAACAAAATTTGAGACGACAGATCGTTATATAAAGACAGAGCTCTTTGCAATGGCTCATTACGAGCATAATAAGACCTATGAAATTGAATTGAATAAACTTTAAAACGTCGCAACTGTCTTGAAGGTATATCGAAATTTATGAGCGCCAAAAGTGCAGGACAGTCAATATTACTCGAGATTATGTCATAGATAACAATAAGAGACTTATCTTTTCTCCACGAATCCAAAGTCTTAATGCCTAAAAGCAAGCATCTAAGATTATATGAGGTAAATTCTTCACGACAATATAATGACCGAAGTGCAAATTTTGTGAATCTTTTTTGAACTTGTTCCAATCTCAAAGTGTGAACGGCATAATGCGGACTCCAAATCAAAGATGCATATTCTAGTATAGATCTTACAAAGGAATTAAACAATGACTTTAAGGTATGAGGGTCAGAAAATTCTGAACTATTTCTACGGATGAACGCAAATAAAGACTAGGCTTTAGGGACTATATAGTTAACGTGTTGATTAAAAGTGAACTTAATATCAAAGATGACACCAAGATCTTTGATTGATTGAACATATTTAAGAGGTACGCCAGAAATAGAGCAATGGTATCTAAGGAAATTACTGCTTTTAGAAAAAGTAATATGAAAGCATTTAGAAATATTTAGAAAGGTAGAGCATTCAAACTACTCCACTGGTACAAGTTATCTAAGTCAGCTTGTAAGGAAATTACATCAGATAAGCAACTAAGCCTTCGAAATAGTTTTAGGTCATCAGCATAAAGTAAAAATTTTGAATTGCAGCAAATTTTATTTATATCATTAATGAATAATATAAAAAATAAGGGACCAAGGATACCACCTTGCGGTACACCCAAAGAAGCAAGAAACTGTTTACATACCCGCCAAGATCAAAATGAGCTTCATCTGAAAAGATGATTTTTTTGGCAAAATCGCCATCTTCTGTAAGTCGATCGCAGGCCCACTAAGCGAAGCGAAAACGCATTGGATGGTCAGTTAGCTTCAACTCCTGAACCATTTGGACTTTGTATGCACTCAGGGAAATATTGAATTTTGTACACGGCTGCCATGAAAAAGATGAGGCTGTAGTAGCCATACTAGAGTTATAATATATGAAATGAAGTCACCTTAGCTGAAAGTTTATTGCAAGCACTTTATGTAAGCTCTCATAGCCCTAATTGAATCTGCAATAATCATAAAAAAAAACAAAAATTATTTTGAGCGTCTTTTGAAAATAAGAGCTGTGGTTACAGTTGTGATACATTCAGTATTGTGGCTACTGCAACCAACTTTTAAATCTTGCGTGTAGAGAAACTCTAATACGGCTATTGTAGCCTCAATACGGTTTTCACGCTTTTACTGAAGATACTAAGAGACAAATTTCTCCATTTTAGTTTTGGCTTTGCAGCGTGCTTGTTGGCAAATATTAAAAAAATTGCTTTTAAAGTTAATCGGTATTTACTTTGATAATCGCTTTACTTTGATAATAAATATTATGCCTATTGTATTGAAAAAGGCATGGACTATTTTACAATTCCATTGTCTAGGACTATTTGTAAGCATGTTTCAGATGCATGCTAATGGTTTGTCGTTTATAATATGCGATTTTTAAAGTTCCATAAAAAAAATTTTTAAAAAAATAGTTTGTAAAGTTCTATGAACAATTAAAATTTTATATTTATTTGATCAAAAAAATAATATTTTTCAAATGATTTGAAATAAAAATTTAAAAAATATTTAAAAATAACACTTTTATTTTGCAAACGGCATTAAGAAATTGGTGATAACCTTAAAAGCGCAGAGGTAAGTAGCTTAAATAGAAAAAGTTCTGACAACCTCAACATAAGGATTTATGGCTATCAAAACCGAATTCCTCTCACCATTGCAAAAGGCGCTGTTATGACCCCTCCACAATTTGACTGCCAAACCGAATTCTTCTCACCATCGCAAAAGGCGCTGTTATGACCCCTCCACAATTCGGCTGTCAAAACCGAATTCCTCTCACCATCGTAAAAGGCGCTGTTATGACCCCTCCACAATTCGGCTGTCAAAACTGAATTCCTCTCACCATCGCAAAAGGCGCTGTAATGACCCCTCCACAATTCGGCTGTCAAAACCGAATTCCTCTCACCATCGTAAAAGGCGCTGTTATGACCCCTCCACAATTCGGCTGCCAAAACCGAATTCCTCTCACCATCGTAAAAGGCGCTGTTATGACCTCTCCACAATTCGGCTATCAAAACCGAATTCCTCTCACCATTAAAAGTTCTTACAACTTTCTGTGAGGTTGTCAAAACCGGCAGAGCATCTCTTAAACAGGAATCTAACAGCCCTTATGGAAGTTGTCAGAGCCTCGCATATTAAATTTTTTGAGAACCGTAATATTACGGCTAGAAGAAGCGAAGTTTTGATAGCATCGCCAGTTCTGTGAGTGTGGCGTCATACTAAGGCCTTTATGCAAAATTCGTCTCAATGATGTCTCCGGAATGTTCAATTGTTGAGAACGATGATGAATTGATGTTGATGGCGCTTCACGCACACTTTCTGCCACAGCAGCAATATTCTCAGGTGTTCGCACTGCTTTTGGCTTCTCACGCTTTGGTTTATCGATGAGGATGCCAGTTTCTTTCACTTTTTTCACAAGATAACGAACACACGGAGCTGACGGTGCATCCCTTCTTCCAAAATCCGTACGCTATTTTCGCACACATTCTGCAATATTACCATGATTTTCAAAGTAATGTCGAAATATTTCCCAGCGTTGTTCAAGCGTATACATAACCATATTCGTTCAGCGGAAAGATAAAACTAATTATCTGTCGAATCAGACATGAGCTAAGTGTTACCATTCACGAAATAAGCACTAGTTGAAAAAAAAACGTTAGATGGCGGACCCTGTATAAGGTTTTATATCTCGGGCACCAGAAGTGGTACCGAAGATAATTTTCTCAATGCGAATTTTACAAGTAGTTTTAAGCGAAACCCTGTCTAAAAATATCTATTTTAAAATAGCAGGAAAAGGGCCACGATTTTTTTTTCCTATTTTGATATTTAAAAAAAGTTACTTCAAGCATGAAATGTAACAATTCTGGTCATATTTCCTTTATGGTTATTATTTAATTTTAACGACAATTGTTAAGTCAATTCAGACCCATCAAATGGCAAGCTCAGAAACTCAAAATTTAAGTATAACATTTTTGTCAATGCTAAGTTGAGGTGTTTTAACAAAATAATAATTGTCTTAAGAAAGGAAAATTTTTTATTAAAATCGAAATAGGAAAAAAAATCGTGGTCTTAACCTGGTGTTGCAAATTCATATTTTTGGACAGGGTGTTGTTTAGAAATTTTTGAAGAATCTATATTAAGGAAATTATCTTCGGTACCACTTCTGGTGCCCGAGATATAAGACCTTATATTCATATTTTAAAAAAGTTAAAAAATTGCATTCAAGTATGCATTTCTCAAAAACAAGGAAATGCACTATAATCAAAATTGAAAAAATTTAGACAATAAAATAGTAATCAAAAGTTTTGTGCTACCTCGAGTGTACCTTTAGATTCGAATATCCTTCACACAGGACTTTGTGGGTGAAAATCGAGAGTGGCATTGTGTTTGGTAGGATATTGTTAGTTAAAGTCTTTATTTACTTTTTTTTAAGGCATATGTAGTTTTTCTTACAAAAATCAAAGCATTTTGAGATCGTGATTTTAAACTTTTGTTTTTAAAAGACAACTTTGTCCTTGCGGGAGAGAAAGACATCCCTTTTTTTCCAAAAAATTTTTTTTGGGAGATCTTGACCACGCAATGCAACTTTTGGAACCTCTTAGAATACGATCTAAATTTTTCGATACGCCCTACTTTACACATATATAATTTTATATAGCTTCTTCCCAACAGATGTTTTAGTAATTGGCGAAGCATACAGTACTCAAAACTCAACAAGCTTTATTGTATGCATACCAAAACGGGTCAAATTAGAAGTTGATATTTTGCAGCCAGCGTTAAAATTCCACATAATAAAAACTTAAAGAATACTGCTGATCTTAAAGTAAAAGAAAGAATGACTTATGATACATTATATTCTTTTCATCTTGACTTGCCTATTGAACACAAATCGTTTAAGGTACTTAATACATTACATGATATCAGTTGTGGCTATAATTATATAGTAAAAATTTTCTTTGTGAATTAATAATTCAAATATTCCTCAATTCAGTATTATAAATGACATGTTTTGTGTTTTTCATTTCCAACAAGCCGAATGGCTATAAAAATTTAATGAATGTCGGGACAACAAAACTCGAACTCTTCAACTTTAAAAATAAATTAATAAATATTGTTACGACATTTAGAGGTACGATGGACTCGCAACATTTCCTTCTTTAAGAATTTCTATAAAAATTTGCTTTTTTGTCGATTTCTTCGCACTGTGTTATAATTCAAGGAAAAGAATATTTGTTATCAAAATTGTAAATTTGCTTTTTTTTATGAGCGCGAATGAATATTTTTAATCCGTACATGTTTCTTACGTCAAGTGCAAAGTGGCAACTGCCAACCGTGAATACTCTCTATTTTAACATTAATTTGTAATTTTCGAAGCCTTGAGCGACCTAAGAGGTATACCAATATTTTTGGAAGAAATTTGCTATGTTAGTTTTTGATACCACTACGAACATATTCAGAAGTGAGCACCAAAAATGGATGAACTATTTTTTCTCCATACAAGTGGCAACCAGCTTAATACACAGTTGTTCGTGCTAACGAATATGTTTAACAACCAAGTTATTTATTCGTTGTATATTCCCATTAAATATTGCAACGGTTAGTGCAAAACTGAGTCTTTCTTTCATGCTAAACTAAATATGAAAAATGTTTGAAGTGCACAAAAAATTCTTTGATTTCACTTAAGATATTCACTATAATATTACTTTTTCATTTGGTATTCAGTTGCTTTTCCCACAAGTCCTTTCAGGACGTGTTCAAGTGTCCAAGTTTGATGCTCAGATAGGGCACATTTCACTCAATAGAAAACTTAAACAAGATTTTAAGATTTTCTCTGTTAGAGACAAATTTTAATGTAGGCAGATAACGTGTGTATTCATATATATGACAGTTATGGCCAAAATAATTGAAGAAGCTTCAGCCGATTCTGAAGAGGTTTAACACAAAATAGTCAAAAACTATTACTCATGAACTCATGCGATTTCTGTATCAAGTGTTTTTGATATTTGTTTTTACATTCTTCTAACTATATGTTGAGACTCGCTATTTTTTCTAACATAAAATAATAACTAGCAAATACCCGCTGCTTTGCCTGCGGTAAAATTATTAAATACCATTTAAAACTTTAAATCGTATAGTTTATTTTTTTTTTGTTGCCTTAGATTTAAATAAAAAATTTATATATTTTATACACAAAAAAGAACCCTTTTTTTACCACAGTAAAAAATGTATCCTATGCAAGTCGTATGGAAAAGTGAATGAGATGGTTAGGTAGCAGTACCATTGGCCTATAATCATAGTCAAAATAAAAGTCTACTCTAAATTTAGTGCAAGCTTTTTGACAACATATTTTATTAAAAAACTGGTTATGGGCCATTGAATCTAAAAAAGAAACTGGATTGCAGTGTTTAGAAGGCAAATATTCGCAACTCATAAAAAAATGGTATGTTCATGAAAAATCTTCTCGAAATTAAATTCGCATTTTATATTAACGCAATAGCTAGCAAAAAAAAAATTGTTCTATTAATTTTATAACTTGATCTTTAAGTGTTTCGTTTTTGTATATATATTTTATTTTGGTTCTAGATCTGCGATTTCATAAATTATTAGAAAATCTTCTTTCTCAGCTTTGAATTATTTGAATAAAATATTTGCAGGATTGAATTCGCCATTGCACTTCTTTTTTCGTTTTATGAATTGTAGAAACAAACCCTTATAAAAAATTTAGTAATTTCAACTGTTTTCGTACTTGATTTACTTATTTATGGTACTATTACATTGTGTAGCTATAAAAAACACCTTTTTTATTAACTTTTTTTAATCTAGTGTTATTAATTTTAATGATTCAAATTTTTTACATAGTGAAGAATTATTCATGAGAAAATAAAAAATTTTTTTTTGTCTTTATAGTTGTCGTTAATTTTTGCGTTGAAAAAAGCGTGTTTAAAAAAATTGTTGCAATTGGCTTCTCGTCTCCAGCATTTACAAAGTGTCTGAAAGTAAAAAATCAAAGTAAATTCTTGAGTTAATGGTTGTAGTTGAGCACTCAACCTACGCAAATAAAAAAAATATATAAATAAAAAAATGGCATGCGTTGAAAAAAATGTACAAAAAACCCCCTATTTTTGCCAAAACTTTCAGCCATACAAAAAAAATATAAAAGTTTTTTGACTTTTTATAGGTCTAGTGCTTAACAGAGTCTATAAGGATCACAATGAAACAATATTCGTTGAAATCGATCAAGTATACATACCAATAAAATATATATTATAACGTATGATAATAGACATACGAATAAAATATACATTATAACTTTTTTTCTATTTGATATATTTTTCTAAAATTTTGTATACGTATTCTTAAGATCTTAAAGAACCATATTCTAACGAACCATATTTTTACACACTGTAATAGTACCTTAAGCCATTAATAAGTAAAATTAAATTCTAGAATATTTTGAACATAAAAACACAAAACAGAACACAAAAGCTTCAAATGAATAATTCACAAAAACATTTAGTTTCAAAAAAATAAAAAAGTGGCGAATTCGTTAAACTCAATTTGTTGTAACCATTTATCTATGCTAACATTTGCCGACAATATAAAGCTTTACTCCTACTTTTCTGTAAGGGTGCAGGATTTTCTAATTTAATGAAGGTTACTCACTTGTTCAAAAGAAACGAATTTTGCAACACTTTAAAATTTTCACAATATTATTTTTTAATAATCACTAATGAGATTAACTGTACAGCGAAGGAATAAGGGCAGATAACAATACTGCTTTTAAACTGTAGGTTCTCTTTCTCACCCAATTTTAAAAAATGGCTGCCAGTGTTGATTCTTTATATGTACAATTACCAGATCGGATTGATATATGGCCTTTGAAGTCAAACTTTAAGCACTTAAAATATACGAAATAGCTTATTTCCGCAAATTAGATGCGTTCATAGCAAATTTGCCTGAAACTGTGTAAATTTTGCAATGCACACCACAATCCTTCATGCTCAATCTTAGATAAAAATATCAAACTCTATTTGATTTACAATAATCAACAGCACAATCGCAAAATCACTTTTCACTCTAGGAATGGCGCTTATCAAGAACATATATGGGCAATACCCAAAATCTTTTAAAATCTATGATTTTGATATAACCGTGTTAATAACTTTCATGTTTCTTAAGTTATGTTTAAGTTGTAAATGAGCGTCTACTTAAAATATATGGAACAAAATTTCCCTACTAATTTCAGGGAAACTGGGATCGAAAGTCAAAAAACACTAAAAACTGAGTTGATTTACACACAGATTTTTACCTTCTGAGCTATATAAAAATCGTGCGCCACCAATTTTCGGTAATATTTAAATGATGTTTGAAAGAAAAGACTTGAATACAAAATATATATTTGTATTATTGATGTGCCATGAGGCTAACAAAAGTTAAAATACATTCAAGGCGTGATACCACTTTTGTGGCATTTATTAATTGTTCGTAGTTTTTGAGACGTAGAAAACGCGCGTCATAAGAATGGTACTATTTTCAACTCATTTCAATAAATTCTATGAGATTTATAAAATTTTGAAGTGGGTGGCATTAGTGTGCCATTAATATAACCAACACAGCAACTCCTCGAAAATGGTAATTAAAAACGAACACCATCAAAAAATATAACTTTTTTCGCTGGCACATCGAAGATCCTGAAAGGATGAGAACGCTCCTCCTTGCACATGCATGCTTTCGATATTTTGAAATGTTTGCCAAAAGGCGCCCATAAAAACTTTGAATAATTTGGATGCGACTAATGTCGCCTTTTTAATGTTACAATAATAACAATTGGCATGGTGCTTTATGTTATATATGCCCAAAATCCTTCCAAAAATAATTGATATTTATTTGGTTTTAAGCCTAGTTTTGATACTAACACCTGTGCAAAGTAGAGCACAAGTACAATTCTCTTGAGAAAATTCGTCTTTTGAACTTAATGTCAAAATATTGAGCTTTTATCGAAAATATTAACCTCTATAAGCTGTTTTTTCTTGGTTGCTGTCGCACGTGTTTTTTTGCAATTGGCAAAAATGGTTAAGCACTTTATTTACTTTTTGTATTAATTCTATGAAAATCTATATATATAAAATGGAATGTGTGTTTGTTTATTTGTTTGTTTGTTTGTACCTTATAGGAGACCAAACCTCTGGACCGATCTTCCTGAAATTTTCACAGCATTTAACTGGGACTCTGGCATGATTAATAGGGTACTTTTTCGACCACGCCCACTTTTACGCCCACTTTTTTAAATTATGTAATTGCTTCCATATAGTTTTTAACAGATTTACTTCAAATTGTATACACATTATACTCCAGCCGAGGTAGAAATAAACATTTCTTACGCCACGCCCCTTTCACGCCATTTTTCACGCCAAATTTAAATTTTTAACTTTTTGTTCTCTGTACAAATTTGTTCCTTCCAACGGATTATTTTTTAATTGGTAGTATATTGCTCTTAATACTGTTAACGTCGCCATATTACTATGAACCACGCCCACTTCACCGCCCCTTATTTTAATTCAGATACTTACTTATACCACTAACAATGTTTGCTATACAAAATACTTTTTTTGTAATATGTATTTACCTAAAGTTTTATATACTTTTTATCTACAGGTAAGGTAGCCATAGATTTTTTATTACCAAATCCCCCTTTTTCGCCCCATTTTACTTTAATTATAATTAATCTGCTTTCAATCTATATACAGGGTTGCCAATATTCGAAGCGCCCATTTTATTTTTAAATAAATCAAAGAAACCACAATTTTTTGTCTGTTCGGCATGAATATCATTTAATTGGGTTCAAGTAGATTTGCTTACATTATTTCTTGAATATGATATCTCGTAAATGGTCGCCATTGGCCTCTACGACATATTGTGCCCGTTTTGCAACATTTTCCATGGTTTTCTTCAACATTTCGAAGGGAATGGCGGTTATTTCTTGACGGATGTTGGTTTTCAGCTCTTCTAGGGTCTTTGGCTTGTTGACGTAAACCTTTGATTTCAAATAACCCCACAAAAAGAAGTCTGGAGGCGTTAAATCTGGTGATCTTGGCGGCCAATCGAAATCACCATTTTTTGACATCAAACGGCCAGGGAACAATTGCTTCAAAAAATCGATTGTTGTGCGGCTTGTGTGTGGTGGCGCGCCGTCTTGTTGAAACCAGTAGTGCCTGATACGCTTTCGACGAACGATTGGCATGAAAAAATTGTTTATCATATCGCGATAACGCTCCTGATTGACAGTAGCTCTGTGGCCATTATCATCTTCGAAAAAGAACGGCCCAATGAGCATTTTAGCACAAACGCCGCACCAAACAGTGACTTTTGCATCGTGAAGAGGTACCTCTTGAATCTCTTGTGGATTTTCAGTGGCATAAATACGGCAATTTTGTTTGTTTACCGTTCCGTTCAACTGAAAATGAGCTTCATCGCTCATTGAGTTGAGTTTTCACTATTGACTTGTTTTGTTGAATGTAAATATCAACAATTTTAGAGCGTTCGCGTGGCGTGTACTGTTCCATTGTAAACATTTGCTTGGAATGACGCTTCAAACGCGATATGTCATTAGTCGATTTGGCATCACTGCGGAAAGTTACAGTGCTGCCAGATGGGCGCTTCGAATATTGGCAACCCTGTATATAAAAATGAATGTCTGTCTGTCTGTTTGTTTGTTTGTTTGTGCTTTATAGGAGGCCAAACCCTTGGACCGATCTTCCTGAAACTTTCACAGCATTTTACTATGACTCTGGAAAGAATAAAAGGCTATATGAAGTTTTTATTGGACAAAGGGGCGTGGCACTGCCCATATAACCCAAAAATTTAAATCGCCATATTTTGGGCATTTTTTGACCTACGTTGATGCCATTTGGTACATATGGTATTGGCATAATTAGGAATACGTACCAGGAGAAAAGTGGGTGGGACCACGCCCCTTTTTAGGAAAATTAAAAATCGCAATATAGTCTTAACTACTGGACCGATCGTCATTAAATTTTCACAATAGGATATTCTTACGAAATAATAAATTCTTGACTATATAAAGTTGTGAGTGGACGAAGGGGCGTGGCCTCGCCCATATAACCCAAAATTTAAAATCGTCATATCTTGGGCATTTTTTGACCAACGGCGGCAGAATTTGCTATATATGGTATTGGCATAAATAGAAATACGTACCAAAAGAAAAGTGGGCGGAGCACGCCCCTTTGTTTGCGATATATTGGAGGCTGGACTTGATAACCGATCTTTAATTTTCACAGCGTTCAGCTTTGGCTCAGGAATACTTATTACATGATAATATTTTTCGACCATGCACACTTCTGTAGTATGTATTAAATATTTAGTACTTTTGATTCACTATAAAACACTGAACTAATATTGCTGTAACTGGTTTCGATGATCTAGCAAAAGAATGTGACAAGCAGTGAGGTTCAAGCTGCTGAAGTATATACAATAAACGTGGATTATATTTATATTATTAGAGCTTGTTTTATTTAAAGAAAACATATTAGTTTGGCGACGAGGATAAAAGTAAAGTTAAAAGTGGATAAATTAAAGAACTCAGAGAAAATCTCTGACCAAGAAGGTAGTGATTCAGATAGTTTTGAAGAAACTCAGGAAAATTTCGAGGTTAAACCTGATCACGTGGCTGACACTATGGCTCAGTTCTTTGGAACAATTGAATTTTTCTCACCTGGTGATGACTTTGTGAGTTATGCAGAAAGATTAGATCAATTGCTGAAAATTAATAATGTTGTGGAGGATAAGCTGCAAGGATCATATTTAATTACGCTAATCGGACCAGACTCCTACAAAATTTTAAAATCGCTGGTAGCACCTTTGGAACCTCACTCAAAGGGTTATAAAGAGCTGATAAAAATCCTAAAAGCACATTTCAGACCAGAGACAAATATAATAGCAGAAAGGTTTCAATTTCATAAGAGAATACAACAAGTACATGAAAGTATCGGAGACTACGTTGTAGAGCTGAAAAATTTAGCCGAAAAATGTGAGTTTGGTGCATTTCTAGATGATTCGTTGAGAGATCAGTTCGTCGTGGGCATTAAAGACGAATCAATTCAACGTAAATTGTTAAATGAGTCCACTATGAGTTTCGAAAAAGCATGCCAAATTGCGAAGTCGTACGAGCTAACCAAAAACAACATGCAATTAATGCATCCAACAACAGTTCATCGAATCGGTCATCCAAGGGCAAATAAAAATCGTCAGAGTCGTATTCCGCAAAGAGAGAATATGTCAAACTACAATTCAGCGCGAGAAGACACGGAGAGATCTCCTGCATATAGCAGCAGAACAGGCAACAACAACAACGCGACTTTTAAATGTTTTAAATGTGGTCGCATTGGTCACTACGCGAGAAATTGCCGTTCCGTTACACCAGTACGAAGATTTAGAAGATCACCAAGCAGAGTCAAAAGTTATAAGGCAAACAATATAAATTTAGAGAATCTACAGTTGGGTTACCTTAACCATATTGCTAATAATAATAAACCATGTCACTTGAGTATAGAAATCAATGGTAGTTTAGTGAATATGGAGCTCGATACTGGAGCTTCAGCTTCTGTTATGAGCAGCTTGGATTATAAAAAGTTGCTTTCGGAGTGCGGTTTAAGAAAGGTAGAAAATAAGTTAAGTGTGATAACAGGTGATAAAGTGGTTATTGATGGTGTAATCGATGTTCGCGTTCGTGAGTTATGCGGTAAGAAATATTTTAACTTGTAATTGTTAAGTCCGATATAAATTTTACACCATTGCTTGGGAGACCATGGCTAGATTTGCTTATACCAAACTGGCGTGAGTGTTTTACTGTAAGTGATAAAAATATCAATAACGTACAGGTTGATTATTTCAAAAACAAGTATAGTAGTGTGTTTTCTAAAAATGCAGAATGTGCTATAACAAATTTCCAAGCAGAAGTCGTCTTGAAGGAAAACGCCAAGCCTATATTTTTTAAACCTTACACAATGCCATTTGGAATACGAGAAAGCGTAGAAAAAGAGTTGGAGCGCTTAGTTTCGGAAGGAATATTAGTGTCTGTGCGACACAGCAAGTGGGCGTCGCCTATTGTCGTAGTTCCTAAAAAAGATAATAAACTACGAATTTGTATTGACTGCAAAGTTTCTGTAAATAAATTTGTGCAGACCGAACATTATCCCTTGCCCAAAATAGATGAAATATTTGCGGGTCTTAAAAATTGTACTTGTTTCTGCGTTCTTGATTTGTCTGGTGCATACCAACAAATAAAAGTTTCTGAAAAATCACAAGAGTATCTAACTATAAATACGCATAAGGGTCTGTATCGGTACACTAGGCTTCCATTTGGTTTGAGCTCAGCTCCAGCTATTTTTCAATCAATAATAGATCAAATTTTACAAGGAATTCCAAAGGTATCAGGATACTTAGACGATATATTGATTGGAGGAGAAAGTGTACAGGATTGTGAAAATAAACTTGACCAGGTATTAAGTAGACTTGATTCATACAAGGTTAAAGTAAATGAGGAAAAATGCAAGTTTTTTCTGGACAAGGTTGAATATCTTCGCCATGAAATTTGCAAGGAAGGGATCAAGCCAACAAAGGAAAAAACGGATGCAATAAAACATGCACCAGCACCTCATGACGTTACAAGTTTAAAATCTTACTTAGGGTTACTGAATTTTTATGGTAAATTCATACCGCGTTTGTCATCTGAGCTAAAACCACTTTATGATCTGTTGCGTAAAAACTCGATATTCAAGTGGTCAGATAGTTGTGAATTAGCATTTCAGAAAAGTAAAGATTTGCTCTTGAATAATCAACTTCTGGTGCATTTCGATGCCAGCAAACCAATAGTAGTTTCATGCGACGCTAGTCCTTACGGGGTAGGGGCGGTCCTCTCACATATTATTGAGGGTGAGGAACGACCAATACTTTTCGCGTCGTCAACTTTAAGTGAGGCGGAAAAACGATATTCGCAGCTACATCGGGAAGCCCTGGCTATCGTGTTTGCAGTTAGAAAATTTCATCGTTATTTGTACGGCAACAAATTTATTTTGTATAGCGATCACAAGCCATTGCGAGAAATTTTCGGACAAAACAAACAGACTCCCGCCGTCGCTGCTGCGCGTTTACAAAGATGGGCTATCTTATTAGGGCAGTATTCATATGAAATAAAGTATAAGAAAGGTACGGAGCTAGGACATGCGGACGCTTTATCACGATTGCCGTGTAAAGAGCCAACAGGGGAAGAATATGAAAGGATTTGTAATTTAAATGTACAAGGGTATTTGCACGATATTCCGGTCAAGTTTTCAGAAATTATTGTGGAGAGCCAAAATGACAAAGTTTTGAAAGAAGTATATGAGTACGTTATGAATGGCTGGCCAAACAAAAAATTTTCTAATGAACTGGGGTCATATTTTAAACAGCGAAATTCGCTGTCTTGTGAAAATGGTGCAGTATTTTATGGTACAAGAGTGGTTGTGCCATGTACAATTAGGAGGAAGCTGCTTGAGCTCTTACATGCCGGACATCCTGGTATTGTACGTTCGAAAATTCTAGCTCGTAGTCATATTTGGTGGCCGAATATAAATCAAGACATTGAAGAGTTCACAAAAACTTGCTCAATATGTGAGTTAACGCAAAAAAAGTCGTCACTTGGGGGTAAACAGGAATGGCCGAAGACATTTTATCCTTTTGAACGAGTACATATTGATTTTTTCAAATTGGAAGGCTTAGATTTTTTGATTTTAGTTGATCATTACTCGAAGTGGATTGATGTCGCAATCATGAAGAATACAACGGCTCAATCTGTAATAGAGGAATTGTCTTATAGATTTGCTATTTATGGTCTGCCAAAGGAAATTGTTTCGGACAATGGTCCTCCATTTGGTTCAGGGTTGTTCATAAGTTTTTGTGAGGCAAATGGTATAACTGTTTTCAAAAGCCCACCGTACCATCCTGAGTCAAATGGATTAGCCGAAAGAGGTGTTCAAACTATTAAGAACGCATTAAAAAAGAGTTGCTTAGAACGTCCAAGAACAAAAACTGATTTTAAAAAAATATTAAATTCTGTACTGTTTAATTACAGAAATACACCAACAACAACCAATTGCACGTCACCATCTAATATGCTTTTCGCATACAAACCAAGAACCACAATCGACCTTGTTAAACCGCACTGTGAAAACAAAAATCAAATAAAAAAGAGAGAAAATAGAAGAAATGAAGGCTTTGGAAAAGAGTCTCCTAAAAATTTTAATAGTAAACTTAGAACTAGAAATGAATATAAAGAAAACGAAGTTGTTTTATATAAATGTGAATTTAAAAATTACTTAAATTGGGCACCAGTTAGAATAATAAAGAAATTGAGTTACATAAGATATTTGATAGAAAAAAATGGAAGAAATATTCAGGCTCATGTTAATCAACTTAGGAAGGCATATGCAAAGAGAGTTAGGTTTTCAAATTTTCGGAAGTACTATAATACAAATAAGGAAAGCAATTATAATAACAGAGCTCAAGAAAATAATAATATGGAACAATTAGATATAAAATCAAAAATAATAAAATCTGAAAATCAGAATGATCAAGCACCTGTAGCAAGCAGACTGCGTTCAAAATATGTACAACGAATATAGTTTATTTTAAAGAAAAGTATGTAACTCTTTATTTTTAATTTCCAAATCGCATTCCTGTGTATATATACAGAAACAATGAAAAATTTGAATTATAAATTATAGCTTTACTTTTGTAACTTTTTACTTTATAATTTATCTATATAAATAATGAAAAATTTGAATTATGAATTATAGATTTACTTTTGTAACTTTTTACTTTTATCATTTTTCTATATAAATAATGAAAAATTTTAATTATGAAGTTAAAGCTTAAATTTTAGTTAGGAAGAAGTTAGTATGTATTAAATATTTAGTACTTTTGATTCACTATAAAACACTGAACTAATATTGCTGTAACTGGTTTCGATGATCTAGCAAAAGAATGTGACAAGCAGTGAGGTTCAAGCTGCTGAAGTATATACAATAAACGTGGATTATATTTATATTATTAGAGCTTGTTTTATTTAAAGAAAACATATTATTCTGCACCTACTTTTTTACTACGTTTATTAAATGCTTTACCACAAATTTAAAATACATATTAATTAAAATAGTGGGGTAGCCCCATTCTCTTTCTTCCACCACTGTCTTCAAAACAGCTGATTTTATAATACGTGTTAATTAAAATAGAGAGTGGGGTAACCCCACACAGTAAAAAATATGTGCATAAATTTTATACCATTTTGTATACATATAAATCCAAACCAAAAATGTTTTCAAAGTTATTCCATCAAATCTTATAAATTCTTCTAGACCATTTTTCTCGTCAGACCAATTGAAAAAAACTATATTTTTAAATTTCCCGATTTCGGTGAATTTTTTGCTTTCGAAACAGAATATATTTTGATTAACACATGATATCCATATGAAATTTTTAAATAAAATTTGTTTTATTATTTTTATAATATTGAGTGGTATAAAATTTATAAATTATTTGGAATAAAAAAAGTTTATACCACATAAATGTTATAAAAAAGATAAAATTTACCCTCAAATTTTTTACTGCGCATTCTCATTCTCCCACAACTGACTGCAAAACAGCTGATTGTGTAATTGCTGCTTTTTGATTGGTCTAAAAATAAAAAGGGGAGCATGAAGCAAATTATATGCGATTCAGTGCTGAATTCTTATTGGTTAACAACAAAAAAAGAGGCGAAGCATTGCAATAATTAAATTAAATAAATAAATTTTTGTAAATATATAAATACTTTTAATTTTATTATATACGAGGGGGTAACGAAGCACACCGGGTTCAGCTAGTATAATATATTCTACAAAAAAATTGAAATAAAAAAGTGCATATTTTAAATAGTTGGTGAATAAAATTTTTTTACAAATTCATTGACTTTTTCTCGCTGAGCACGCAGTTTATAACTGATATTCTGGGTTTCTGTAAAAAGTGTTAAAATTTTGAAATGAATATGTGCATAGTACTGACTTGTAAGGTTTTTGTAAAATAAACTAACAAAATTTCTGGCGTTTCCGCAAAAAATTTGTCAAAATATAATGAAATTCTATTCTCTTGAACTCATACAAATCATTTGATACCCATTTCATCAAAATCGGTGCACTAGTTCTCATGCTATAGGTGAAAAACTACGAAAAACCACTAAACCGCGCTTCATTACCGCGCGCCTCGCTAAATGTTGTGTTCGCTTTCAGATTTATTAATTTGATGGATTGCTTGTTGAGTATGCAAAAGCCCATTAATGTGCCATCACATTTTTTTCCATTTTTCTCTACACCCAAATGTTAAAAGATTTTGGGAATTGCCCTTTATTTACCAGCCACGCCTCCTTTTGAACGCGACAAAATTGTTCACAATGTAAATATACCCTGACCTCTTTAGGTGTCAGGCTCACAATTTTTATTATGGTTTAAAAATGAAGACTTTTGGTAAAATTATATATTTGTTGTTGGAACGACTTAGTAGTTGCACTCGAATAAAGTTACCAGATAACTAAAATAATGAAAAAATTTTAAATATCTTATATCTTCCTGATCTTACCATTTTTTCCATTGCACTGGTGTACTTTTCCAAGATTTAAAAATATCTTGTATACGTAAAGATATAGCAGCTCTGAGGTAAGAAAACTAAACGACGGGCTTATAGAGAATTTTTAGACTTTAACAACGAAAGGAAAGAAACCAACTTTAAGTGCCAGTTTTTCATTACAAGTTTAAAGTCTAGACAAATTAAACCGAGCCTAACTCACCAAAATTGGACGTTAAGACTCGGCTTAGGAAAAAAAGAAACACATTATATAATAATTTAAGTCAATTTATCTTCAACGAATGCTAAAATATCTAGTAAAACCGAGTTTAAACGTCTAATTTTGGTGAGTTAAGCTAGATTTAATATGACTTAAGTTTAAACTAGTATTGAAAAACTGGCATTAAGTAGCTGTCCAGACTTCATGCTAGCAGTTTGCGATGGCTTGCTGTTCCGTTTGTTTATTTTGCATGCACGATCTAAACGAGGACATAATCAATCTCAAGAAACTATCTTTGATTAATAATTAAAGCTAATAATAAGATTTTTTGGGTATTTATTAACTCTCAGATCTAGAGCCAAAACAAAATATAGATACAACTACAAAACAAAAAACTATAAAGCTACATTGCAAAATATAATTTAATCATTTGCAAAAGAACTTTATAGATCAAAACTTTTTAAAGACGAAATCTATTCATTAGTAAAATATACAATAGTAATATATTCAATTTTACCAAAAGTCCTAATTTTAAAACCAAAATAAAAAATTTTTATTCCAAGTCTGTTAATATTATACACCTGAAGAGGTCATAGCATATTAACATTGTGAAAATATTTGTAAAGCATAAAAAGAGGCGTGGCTGGTGTAGAAACGTATTTATATACTTTATCAGCGTCAATAATTGAGTGAAAAGATTTCGCGATTGCGCAGGTGAATGTTTTCAATCAAATCGACGAAAGTGGTCCCATATGTATTTTCGTGTGCTCAATTTAAACCCAAAATCCATTTTATTCTATCAGGTCAAGTATTTGAGATAAGGGCAAAAATATGCATACCGGTTCTTTTTCTGTTAATTGGACCATATCTATTTAACGCATGGGCCAATTTCAATCGCTTGAATATGTAGTATTAGACCTAGCCATTTCTCTTCAATCAAATTCGTTACCTTTTGTAGTTTTGAAAATATTGGCCTTAAAAATGTTCACATTTTTTACAGATTTATTTATACCCCTGTTACTTGTTATATTTTTCCATACAATTCCAAAAACTTATATTTTGTCAGATGAACAATCTTTAAAATTTTTGTAAAAATTTAACTTTTTGCCAAAGTCATTGATGGTTTGACAAATATTTCATAATGTCAAATGCGTTAAAAAGATATAGTCTGACTAACAGAAAAATATCGGTTTTTCACATTTTTGCCTATATCTCCAAAACTTGACCTGAAACGAACTGCGGACATTCATCTTCTTCGGTCTTAAAGTTGACCATTTAGGTTTACAAATCTGTGTTATTTTAAAATTTAATATGTGTGTTCGCTTGAAGTACTTTAAACTGGAAAATTACTCTAGCTAATTTTTGTCGTTTTTTTTTTTTTTTTTGTAAAAGTGCCAGTAATTTTACATTCAAAAAGGTGGCAACATTTATACCGAACATAATACGTTTTGCTGTTTCTTTTTTGCGGACCTTGTTGACTTCGTTTTATCTTGCTCAAAAAGAGCTTGAAAAGAGAGCTTCTCGCAGCGAAATAGAAGTAACAAATTTTTCTCTCTTGTTAACCTTTGTATCAGAGATGGGAAATGACTTTTTCGAAATTGTACCAAACCGAAATAAAAACTGTACTTTTTGGCATCAAATTGTACTATTTTTTCCCCCATGAATAATGAAACTTTTTGGATATATTTAATTATTTATTTAAATAAAAAGAATTAACAAAAATATATTACCAATTCAACATATTAACATAAACATAGTACTGTACATTCAGTTTTTAAAATTTAAACAAGAAAAAAAATCGTCTTCCTCTTCTTCAATAGAAAAGTTTTAAAAATGCAAAGCATTTATAATTTAATATTACAGCAACATTGGCCAGTGGCTTTTAACAAATCTTTTGTTTTAATTAAGGAAGAAACTGAAGCAACAAGCAGACGATTAAATTTTGAATCAAAAAGATTCTTTCAACATTTGCTAAAGAATGTGAAATTGATAAAACCTTTTGTGAAATTTTGTAAACGTTGCGGAAGAAGTGGTTCATTGAACCCATTTTTAATAGCTTTCACTTTTTCCCAAAATGCACATGTGGAAAAAGTTTTAAGACTTTTTTATTGTACATGCTCATCTAAAGCTCTATGTTCCGTGTTTATTTGTTCGACTTTATCAATTTCACATTTTGGAAATAGGTTATATATAAGTGGCACGATAGAGTTTGTTTCATCCGACAAAACATGTTCAGGGGTAAATTTTGTTGCTCATTTTAAAAGATCGCTTTTGGAATAAATGTTTTGTTTTGCAAAGTTTCACAAATTTCTGTGTAAAATTATTTTACATTATTCTTAAAATCGCTTACTACATGATTTTCAATTTCATTCTTACATATAAAAATATATACTTCAGCACCACAATAAATATGATGATTATCGAGATGATTTATATCAAGGTTCATACTAGAAATATCGATGTTTTCTTAATATCTTTTAATCAAAAAATTTCGGGCTATTTGAAAAAATAAAAATTTCATTTTCGGCAGGAATATTTGTACGCGAGCATCCTCTGCCAGCATTTCAATGTTAACAAAATTTATTATTTTAGACTACGGCCACCTCGCAATCATACATATCCTTATATTCGATAATTGTTCAACAAACCAGGCTGAAAGATTTCGGTTGTAAATATTTTAAACTCAACTAATACTAAATAGTATGAAGCCATTAGCAAATACTACGAATATAATGGAAGAGAGTACGAAGTTATTCGTACGAGAAATTGAGGAATGAAAAGGAATGATACCCCGTCGAAGATCATTCTTCGGAGCAACAGATGGTAAGGTGCATTTAAGCCAGTGGTGCTCATTCTACAACATAGATTTTTTTTGGTCTGTTTTAGATAGCTTTAAGCTTCTTCACTAAGAGAGTTTCCTTAAAACTAAGGAAATTTCAGATTTTTAAAACAAAAACTTGTGTTTTTTTTTTAAGTTTAACTTTTTTCTGAGTGCAGCAGAATAATTGCCCCCTCTAAAACGGCTCATGTTACTGCGTAAATCTTTCATAGTCCGATTGAGGGCTGCCAATGCTCGTTTTTAACGTCCCAAATGATAATCTTACAACTCAGCAACACTTTCACCATTGCGGAATTTTTTGATATATTGTATGTCGGTTCTTCAGTCAGTTGAACATTCAACGGCAGCTTAAGCCAGAATGAGCCATTCGACCACCTTCCAACAATGTGACTGCAATCTCAGAAGAGGCAACCGCCAGCGCAATTTCTGACCTCGAAACTTCAAACGAAGTTCGATACATATGTTACTCTGTTTTATATTAGAATTTACTACAGCTCCCTCTGGTGTTCAATATGGATCAAAATACAACACCATAAAGTACTCACCATATCTAAAAACTGCTATATACAAATTTTAATGTTAATCGTATGAGCAGCTTACAAGCTTTTGGCAGTCTTGTCAAACATTCGTACTACAGCGCGCACTGGAGCTCAAGATGGATCAAAATAAAAAGTCAAAAACACTCACCGTACCCAAAAACTGTTATATACAAATTTTTATGTTAATCGTATGAGCAGGTAAAGCATTTTTGGCAGTTTTATAAAAGATTTGTACTATAGCGTCCTCTTGTGTTTTTCCCATTTTCTTTCCGCAAAAACTTTTCTTGCGTGGAGATGAACACAACAAAAAAGAAGAAGCTTAATTCAGACGATCCGTTCTCAAGTTATGCGCGGTCTCACGTATGCCAATCTTTTTTATGTATAATATGAGTACCTTTGGAGCAACCCATACTTATACATATGTACTAGGGCTTTCAATCCCGAAGGGTTTTGGCAAGTCCTGGGATTTTTCGCGATACCGTTAATGTCAAAATTTTAAAATAATGAAATTTAGCTGTATTAAAAGTAGGCGTCGGTTATAACCTTCCTCTTAGTTTTTGCATTTTGGCAAACAGAATTGCATATTATTTTTTTTCTTTTTTGATTTTTAAAATACAAATCCAAACGTAATCGTTATTTATACTTAAAATATCACTAAGGGCCAATTTTTCAGTGCGAGCTTAAACTCTAGTCAAATTAAGCTGAGGTTAACTCACTAAAACTGAACGTTGAAACTCGGTTAAGGCAGAAAAGAAACACATAATATGGAAATTTAAGTCAATACAACACCAACGAATGGTAAAATCTCCAGTTGAACCTAGTTGTAATGTCCAATTTTGGTGAGTTAACCTCAATTGTAGTTGACTAGAGTTTAAGCACGCACTGAAAAATTGGGCCTAAGACGAAATCATAATAACTACGGCTAGGAAACTCATTCACTTAAAACTCTAAGATATGCGTTAAAAACAGGTAAAATATGCAATTAAAAATATTTTTTAAATATTTTATTATCGGCTCAAAAATATATATTGCATGTAAAGAAAAAACAAAAAAAGAAAACCAATTAATTTTAAATTTATTTATTTATAGTACGTGAACATAAAGGTAATAATTTTAAGTTAGTTATCTTTTCCCAAAATATGTCGCACTAAATTTAAATGGCTGCTAAGCAAAAATATGCAAAAACCACATGCATTTTTTGTAAAATATACAAAACCATGCATTTATTGCGAAATATGCAAAAATATGCACTAACAATTGAAAGCCATTTTAAAGGAAATTTCATGATTCGTAAAGATAACTTTACCATTTCCATTTTAAGATGCCCAGTAAAAACAGGCATTTATTTATTTATTTATTATTATTACGTATAGGGACAATTATCCTTACAGAGTAAGCAACTTACATATATAACAAGTACAATGTTAATTAGAGTTTAATAATAGGTTAATTGTATTTTTAACAGCATCTTTAGGCATAGAAAAATCGAGCAAGTTATTATTATATATTCTATTAAAAGCAATCAGCCCTACTACCGATTCTCGTCGTAGTACGATATCGTAGAAACTACGAAAAAGGCATCACTGAGTTCATTCGTAGCGCCATTCGTAAGGTTTTGAAGTAATTTATTACGATGCACAGTGTAACAAAAGTGATGAAAAGAAGGTATGAAAAAAAAGTCATAAATTCGTAAAAGTAAGTATGCAAATTTATAGTTTGTTAATTATGTGAATCTAAAAGGATTATTTGATATCATTTCATTTGTAGTGGTTAAGGTCTTTATATGCAGCCTTGAAAATTTTCGATTTTCGAATTTCAGTTTTTATATTTTTGTACTGAATATTTTCGAAATTTACAAACATTTTAGTATAATTCATATACGAAACTTTAGCAAAACTATATTCTACAAGTTCTTGCTAAAAAAAAACTTTAAAAATATTAAGAAAAAAATTTTATATACCACAACAAAGGTCCTAGAAATCCAAAAAAAAAACGACATTTCTATATACAATTAAAGAATAAAAACACTTTCATTTTGTTTATATCTAAGTATGTCGTAAAATATGCCTTTCTAAGCACATTTCCAAAATTTGATTAAAGAGTATATTACAATTAGGATTGTATGACCTCTTTTCTAAAGCGCAAATTCATATGAAAAAATAACAAATTATTCATAAAGTTTCAAGCGCCATTACAAAATAAAAACATTTTTAATTTTTTCTTTTTAAGTATGTCTTAAAATATGTCTTTCTTAACACACTCCCAAAATTAGGCTTCAGACTACTTTCAAAAAGGGATTTTATGACCACTTTTCTAAAGCATGTTTTGACGAAAATGAGCACCAGTTCCATACAAAAAAGAGATACATGACAAGGTGACAATTCCACATTTAAAACAAAAACATTACAAAATTTAAGGTTTTATTTTGCAAAGAAAATTAAACATAGAGTACTTTTTTTTGTTGTTGTAATAATAAGAATCTTTATAATTCAAATTTAATTAAATTGGAATAATATGTTGTTTAAATGTTTTCTGAAACAACACTTTGTGTTCGAAATGCCAAAAACAGGCACTTAGAGGATTTTTGGAAAAAAAAGTCAAGTTTCAACAGCTGTAACTGTTGTATCCAAATTTTGGTTTTTGTAATTTTTTACACAAAATAGCTTGAGATTGTGTCATAGTCAGACGTGATGTCGTTTTTTAAAATTTTGCGTTTTTTGGATTTCAAGCGAATTTTTTGTTAAAAATACCCAAATTCAAAATTTACAAAATGATACACTTCTAGTACAAAATTTCTAAATACCAAGTTATTTAACGTAATCACAAATTTTCTTGTATTTGTATTCAGTGTTGTTGCAGAAAACATTTCAACAATATTTGATTGCTATTTTTTTAGAAATTTTCATTTTTATCGTTGAAGGGCTTATTGCAAAAACGCGATAAGCCATGTGAAAATCAATTTTTTTTAGGCTAAATGCATTGCTCAATGCATTGCCAACAATCACTGAAGAGATTTTTCTATTTCTTATTAATTTTCTAACATATTTGTAAAAGTTTTTGTGTTAAATTTAATTTCTTAATACACAAAAACACTTTTTCAAAACTTTAGAAACGATTATTTTGAAATAATTTGTATGTTAGCTCATGTTCTTGCAATAAGCAATTCAATTTTTTTTACAACAAAAAAAAATACTTTTCTTCGAATAGTAAAATATCACAACTCTGGTAATTTTTTCCGATTTTTATAAACAATTTAAAAAAAAAACGAAGTGCTTACCAGGTTTATGCACAAAATTAGATTTTATTTGCAATAAATCGAGGAATATGTAAAAAAAAAACAAAAAATGCGTTGTTTCAAATACAGCAGTTTAAAACTTTTATTATATTTTTGAGTTTATTAGTCACTGTCAATATCTTTATGCCATTGAAACAAATAATGCATTTCGATGTTATCGATATAGCCTTTATTGGCTTGCAGATTATAAAAAAAAATATATATTTCAATTTTAAAAAACTATCACTCGCGGTCACTCTTCGTACTTCCATCGAACTTATATTCACACATGTTGAATCTTATCTTAAACGGCCCCTTTTTTACTAGTCATATTTTTAATTTTATAAATATATAAATTTTTCATACAAATGCATGGCCAGTATACGATTTATATACAATTTTTAATTTATCTTCATTAAATATTTTAGAATATCTGTGTTTTTATTCAATACATAATAATATTCTGGATTGCTAAGGGGGGCAGGGAGTTTGAACCCCATGAACCTCCACTTATTTTCGGCGTTGGCTGTTAGTAAAAAGTATTATGTGAATAAAATATTCTTTTTATAATAAAAAAACTATAGTATTGTAGTAATACTATTGCCACTTTCAAAATTCCATGAAAGTTGACCAGCCTATTAAACAGCTTCTTTTAAGATCACAACCAAAACAAACTAAAAAATAGTCTTTTAAAGTGTATTGAGAGATAATAAAAGAAAAGTGTGATTTCAATATTAAAAAACACGTATTTTGCACTGCAGTTGCATTTATAGTTGCTGAAAATTTTTATATATTCTTGTGAACTAAGACTCGGGATTTAGGTTTTGAAGTCCCAGGATTCCAGGACGAGAAACTGGTGCAGTGATTGAAAGCCCTAAAATGTGCATAAAAAGCAAACGACATGCCTCTTTTTCACAATTTATGATCACTTTTCTCTCCTAAAAAACACTACAAAAAACTGCACTAAGAGCTAAAAATCTGGTGATCAAAAACGAAAAAAATTTTGTGCTTTAGAAGTTTTTATATTAAAAACGGTAAAATTTAAAAATGCCTTTTCCGGATGTAATATAATACCTATATGGGTCATTCTTTCACAAACCGAATGCCATTCTGACCGCTACATTTTCGATTTCCTTGAAATTTTTTTTACGGGTTCAATATCGAAAAAGAAGAGACACGTGTTCGAGGATTTTTTTTTTTTTTTTAAAATAGAGGGCGTTAAAAGTTTGAGATTTTCGTGATTTTTGCCTTGGAGACTAATTTTCAAAAATTCATAACTTCGGTTCTCTTTAAGCTAGAGACAACTTTTTGTTTCATTTTGAAGGTAACGAAGTAAATTGTAAGAAAAAAATAGTTTCAAAAAAATTTATGAAAAATTTTATATTCTTATACGCAATTTAAATTTTTAAATAAATTTTAGCTAATCTTACCCACCACTAAACAAGTTTTAAACATAAACATCGTATTCTACATCAAATTTTATATAGAAAACAATTTTTTATCGATGGAGAAATGATTATTGCTATTTAAAATAAAAAAACTCGTGCGGTAGCTGACGTCGGCGCGCCAGTTGCAAAGTAAACCTCATATTAGACTAATATAGTATATATATATAGTATGTTTTATATCTATAATTGAACAATATTATTTATGAATAAATGAGGCTTTATAGAAAATTGGTATATTTCATAAATTTTTTTGAAACTATTTTTTTCTTACAATTTACTTCGTTATCTTCAAAATGAATCAAAAATGTTGTCTCTAGCTTAAACAGAACCGAAGTTTGAATTTTTGAAAATTAGTCTCCAATGCAAAAATCACGAAAATCTCAAACTTTTAACGCCCTCTATCTTAAAAAAAAAAAGTATAGCAGTGAGAGGACTGCCGACCGCAGTGAAAACATATATATAAAATATTAGTATTCCATGGAAGACGTTGTCCTGCCACGGACCGCCTTACTGCTATATAAGAATTTTCATGCTAATAGCGGGTTTCGGACTATCCTACATGTAGGATGGATTTGACAGGTCGGACGGACATGTAGGATGAAATCAAAAAGTTTTAAAAATTTCGCTCTGATCTTGTTCTTCTCTGTGCGTCCTTGTTTGTAGATTTCCTTGGTAATTGTTGTTGGCGCAGTAAGCCGGAAATTTTTTGTAGATGTTGTGAATTCTAATCGTGTAGCACAGTCGGCATATGAAATTAGAATTATTTTTGTTAAGAGCTTATATCAATTTATTAAATTAAAGTTTTTTCCTAAATGACCTCTATATTTATTATGTTGACTTTATATGATTTAAATACAAATTCTAAATGTTTGATAGTTTAAATCATACTTGATTTTAAATACAAATTCTAGTTGTTTGATAGTTTAAAATCGTTTATTGAGCTTAAGGTCAAAGTTAGAACAATTAATTGTTCTAACGAATCTTTCCAAAAAAACCAACAACACAACAACAAAGTTTTTTCAATATGAAAAGGAAAAAATCACTAGCTGATTTTATTGCAATTTCGGCCGTGCTAAGGCCTCATCAGAAATCTTTGTGATACCCGTGCAAGCGCGCACTAACGCACTGCACCACCGGGGCGATGAGATTTGAAGTGTCAATTTCTCATTTTCTCAATTTCATAATTTCACATTTGTTGTTGTATTTCTGCTTTACTTTAGTCTCTATGCTTATGTTATTATATGTAGTCCAACAGCCTGCTGGAAGTCTGCACTAACTTTGACCTTAAGCTCAATAAACGATTTTAAACTATCAAACAACTAGAATTTGTATTTAAAATCAAGTATGATTTAAACTATCAAACATTTAGAATTTGTATTTAAATCATATAAAGTCAACATAATTTATTAAATTTTTTATATATTACTGAAACTATTTCTTTTAAGCAAAAGTGTTATCATATCAAAAATACATATAATTAAAGTAATTTATTTAAATTATTTCATTATCGAATTAATATAAAAAATTAAAGCTTATTTATATCTATTTATATCATAACACTTACACAATATACATGTTCACCATATCTATATTGCGTTGTGTATTAAAAATAGAATATTCTAAAATTAAGAAATATCTATAGCTTATAAATTATATATAATTCATATAAGAAATTAAAACTAAACAGTTTCAAAAAATAGAATGCTTAGGATAAGCAGACTTTAGTTATTTAATAACTACTGAAAACATTAATTATTTTGCAGGTTTAATACGTAATTTTTATACATATGCATAAATATTCTTTAAATTTCCTCAATGAGCTAAATTGTTCATATATATGAACTATATATATGTAAATATGTATATATATATATATATACTATATACATATATATGTATTTCCGATACGGTAACACTTTTACTAAAAACAAATAGATTTACCAATATTATATATACTCTTTAATTCATATGTATAAACTGTTTTCTAAATTAGTTCGATGTCATATGCTGACTGTAGCTACAAATAAGCATCCACAAAAAATTAAAGCTTACTGTACAACAATAACTACTTAGCAAATTTACAACAACAACGCAAAGAGAATTACAAGATCCCAGCGGTTGCGCAGTGTTAGAGGGGATGAACCGAATTGGCGGCGTAAAATATACAGCACTTTGCATGCTATATTTTCTGTTTGCCTGCTAGCAAGCACTTGTTGTGCTACTGGTGATGGCACTTAGAGGATGTTGGCTAGCCACAAATTTTGCACTGCACTTGCTGGTGGTGGAACTTGGAGGACGCACGCCAGCAAAGAAAGCCAATTTAACTTTGCTGCACTTGCTGATGTTGGAGACCGTTGGCCAACACACACGCACACACAAACTCAAGCACTTTCATTCATTTTTTTCATTAATTTGTTATTTTTCAAGTTTTTTAAGTTTACAATATTACAAGTTTACGAAATATGTTGCAAGTACAAGCTCTCGAATTAAATATGCCACAAATTAATAAAATGCAAATAAAATAAAATATTTGCACTAAAACACGACCGAAATGTGAAACGTCAAAATTTGCAACTGTCAAAATTTCATCGTCCATTTGACACTGCAAAAGAGACAAATTTATTTTAACACACACAAATTTTATTCAACCTGATATTTTCTATCCTACCATGACTGAAAAGTTTCCTTTTGACACACACCTTTTATGAAAAAAATTTATTAATAAAACAATGATAGTTGGCAACTCTGAAAATAAAATGACGCAGTGGTGAAAATAAAAAGCCACTCACAAATACAACATGTGTGAAAATTGTCAAACTTTGTTATGTAATAAACTACGATATGTAATAAAATAAGAGCATGCATGTAATTACTTGAATGTTCAACATATGTATGCCTTTATCACAACTTAAAGATTAAAATGTTAAAACACTCAATCCATACATTATTTTTCTTGTTTGCAAACGAAGTTCCAGCAGAAAAAAGCAGAAAAAGAAGAAGATCGATCCATTTTATAAATCTCACCATGAATAGCAGCTGTTTGAGTAAAAGCAAATTTTTCAAAAATGTTTACAAATAAAACAACTGAAGAAATTGCCAAACTTTAAAGGCATATACAGTGGTGGTTACGAATTTAGCACACTTAAAAAAGTAAAGTGAATACTTATATTTTCCATTTATTTGTTGTAAATTTTTAATTAACTTTTTTTTAGTGTATATGTCTTCTTTATTTCTTATATACACTTTTTTATTTCAAAACTATTTCTTTATAAAACTATAAAAATAAGCATTTTGACTTGGTCATGAATTTAGCACACGAGCGAAAAAATGTCTAGGATGAAAAATATAATCAAAATTGATTGCATAAAACTCAATATTTCGTAGGAAATCCCTTATTCTTAATTACTGCATCTCATATCCTTCGTAAACTTTCTACCAAAGCCTCACAACGGTATTTTGGAATACTATACCGAATTCTTTGGATTTCCCTAAACAAATCTGGCAAATTTTTGGATTTACTGTTAGTATTTGCTGCTCGACATCCCTCCACAGATTCTCATTCGGGTTTAAGTCCGATGATTGCGATGGCCACTTCAATATATCAATATGTTTGTCTTCCAAGCAACTCTTAACTATGTGAGCACTATGCTTTGGATCATTATCCTGCATAAAACGCCATTAAAGTGGCAAATTATCCTCTTGAAACGGTATCATGGTATTGACAAGTACGTTTTTGTAAGCGTGCTGATCCATTTTTTGGTAAATTTTAACAACCGGACAAGCTCCGTGCCTAGAAAACGCCACCCATACCATAACATTTCAGCCACCCTGTTTAATCGTCTTGAGCGTGTACTTTGGATTGTGTTGCATGTTTTGAGGACGCCACACATATTGTTTGCTGTCAGATGCGAACCGGCAAAACTTTGATTTATCCCTCCAAAGCACATTTTTCCAAAAATTCGTTGACTTTTTAAATATTCTTTTGCAAACGCAAGACTGTATTTAATATTTTTTTGCGACACATGTGGTGTTTGTTGGGCTATAAAGCTACGGAAATTGTTTTCATTCAAGCGTTTTCTTATGCCTTTTGAGGATACATTTATGCCATATTTTGATGAAATTTCATTTTAAATTTTATTTGAGGTCTTAAAAGGATCACTAAGTAAAGCTTTATAAATCAAATGGCCCTCTCTTGCTATTGTTTTTCGCACTCTTGGTCGCTATTTTACATATTTAATGCTCTAATACTGCTCCACATGTTGTAATGCGTTGTATAATAACTTTCACGAACATCTAAGAAGCAGAGCAATCTCTGAAACTGTGCTTCCACCATTTTTCATTTGCTGAATCAAATATCGCTGAGCCTCTGAACATCAGTAGCCTTTGGCCAAATCTTACTGCAATTTTTTGTTAGAACTCAAATAGAAACTTAATAAATTTAGTATATCTTACTAGTAAAGTTTAATTAACGAAAATAAAATATGATATGGAACAGTAATTCTAACCTGTGCTAAATTCGTGTCCAGCATTTAAACCACATTGATTCATACTACTTGAAATATGTCAGAAAATTTAAGAATAACTAAGAAACCAACTAACGGTACATAGATTTAACTTCATAAAGAATACTCAACAAAAAATATTTGATTACAATTCTCAAGCTAAGATGTAAAAAATTTCAAATTAAAGTTACTAACACAATGTGTGCTAAATTCGTGACCACCACTGTATACACCAATATAAACCGAATTAATAATAAGTTTTGGTTGCAAACATCTTATTGCAACCTAACTTAAGTATTTATTGTATACTAACAAACAGATTATATGCATTAATTTCAGGAGTTGCCAAGTGATTTCTTTGTGAGCTTGCGGCCGATTAAGAACAAGAGTGACGATCACTGTTGAATTTTTTATGCACAAATACATACAAACATTTTTGAGGTTATTTTTTGTAATTTTCCTATCTTGTTATCTTTGCTGTCTGTATTGTTGACGATTTCCTTGGAAAGATACGATGATGCAAACCAATGATTTACCCTTTACCAAAATCGTTCAGCGCGCCTAAAGAAGTTTTCACTTCAAAAAAAATCCTCGAACACGTGTCTCTTTTTTTTTCGATATAGAACCCGTAAAAATAATTTCATGCAAATCAAAAATGAGTCGGTCATTTTTTGTTCAAATCTGTACGGTTTGTAAAAGAATGGCCCATATATATTTATAAACAATTTTCTATATGGTGCGGCGACTTTTATTATGAAATGTAATGGAAAGCCTAGAAAATAAAAAATTAACAATTTATTCCTTGTTCCTACTCAAGTACAATGCGTTGTTATGTGAATTTGAGAACCGCCTAATTCGTATATTGCCTTTCCTACTTTCGTCATTAGATGAACAGAACCGCAGTATCTGTTTAAACAATCATCTGCAGATTATGTATTATTAACCGACGCGTCGCGTTGAAACACTAATACACATGCGGTTACACCCATTAAAAAATAATTGAAACACTTCTTATAGCACAGCTCATCCATCTAGCGCAAAAGAATTGAAAAAGAGTAACGAATACGACTAGCATACAGATAAGATACGACTACTGGGTTAAGCTGCAGATGTCAACATAAAACCGGTGCCGCTTCCCAAATTTCAACCATGCCTATACTAAACCGATATCGGCCTTCTATATTAAATTCTAAAATTTTAAATATTGATCCGATGAAGATGCCGATGCTTGAATTTTTTACACACACCAGCCGGTACCATCAGATACAGCAGACTTATATTCTTAATGATCTTTACATGGCAGTCATAACTCTTTGAGGTTTACCATTGTGACGTAACAGCCGGCAGAAATATTAACTTCAACTGAAAAAGCATCGTGTGCAGATGGTGGGATTGAACCTGCGTTCTCTTGGCTTACAGATCACACACTTGACCAGTATTCCGCGGCCTCCCCTGATTTATGCAGCTATATTAAAATTCATATGTATTAGGCCGGTCGATTTGTGGGGAGGCAAAAAAATCGCCCATTGCTCAATGTAAATCGTATTCTAAGGATCAAAATAAGAAACTTTGCCCGAGGAACTATACCCCTAAAACGAATTCTTATGCCCCAACTTTTGACTTTTGTCTCGTAGGGTCAAATTTTGAAAAATCCCTCATTGACCCATTTAGAGTGCCCCAATCGAGTCCAAATGTATGACCGACCCCCACTTACTTTGGAGGGCCGATCTACCCATGCCAGTGGCGACCCCATTTCGCTGATTTTTTCATGTAAAGTGGCAAAAATGGTGATTTTTTTGAAATTTTTGTATGGGGAACCCCCAGGTGCCATTGGAATGGGTGGATCGGCCCTCCAAAGTTAGCCGGGGTCAGTTATACCCAATATCTGCGAATCTGGAATAATGTTGCTACATTTTCAAAACTGTTTCGTTGAAAAACATTTTTTTAATTTTTAAAGTGAAAACTTCTTTAGGCGCGTTGAACGACTTTGGTAGAGGGTAAATCTTTGGTTTGCGTCATCGTATTTTTCCGAGTAACTCTCGTCATCAATACAGACAGCAAAGATAACAAGATAGGAAACTTAGAAAACATAAGCAATCAACCATCAATAAGTTCCTCCGCTGACGCATCGTTCTTTCCCCTCTCTTTGCTCCGCTGCGAAACATAAGCTGCATTCCCATGGCACTAGATCAGATCAAACCTCAGTAAAACAAAGTTACTTCAACTTTATATTAATTTGTCATCAGAGTCTTGAAACAGCTTTTTTAAGAACAATAACAAAAGAAAACAACAATACCAAAACGCCCATTGAGCGGTGAAACGTCAAAATAGGAAAATGAATAGTTATTTAGATTTGCCAACTATGTTCGTTTTGATAAAAAATGCTTGAAACTTGGCAGCATTTTAACTCTGCGTTTAGACTGCCTGAACAAACGAAAGAAATCTCGTTCGTTCGCTCGGTTTAACCACTTTGCCCAAACGAACAGAGTTCGCCATAAATTTATCGCGAACGATGTTTGCACGGTGTAAACAGTAAATTAGGGCGAACGAAAGAAGATTCCTTCGTGGTAAACAAAATGAGGTAAACAAAAAACATAGCGAGCAAAGTGCCGTTTATTTTCCGCCGCCAATTCGGTTCATCCGCTCAAACGTTGCGCAACCGATGTGATACTGCTCTTCTCTGTTCATCGCTGTAGTAGATTTGCTTGGTACTTGCTGTAAATGTATTTTAGTTCAGCTACAGATCTACATATACATTGACAGAAAAACAGTAAATATCCTTAATGATTTCTTTATGAAGGCACGATTTGTCAGCAGATAAACTTATTGATGGTTGCTTGCTGCCAAAGTAGAATTAGACAAACTAGTGTTAGGGCTGAATGTGTTTTCTTTCTAAGTGACCATAACTGTCAAACTCATCCATTTTGATATATTTGCCAATTTTTGCTTTCATATTGCATTCCCAAGTAGAATTTTGCGACCACAGGTTGCTTAAGACTCATTTTTTACACGACGACGTTACAGCGATACTGATTTGGAAAATATTTTGTGGGAAAAGTTTGTAAAAATTCCTAGGATACTACTTTACCACTAGGTCTCAGAATGTTGTAACAATTTATCAAGTGTTACCTTTTAAAAATGCATCACTCATCATTCATCAAGATGTATATTTTGTAACAATTAGCTAATTGCGACCCAAGCGTAGGCTCTTTCTATTTAAAATGGTGGACGCAAATTATTATTATTTTTAAACATTTTTTTATTAATGTATGAAATTGTTGCAATATTTTCTGAATTTAGCTTGCGCTTAAATTCTTAAGAAGTTTTGGCTGTTATTTTACCGAAAATCTTCTTTCCCATCTACATTTAGCTCCAAATAATATCAAAAAACACTTAAGATTATGTTGTACTCCTATATCTTATAGAAATTTTAATTATAAAATAATTATATTTATGGCTGCAAAATGTAAACAAAACATCTAAACAAAATTAATTTTTCCAATTGGCAACTCTGTAATGCATTTATATATAAATGTGTATACTAAAATGTGATAAGTCACTTCAAAGTGATTTTCACTAACACAATGTCGGCATTGTGTTGCACCACTTTCGAATCATAGTGGTCTCTGTAACGTAACCAATACGTAACATCATGTCAATTTTGACACAAAAATAAACGCTACGACGTCGCTGCAACCCAAATGTGGACCATCAGTTCTAGTTGGGTTCTCATTGGTTGCAGATTTTGTATAAAATGTCAACTTCAACTTGACAGTTTCGGTCACCGGCTCTCCGCTCTAACACTACCTTGTTTGATTTTGCCATGCTTGCTGCATTTTCTGAGCTCCTGGTAGCCAATATCCAAGACAAGGTTGGACAGTTATGATTACTTTCGTGTAATGATTATAAAATACTTACTGATTACAATTAATCATACACAAATTTATTACTTGTTTACTTAAAAAAATTATTAATTACTTTTAAGTATTTAGAAATTTTTTTGAGAAATCAGTAATCATTCTAAAGTAATCAGTGATTTATTTAAGTAATAAATCATTTTCCAGAAATGAATGAATTATTCTGATTAAGAAATTTATCAGTAATCAGGCTTACTCAATCGTTGATATATCAAACTAATATATCTGCTTTTATATATGTGGTTCAACTATAAAACTGAGATAAGTAAAATACAGAAAAGGTGTCTGAGCACTGTTGTTACACTTTTTTAACAAAATCAATCTAACAAACAATAAGATCACTTTAATAGCTGCTGAAGAAAATATTGTAATTATGGTAAACCATTATGGTAAATAGCAATGACTGAAATAATAAAATTACATACAAATTAATAATCACCTCGCATGATTACTTTATTTTTTATAATCTCATGTAATTACTTACCATGACTATTTTATTGAAAGACTTTTTTATTTGGTTTCTAATGTGAGTTTTCTGAATATTTAGAAAAATCAAATAATCTGTGCAATCTGAATACATGTAATCATAATCAGTAATCGTGATTTGTAATCATGGCCATCCCTGATCCAAGAGCGTGTGTTTGAGTATCATGACCAACATAAAAACATTTGTGGTTTTATAAATGTCGCCAGCATATTCTCTGACTAGGACATGGGACATGGTATAATAAGTAATAGGTAGGAGTGACATTTCGTGTTTCGACCATCGAATGTCAAGCAAAAGAAAACAAAAATAGAGAACGTGTGTCACACACATTGGCCGCATTCCTGTTGTGAATGGATCATTTAATTGCAAAGGTTTCTCACTCAAATTTAAAAAAAAAAAACAGTTGCCAACAATTGACTCCGCTGAAAGCTGCCAATATGCGTGACACACGCACTTTATATTATTTTGTTTTGTTTGAAATTGCAGCTCATGAGAAAATAAGTAGTTCTCAAGGCTACCTAATAATAATTTTATCATGAGTGGGACTGCATCGTCTAAAATTTTTTGTTTCTTATTTCAGCTACCATAAGCCTATAGTATCTTTTTTAAAAATATAATTCAATGATTAATGACGCAAACAGTGAAAATAATGTAAATAAAATTCAATGAAATGTATGTAAATACAAATTTTGGGTGTATTTCTTTATTCATTCCGGATAAAGGAGAGAACGAATAGAATAGATAGTTGTTTATCCGGAACAAAATGAATAAAGAAACAGCATTGGAAAATAAAGAACATTTTGTTTTTGTTAAAACCAGAAACATATTTTTCGTATTTAATTAAAGACAACAAATACACCAGATAAAATTTAAAAAATAAAAATGCAACAAAGCAATCTAACACATTTAAACTAAAAAAATTTTCCATTTTCATTTAGCTAAATTTTACTTCAAACAATCGAATATAACCTCAAACACAAGGAATATTCTTTTTATTCTACCTTAGCTGATAGTATAAAAAGAACGCCTTTGGAATATTCCGTAATAATAAAGAAATACAAAAAGAATATTCCGGATAATCAAACCTGAATAAAGAAACAAAAACAGCCATTCCGAAGGTCGGGAATGAATAAAGAAATACAGCCTTTATGTATGTGTGTATTATTATGTATTTTAAGTGAATATTAATTATTTCAATAAGTTTACTTCGTATTTTTGTTTATGTTTTACTTTGTTTTTTATATTAAAACCCATAACTTAAAATATAATGAAGTGATAAAAGATGAAAATAATGTGCATTAGTGATGAACCGGATGTACGGATAAACCGAATCGGGGGCCGAAAATTAACTGTACTTTGCTTGCTATGTTTTCTGTTTTTCTTGTAGCAAGATCTCAAATGCAGGCATTAAAAGAGACTACAAGACCCATCAAACAAAATTTCATATATAAAAAAAAGTAAATTTATTTTATTTTAGCTACAGCTCTTCATATACATTGAAAGAAAAAATTAAATATCCTTTTTAAGGATTATTTTTCATTCAACAGTGGTGCTTCCTGTATTTTATTTTTATATCAACAATATTCAATTTAAATGTAATAATATAGTTTGGTGTAATTATAAAATAAAAATTTTATCTGAATAAAAAATATTTTGAAAGAAATAATCAAAGGTGAAAATATAAAATTTTTTTCCGATTAGCATGAAAATTCTTATATAGCAGTAAGGCGGTCCGTGGCAGGACAAAGTCTTCCAGGGAATACTAATATTTTACATATATGAATTCGCTTCGGTTGGCAGTCACCTAACTGCTATACTTTTTTTATACAAGCAGTAATATGATATGTTACGTGATATACGTTACGTGACAGATTTTTCTTCAAAGAAGTGCTAATATTTTATAA
The DNA here is from genome assembly GCA_963920525.1 of Dichetophora obliterata. Lineage (NCBI taxonomy): Eukaryota > Metazoa > Arthropoda > Insecta > Diptera > Sciomyzidae > Dichetophora > Dichetophora obliterata. The sequence continues at coordinate 125,507,170 of OY986439.1, forward strand.
TTTTATTTATTTAATTGAACTAGAAAAACATATAAATTGTAATTAAAGACCGTTACAATCGAAAACTGAAAATAATTTAGTTGAACTTTGTATTATACGAGTATTTATTATACTTATAAAATTTCAACTTTTGCTAAAATATTTCAACTTTTGCCACCATTTTTGAACTTTTGTTGCCATTCATCATGTTTGCTGCCATTTTTTTACATTCAAATTGAGATCAGCTCTCAGTACTCTCACAGTATAAATAAAACATTTTTTTCTCTTTTATTTAGGTTTAAAATAATTTTGAGTAACATTTAATTTTTTGCTTGCGGTAGACCTTTTGGCGGAAATGACATATCATTTATCTGCAAAATTGCTTTATTTTGACACATAATTTAATAAACCGTTTCTATCATCAGTAATCATGAGCTACCTCCTATTATTTTTTTTTAAACTAAATTTTTTTAAATTTTTTTAAATTTAGTTTTTATGTATTTTTGACAAAACTCTACAGCTTAAAAATAATTTCTGTGAAAAAATTTTCAATTATTTCAAACAACTCCAAATTGATCTATATATAAATATATTCTATATATTCTCTCGTTTTTCTCAACCGATTAAAGCATTTTGAGTAGGGAGAATGAGTGTACAGGTGAAATTATGTATGATGTACTTCACGCATTGTGGATGCATATAAACGTAGAAGATATGCACAAAAAGAAGAGAACAAACGTTCTGTACCAAGGTTCATTTATAAATGAGCCTTGTTCGGTACTGTTTCGTTAGGTTATTTTTCTTACACTGTGGTATGAGTTCGCTTAAGTTCTCAGATGAGTGTATAAAGAGAAAAAATTACTCTATTTCTATTTTCAATTTGCCGATCACATTGCGCTCTCTTCTGAGCGAGTGAAGTAGTGGCTTATTCATTAGAAAAGTAAAAGTGATGCCAAATTTGCACAAAGACCATATGTTTCTGACAGTAATTTTGTATGAAATCAACAGAGAATGTATGCGAAAAGGTCGAATTTCGACCAATGACGAGCTATAAATGTTTGCTACTATAAATGTATGCCAATATCGCTTAAAATTTCCTTATTTCGCTACCAAAACTGTTGTAAAAGGTTTTCCCTTATCTATTTCTTTATTTCTTCCTTTTCGTACGGGTGTAAGCATACAAGTAATAAGCAATAAATTAGCGAAATCAGCAGCAGTAGCTGCAGTTGCTGTTTCGCAACTGAAGAACACTTCATGTCGCCAGCAAATACAGATGCACGCACTCCCACTCAAGTCAATGCGTCGTAATGCAACTACAAATGCAAATTTCGCACTTTTGTTTAAACTCCATTTTAATTGTAATTTTCGATAAAATGCAGAAAGCTGCAGATGAAGCCGTGTTGCAGCAACACTTGATGGAAAATGATTTAGAGGAGAACACTTGGTTGTCACTATTTTGAATACACCGTCAAAAAAGACGTCCATTTTAGCAACTGAAAAAATACTTAAGCTGCATCAGGGACGTAGGGAGGCTTAAATCTATTCCTTTGTACATGGGCGTCCGCAGTATTAGTTCTAGGCTGGGGAAAAGGCATAAAGGAATCTAGAATGAGCATAAGAAATGTAACCTATATAATATTTTTTGAGATTTTTTGCACTAAGTTTGTTAGCATGTTCTGTTGAATTCTGATTTATTTTAAAGATGATGTAAAAATCTTTCTCGTACCATGCCCAAAAAATTTTCAAATTTCATTTTATTTTTTTGTCATATAATTCATTTCAATATTTTTTTGCTAAAGCAAATATTCTTTATAGTTTAATAAATTAAATAATCTGGGGCCTATATCCTTAAATGAAATGAAATAGAATTTGAATACAAATTGGATACCATCCATCGCCAAATTGAATACAAATCCATCCAATGAATTCAAAATTGTTTATAAATAAAATTTTTAATTCACATTGAATTTTAAAAAATTGATTAGTAATTAATTTCAATTACTTTTTTTTCGTTATTCAGAATAATTAATTATTTTTTTATTCATATGAATGCTATTTATAAAGTAATGCAATTCAAAAAGAATTTCCAATTTTTCAATAATTAATTTTTTGTACATTATTATTTCTTGATTCACTGCCTATTCATGTGTTATTCATTATTAGTTTTATGATCATTATTAATTTTTTTATTTATTATTAATTTGGTTCATTATTCAAAAGTGAATAACAAGATTTTTTTCATTTTATTTATTATTCAAAAGTGAATATAAAATTAGAAATGACTACGAAATTTATAATGAAATAGCAATTAATAATGAATAAAAAATTAATAATGAATTAAAAATTAATAGCGATTATTTTATTCATAAAATAGTAGTGAATAACAAAATGTTTTATTCATTGTATTTTTTATTTAAAAGTGAATAACAAATTAATAACAGTAGTAAACAATTTGATAAAAAAACTTGCGCGACGAAAACGACATTGCTAGTTCGATTGAGTATTTTTTCTGGACAATGAAAAATCATTAAGACTTTTCCAGGTTTGTTCGAATTTTTTTTTACAAGAATTTTTCGACTTTTTTGAGTTTTGAAAAATATTTCCCCAGGTATTTCCTATAACTCCAAAAGTATTTATTTATTATACAAGTTTTATAAATATTTACAAATGAGACATTTATATCTTTTATTTAAGCTGTTATTAATATGATTATTTGTACTATTCTTGTAGACATTTTCTGGAGACTACATATGTGAAAGAGTTTAAAATATACCGTTTATTTAACATTTACCCTAATATTAAAGTGCGCAACAATATGACTTTGATATATATTTTGGTTTTATTTTTACTTTGTTGTTAAAAAAAATATTTCAGCGAAAATATTAAGATAAAAAGTATGATTGTAGCAGGTTGGATATTTACGTATTTTGGTTTTAGTAAAAATACTCAAAATTACCTGCATTAAAGTCGACGTGGTGAGTTCGTACTAAACAAATTCTTCAGACTTTAAAAACCCAGTTATCATATATGTAACTTAGGATTTTGTTTGCAAACAATGCGTTCTTAGCGTAATTGGCTAAATTTAAAAATCCCTAAACCGCAATTTTACGTTATAATAAGATTTGCAACACTAAACTATTTGAAATGAGTAAAATAAGAGAAATAACTTAAACAAAGATGCGTCAAAAATAAATCAAAACAAAACAACGAAATCTTCGCGCTGCTATAAATAACTAGCTGAACACTGTGTGTTGCTGCCACGCCCCCGTTTCCAAGCGCCCATTACATGCTATCGGTGAAACGGCACGAGTAAATTATGGTCGAGTACCGAATTCCGAGGCTGTGCGGCCACCTATAACTCCAAAGCTACTCAATATCAAAAAGTTCAGTTGAGTGGGAAGGGTCACGCCCTCTTGCCTAACGCCCATAAAACGTTATCGTAACGCCCATAAACGTGTAAATTGTGGTCGAATACCGAATTCTGAGGCTTTGCGAAATATAATAATAAAGCTATCCGATATCGCATATTTGGCCTGTATAGGCGGTAATTTCGAGTATTAACCATATTTTTTAAACTCTTTCACAAATGTAGTATTTAGAAAATTAATACAAAAATCGTTAGATCAATACAAATGATTGCTTAAATGAAAGATATAAAGTCTTATTTACAAACATGTATAAATTTTGTAATATGAAAAAATACTTTTGAAGTTAAAGGATCATAACTGGGGACATATTTTTAAAAACTTAAAAAAAACAAAAAAATCTTTGAAAATTTTTCAATTCTTTTCGAATTGCATTCGTTCTATAATACTCATACAATTTAACACAAAGTTAATAAACATATTAATAAAACTTATTTTCCGGTTTGTTTGTTAATTGACATTTATCAAATCTCAATGGCTTAACGGACTTCGCTCAATTTAAGTACACATACTGTGTGCATCCTAGATTAGATTGTTACATACTTAGTTTTGATCATGCTCATTCCATCTTCTTTTACGTAAATTTTGATATTGAAAATTTTTCTTGAAAAAAAATTTTTCGCAAATTAAATTTAAAAAATGTCAGTAATTTTAATACCAAAAACATTCACATATCTTTAGAATTTCAGAAATGTTGGTACAACATTAAACATCGTTCCCCAAGAATGAGAAAAACGGCATGAAAACCAAAACTTTGACTTTCGATGCAAATATATCCGCTATTTTTAAATATACTTAATTCAAATTTTTTTGATCAAAGTTTTAATGAAAACACTTTACAAAAATAGTTTCAACTGTAGCGTTAGGTCAGTGAATATATTCTTTAATTTTTTTTTTTCAAAAACGGTCTAAAAAATTTAATTTTTACTCAAAAAATGATTAAAAGTGTTTTTGTTATATAAATAAGAACAATTGAAAATTGCATTTCTGAGTACTTTTCATATAGTAAAGCAAGTATTTGCAATAATATAATAAAATTTATAAAAGTAGTTGAATAAAAAATTTTTCCAAAAAAAAAAAATTAAAAAATATTGCTTACAACATAATTCGCAGCTAAGCTTCAACTTAGATCCTGGCAAAACGGCAAAAAAAACCAAGTCAACACACAAAATATACCTAGATTATGTCATTTTTATGATACTATTTTCTTGAAATTATATAACAAAAAGATAAGAGATAATACAAAAAAAAATATAATGACTTTAAATTATATAATGTTCGTAGAAAACAAGTAGACAAATTGCCTACATTTTTTAAGTAAAACCTAATAAAATTCTGCTACAATACATTCTTTTGGCAGTTACATCGATTATTCAGATGTTTCGTGCATCAAATCTTTACATATCATTTCTATTACTTTTCAATATTATGCTCACATTTTCTACTTATTCTCTTGCTCCCTTTTCAACCCTATCCACCATCTTGAATTTTAAAATTCTAACTTCATTCGAAATCAGCGAACTTTAAATACTGATAAATGATGTTTAAAACTCTAAACAATACATATTATTAGGTGACAGCCCTATTATTTAAAAATTTTATAATTTTGAAATTCTGACATCGGATTCAGATTCAGCGACCCATTTTTACCCTTTAGTTGGCGCCAGCCCCGAATTCGTAATATTTTAAAAAAAATACGGTGGCAACCCTATCCACTGTGGTGACTCAATAACTTTAAGTTGCATCACCACATTAGTTGAATTCCTAACTTCCATTTTACTTATCTTCTGTTACATTGATTTTCAACTTACATTTTACTTACCTTCTCGTTGATTCTTAACTTACATTGTACTTACCTATTGTTGATTATTAATTTACATCTTACTTACCTCAACTTAACATTTATATTATTCTTATGTTAATTTATTTACACTTTGTTATAAATACTTGTTATTATAAAAACATTTGTATAAATATTCATATTTGTATCAATCAGAAATTTTCATTTGAAAATTTCAGTTGAATAAAATATTTTCAAATAAACAGTTATAAAAAATTTATTAAAAAAATAAAAATTATAAATCAAAATTAAAAAGTTTGTTGTGCACCAAACCACCATCTTGAATTTTAAAATTATGACTTCAAATTCGAAATCAGCGACCCCTAACACTATTGAAAAACTGATGCTGCTTCGACTTTCAAAAGTTTAACAGTTGCTATTGCTTCGACTTTCGATTTTGTTCACAGTTTCAGTCAATCAAAACAAAAACTATTGAAAATGTCGACTGCTGAAGTGCTTTGCAGTCTATCAGATATTTTTTTTTTGCTTTTGCTTTGACTGCGGTTGTTTTATTTTTCTCAAGCTTTAAAAAGCATTAATTTAATTACGACTTTTGCTATGTAAAAAGATATTCGATAGAATACAAAATGAAGCGTGTAGCGAAGCAAGTTCTTGTACTTTTTTAACTTAAAAAATATGGTGTTTCTATAAATTTTAATTAAATAATATTCCATTAATGCCATTTGCGTTTCCTGAAAAATTAATTGCACGTAAAAATGCCTTTCCATTTAACTTAAGAACATAGAAATCGGTTAAGAATTTGCTAAATGGCGGCAATTTTAACGTTTCTTTTTTTGTCGAAAAGTTATTCCTATGTAATTAATGTTTGCTTTCATACAAACTGCTCCTATTTGGATTCTTTGTTTTTTGATTCGCCCGGAGGTACGAAATACGAATACCAAAGGAACGTATACCCGTCCTATACGCATGCACGATTTACATTCTAGATCCTGCCCGGATCAGCCGGGACAGACAGAATGCACCCATGTACTAAAAACATACCCCCTATTGGTAATTAGGTGTTTCCACTAAGCTTTTCAGCGGAATTTATAAGTTGAATATATATAAAACGCGTATTTAAATATATTTGATTCTATATAAATAAGCAACATCGAATGAAATGATGGTGGTTATATATTTAAGGTACTCGAAATAACAATCCTGAGTTTAAAGACAATCCAAAACACTATACTCACTTTAACTGGTTTGCGGCCATTGTCCAACCCAAGGGTCTACGAGGAAATGAGATAAATCTCATATCCGCCAAATCAAAATCCCAATTAGTTGGATATGCATTTGGGCCAATGCAGGCATAAACTTGTGTGGAAAAGAGATATACTCTGGCACACCAATCCAGGTGATAGTGTGAGTTGTCTAATTTGAATTCAGGAAGCCACGTGAGCACGTAAATCACAATTCGATTTAAAATTAAAATATTGCATAATTAAAAAGCAAGTTTTAAAAACGATTCATATTTGATGGTGCTTACTTTATAAAACATAATATTGAACAATATCAATTACCGATAATACATTGTTATAAAACTGCGTTAGGTATAATAGGATGAAGTTAAATTGATTTTATTATTTAAATGTAATATAATTTTCCGTTTTAAGACGTCAACCGATGTTGAAGTTATTATTGAAATCACTGCACATACATCGTAAAGATTCATGAAGAGCGTAATAAGAATTGCATTGACTCAACTTGAAAAACAGAAAATGTCTAGTTCCTCTTCTTGGGATGTTAAAATTTAGAGCTGAGATGAGCTATTCCGAATTAATCTCGCCACGAAGTAATTCATACAGAAACATTACATTATGCATCATTCTTCTGCTTCTTAGGGAAGGTAGTAAAATAATCTTAAGGCGTATTTCGTACGATGGAAGCATAATATTGGGATTCCAACGACTATGACGTAAAGCAAAAAGTAAAAACTGTTTTTGAACGGATTCTATGGCGTCGATGTAGACATTATATTGTGGGTTGCATATAACTGATGCATATTCAAGAATTGGCCTTACGAGAGAGGTATATAATAATTTAGTAGGAAAGAGATCACTGAATTCTTTAGCCCATCTTTTAATGAAACCAAGGACTCCTCTTGCCTTATTTATCAACATATTAAAGTGGAGAATGAAGCGAAGTTTTGAATCCATAATAACACCAAGATCGACAAACTGTAAACTATTTCTAAGTTAGTGTTATTTATAGTGTAATTTATGTTATTAGCAGATCTAAGCGAGAATGTCATTTGCTTACATTTTCTTGAGTTAAGATTTAATATATTTAAGCTGCACCAGTCCACTAGTCTATTTAGATCTGATTGTAAAAGATGTCATTCTTCGGGTGATTTGTAACAAAGAAAAAGTTTCACATCGTCAGCGTACATTAAGACGTTACAGTGTTTTATTACCGAAGGAAGATCATTAATGAATAGTAAAAACAAAACCGGTCCAAGATGACTGCCCTGAGGAACGCAAGGAAATATTAAAAATGTTTGCTGGAGGAGTAAACAGGTTTGTAGCACATTGCTTTAAAATACGGCTCGGAATTTCAGCAGGGCCGGTCGTAGAAGAGGACTTTACTTGGCGAAGATAACACATAACAATATTTGGGTCTATTACAGGAGTTTCAAAAGAGTTAACTGGCGAGAGAAAAGGATACACCGTGCTAGTATTAAATGGTATATCGGAGTAAGTGGATTTAAAGCAGTTTGCAAACATGTTAGGAATCACATTGTCACAAGATGATTCTTCCTGTTTGAATTTCATAATTAGTGGAAAGCTGGAGGCTTTACGTTTTGAGTTAACAAAACTATAGAAAAATTTTGGATTATCTTTAAATTGAGATTTTACGTTAATTATATAAGCAGAATAGCATTGTTTCTTTAATAGTTGGTATCTATAACGACAAGAAGAATAGGAAGCAAAGTCTAAACTAGAGCCAGATATTTTATATTTTGAAGTGAAAACTTCTTTAGGCGCGTTGAACGATTTTGGTAGAGGGTAAATCTTTGGGTTGCGTCATGGTATTTTTCCGAGTAACTCTCGTCATCAATACAGACAGCAAAGATAAAAAGATAGGAAACTTAGAAAACAACCTCAAAAAATGTTTGCATACATTGTGCATAAAAAAATCAACAATGATCGTCACTCTTGTTCTTAATCGGACGCAAGCTCACAGAGGAATCACTTGGCAACTCCTGAAATTAATGCATATAATCTGTTTGTTATTATATAAATACTTAAGTTAGGTTGCAATAAGATGATTATTTCGCTTATTTGCAAAACTTATTATTAATTCGCTTTATATAGGTTTATATGCTTTAAAGTTTGACAATTTTCACACTTGTTGCATTTGTCAGTGGCTTTTTATATTCACCACTGCGGCATTTTATTTTCAGAGTTGTCAACTATCATTGTTTTAGGGTGTGTGTCAAAAGGAAACTTTTCAATCGTGGTAGGATAGAAAATATCAGGTTGAGTAAAATCTGTGTGTGTTGAAATAAATTTGTCTATTTTGCTGTGTCAAATGGACGATAAAATTTTGACAATTACAAATTTTGACGTTTCACATTTCGGTATTTTAGCGCAAATATTTTATTTAATTTGCATTTTATTCAATTTGCAACGTATTTAATTCGAGTGCTTGTACTTGCAACTTATTTCGTAAACATGTAATATTGTAAACTTAGAAAACTTAAAAAATAACAAAAAAAAAGTATAGCAGTGAGGGGACTTAAAAGATAATGGCTCTAAATTCAATTTAGCAGCATAACTGATTTTTTCCCATACAAATCGTATATAGGATAGTCCGAAACCCCCTATTAGCATGAATATTCTTATATAGCAGTAAGGCGGTCCGTGGCAGGACAACGTCTTTCAGGGAATACTAATATTTTATGTATAGGTTTTCGCTTCGATCGGCAGTCCCCTCAGTGCTATACTTTTTTATTTTTTAAATAAACTATTTTTTAAATTTTTTAGTGCCCTTAGATTATTTGTTAGCCAGGGTGGATTTAAAGGATTAGAGCAACATTTTTTTTTTTGGGACGGACAATAAAAAAACACCTTTGTAGAGTATCATTAAAAAACTGTACCGAAGATACGACGTCATGATATGATGTTTCGCTAGTTAAAATTGGAGACCAATCAGTCTGCGAAAGTAAGGAATTCAACTTTTTTATTTCGCGCATCAGCAGTTACTTTATCTTCTTTTTCGTGGGAAAGTAAAACTACACAAGCTCTAATTTAGATTTGCGGTTAATAGTTTTTTGGATGAGATTTAGGGCGGTTTCGAGGACGATTCAAATGCACAACATTTATCGGTGTTGGATTGCTTTTAAATTCAAATTCGCATACAATTGTATTTGGCGGCCAAAAGTTTACATCAACTATAGAATTAAATAAATTTTCCAGAACTATTAATCTAAAAGAAGTAATCGTTCTTACATTTGAACTTAATAGACAAAAAAATATAATAATATAATAATATAAAAATATAACAATTTCAGATAAGAATATTTTCTTGTTTCATACTTTTTAGAGAGCGCTTTTTAGAAGTCGGGTTTTAGTTTTTTAACTTATTTTTTATTATTATTTTTCCCCACGCAATGTCACCTTAATAAAAACAAATAAGTCAAAATTAATAATTTTTCTGTGGTCAAATCATTGATCGTTAAATCAAGATGTTAAATCATTTAAAATCTTTATCATTTTGTTAATGGGATTGGGTAAAGAATATTTTATTGAACATTTTTTGAAATTTTAAGATAGTATTTTAACAAGACATTAACAATAACAAGACACTTTGACATTAACATGTCAAAAAAAAATTAAAAACGTACGTAAAAACGTACAAAAAGATATATTAAGGAAAAATATTTTTTAAAAAGCCTGCGTATTTAACGTGAGGCATTAATTAAATATAAATTGTTGTACTCAATTGTTGCGGTGTTAAGCAAAAACTTACATTTTACGTAAGAAGTTGCCTCAATTTTTGCGGTGAGTTGCCTCAAGTTGAAAAACGTTCTATAAATTTTAATCGGGCAGAAACCCCGTTCTGAAAAATATTGCACTGTTATATATTTTTCAAGCAAATTTTTACCTATAACGCTGCACATATGTCATATTAATAACGCAAACTTTGAAATGAAGTAAGACTGGTTTTTTATTTTATTAAATTTGTAGCTATTTGTTCCTTCAGTCTCTCGAAGTGCGACTATCCAGTTCAAAGAATTATTCCAAGTTCTGTTGTTAGTCTCAAAACAACTTTTCTTTTTTGTTACATTCGAAGGATTAAACAAATAGGTTAAAATGTAAGTAAAATAATTTAAAGACTTGCCCTTATTCTTGTTGTCACCTCACCTATGTGAGAGTTCTCACACTCGTGTCACGTCACTAGAAATCTGGTATTCTTGTTGTCATGTGACGTGAGTTTGTGAACACCGACATTGTTTGTGAACTCACGTCACATAGGTGAGGTGACAAGAATAAGGGCAAGTATGATTATTTAAATAATTTTAGTCATACTCATAGAGAGCTTTAGACCCAATTTCATCTAAATTAAAGATCAAAATTTGGTTAACCAATTCTTGAGATATAAGAAAAAAAGATTCCCAACGCTGGCTTGCCCATAATAATATAAATAAACTGGCCATTTCAGCCCTTGGAAGGACTTTAACCTAGCTTCTATTGATCAATTGTGTTGTGCGTGTTATTAAATGTTTGATCACAACTGACCGAGAACTAGACCTACGTGTTTTATGCCGACTCCGAACGGCTTATGTTCTCAAGAAGCTTTACATGACAATTTTTACTCTCAGAGAGGTGGCGATTGAACAGAAAAATTAATTCAATTGAAATAACTTTCTGTCTGAGTTGGAATTGAACCCGGGCTGCCCGGCACATGACTTACCCATATATGTGCTAAATTTCAACTCAAACAAACAGGGTTAACATTTAATCACAAAATTCCATAGCGACAAACGTGAATGAAATATTTTAAAAAGCTGGTTTTCTATATAGTTTACATAAACAAGATATAATGAGTCAACACGCCACTTGATATAACTTAGGTACTCTGAAAATAATTTAAATCCTTCTGACATACCCCTTATAGACTAAAGGTATCTAAGCATTTCATGCGAGATTCGTAAAGACTGCTTCGATTTATCTTATTAAGCACCACCGATAACAGCACAGAGCGCACGCTTGTAGTCGCCAGATGTTTCAGACTGTAATGTAAAACGATGTAATAAGCGTACTAATATTTTTTGTATCTTAAAAAACTTAAAATTACCTTGACCGCACTCACCAGAGTGCGATTAAACAAGCTTTCAAATTCAGCTTTAATGTTACCCAAATCGATTTCAGATCGACTGACAATAATTCTTATAAGCGTTGTGTCGTCCGTGCCGGCCCCATCCATAGCCTTGAACAAACGGTGTGCAAAGAATGCTGGTGGCGATTGAACGCACTCAACTGCAATAATCATAATGTATTTAATTTTCCTTCTACAAACTCTACATTTACCTATAGCCATCATTGCTTCGTGTAAGTCCCCACTCATCTCGTGCTTGATAGACTGCTCAATTGTTTGGCCCGTTAGTGCTTTATACTCTTCGAACACCAAACGCAGCTGAGCAAAGCTACCATGAGCTAGAATGCGATTAAAAACTTCCTCATCAGTGCCCAGCTTTGCCTCGCCAGCAGAATATAGTGCTTCAGCTTGCTCCTTTGCCAAAGCTGCATCCACTGTGCCTTGAGCATCACGTACTCCAGTGACAATAAGCGTCAGAAGACGACGAAAGTGACTCGAGGTTTCACTGCACATATGCTCTGCCAAAGGTCTATTGTACATGTTTTCGTAAGCGGCTACTATAAGTGCCATCTCCTCATTGGTCTTGGTGCAAAGAATTTCCACCAATGTACTCTCATTAGTTCCGATTCCAGACATTGCTTTATTCAGCTGCTTGCACAGATAATCAACCGGCGGCAACATCAGAGCTTTGATTACATCTTCGAATTTTCCACCCAATTCACTTTTCAGGTCTTCAATCAGATCGCGTCCGTACTCGTGAAGAAATTGCTCCTTGATCAACTGCCTTTGAGCATTCGAACGTGCGGCAATGATATCAATGATGGCCTGTTCATCAGTTCCAAAACCCTTCATGGCAGCACGCAAAGCTGTACTGTCTGCCTCTGCATCGAATGGATTTGCTGGCACAATAGTTGGCACGGGCTAAAACAGTATTTACATTATTTGAATCAAAAAAAAATATTTATTAGAACGTCCGTGTTTTACACTTACTGTATAATCCATTTCAATAACTGCAGAATAAATGCAACACTTTTTTTTAATTAATACTGATTAAAACTATTTCTCTACTTTGTTTACGTAAAGCTTTATTCAGCGTTGCAGATGAAAATAGTGATGTGAAAGTCGAAGTCGAATCTACTCAAAAATCGATTATATATTAGGGGTATTCCCTTAACGCCACGGAATTGCTTTAGCCACGTAAGCTGCTTAATTTTAAGCAAATTTGGAAATATTTTGTTAAGATATTTTTGTACGATGTCTTTTCTCGAAAAAACTCTGTATTTTTTCTGCCCATTTTTAAAATTCTGCATTTTTTCCGTTCTCTTCTCGGAAAAAATTCTGACCTCTAAATGGAATCGTGTTCTTTTCGTGAAAATGTTGACCTCAGAAGTAGAAATGCAGAATTTGTACACTCACAACATAGACGGTTTTGCGCTCAAATGCTACAAAATTATGCGCTCAAATGCTACAAACTGAATGAACAAAAAAGTGACATGTTAGGAAAACATTAAACATTGTCATGGATTACGATTTCCGTGGCCCCTCAATTTGAGTATGCAGTTTTGAAGTACTCTTTGAGAAAATGAGATTCGCTGAAGGATTTATTAATATATCGATTAGTTATGGAGACATCAATTTTTCAAAAATTAGTACTCAATGGAACTAATATTTAAATTCGGTTATATCTTTGCTAATATTTGTCCGATCTGATTGACGTAGGTGTCATTCGAAAGATTTTTATAACGTTTTTAATATGAAATGAAAAAAAAAATTGGTTTTGCCATTTAAAAAATTTACTTTTTTGTAAAAGGAGCCAGATGGACTTGTATCAATGGTTGTTTGTTGTATTCTGAAGAACATATTGCTATTTTTCCTAATTTTTAAAACAAAGTGGCTGCCTTTTACAAATTGCAGAATTAATTAATTAATTGTTTTCTTAATGATACCCAAATTATCCCGATCGTTAAAATATTAGCATAGATATAGTCGAATACACATTAAGACTTCTTTTAGTTAAATTTTTTGAAAAGTCGACAGCTCGATATCTTATCGATATATCGATAAATCCTTCTTACTTACTTACTTAGTTGGCGCTACAACAGTATGTCAATCTTGGCCTCATCTAAGAATTTGCGCCAGCCATTCCATTAATTCCAATAATTAAGATCTAATGATTTTCCATTACCGGGAACAATATAAGGAAAGGAGGAAAATATTATTTAATTCTTTTATTTACGTTTCCTCGTAAGATATTTTAGAAATTGTTCGCATTTGTTGTTTTTCAATTCAATTTATTTTTCAAAGGTAAACAACAGGGCAGCCGACACATCATTGAAAAAATATGCATTTTTTCTGATCTTTTCTCCACTAATAACAGGTCAACATTTTTTGAGTCAAGGTTAAAATTTAAAAAATCCACACTCTCAGAGAGCAACGTTTTTTGCCGAGAAAGAAAACGAAATTAGCTACAATTTCAGTGCTAAAAATAAGCAAACAAGTTTGCTTGAATTTTATACTGTCAAAATATCAAAACTTTGTGGTGGTTTTTTGCTTCTTTTGTGTCATTAACTTATTTGTTTAATTCATTGGCATAATTTGGATTACATGTTTTTGGGCCTCTTAATCCTAAATATATCGCTCTCGATTGGTTTAGGAGATAGAAAAAAATGGCATTCACAGGTTTCATCAGTTTTATATAATAACTTAAAAAAATACTTAATGGAAATTATTTGAAACAATTTCTTAAAGCTTTTTAATTAGGCTATTTATGTTGTTAAATTTTTTAGGTATTTTTACCATGAAGTTTATGCCCCTTTATGATTACCTTACAAAAAAAAATTCTAATTTTTTTTTAAAAATTACAAAATAATCTAATTTTTTGAGTGTATGTTTTCATAAAATAATTAATTTGCTCTTATTCGTTGCTCTACGTTGCTCTATAATACAATATTGCAGAGAATTTTTTGGAGATAATAGTTGCGTTCCATTCGCTTCAAAATAATCCAATTTTTTTTTTTACATGCAAAGCAAAAACAAAATTAATAATCCTATAACAAATAGGATTATTTTTGCTATCCATATAAAATTGTGATATAGCCTTTAAGAAATTTGAAACACAGGTGCCACACATGTATATTTTGATGAGCTGTCATTTAATTTTTTGAATTACTTGTTTGTTTGATACAATGACTATTAGGTAGCCATGACATCTACCTATTTTCTCACGAGATGCGACCATCGAATGTTAAACAAAAAAAAACAAACCGCGTGTCACACACATTGGACGCATTCAGCGCAGCCAAGAATTGCACTTAAATTATTTATATAATTGCATAAAAATTAATAATTAAATTAAATAATTTACAATTTTTCTGACGTTGAGTAAAACACATTCAGAGAAAAACATCGCTCACTAAGGTATCGCTACCATAACAGTTCACAACAGTTTTGAACGACACACGTTCTCATGACACCTAATAGTTATTGTATCATGATTGTTTGTTTGAATTTAATTTTGACTACAACGTTAGTCGTTTTTCTTGCCATTCCTTTGAGAAAATTTGATATCGCGATTATATTAAGGCGAAAGGAACGCAACTTAAGACTTCATCAGAAAAATACAAATAAGGTCTCTTCGCCAAATAAGACCCAAGCCTTAATAAGGCCCGATTTCTAATACGCACATTTATTGCATTCCCTGCAAAATGATTTTTTGCACGTTTAAACATGTTCATATCTGCATCACGATGCAAAAAAAATTACTTCGATTGCGCATCTGTGAAGCGAGTGACAGTCGAACGAAGTCAGCGGTAGCGTCAACAACGTGGTTGATGTAATATTGTGCTCGCAGTAAAAGTCCGTTATTCTACGAATTAACTATTGCCTATGTCCAGCTTTGAATTAAAAATCAAGAGAGGTATTTTAACGAAAACAAAAAGGTTAATTGATCACATCTACCTGTGGTGTGTTCCGAGAAAAACTTGATTAATGAAATTATTTTGAAATTATATTGGGCCTTATTTAGACATGGTGCTCCTAATATGGCCAAAATCAGACCATACAATCTTTTAAAATCTTCTGAGCTGGATATATTTTTTACTTTTTCATGCTTTATTTTTATGTTTTTGAAAAAAAAATTGAATAAACAATAATACAAAATTGCAAAAGAAAGTTTTAAAAAACCCGTTTCTCTTCTGTCTGGTAAAAACCGTTAGGTTGTCCTTATTTGGGTAACTTACCTTATAATTAGAACTTTTTATATACTTTTTACGTTATAGAAAAATAACATTTAAAAATTAATTAGAAAAAAAAACTCATCACTTAACTGCTAAAAATATATAAATATCTGGAACTACCACCAACGAGTATAAATTATACAAAGAGAATTCTTCATCTAGCCTTCCAACTTCGTTCCAAACTATCAGCCTTCCACCGACAGAAAAACCAAAACAATGACAACCAACGAGTTTATGTACTCGTTTGTCTGAGTTATTGACGCTTTTTGTGTTATTTTTTAGGATCTTATTGGGTTTGCCGAATTTATGTTGTTTCTAGCTGGGCATTGTTGTTGTGATTTTATTCTAGCTATATTTTGGTTTCAGCTGCAAATAATAATTTTTTTCATTAGCCGAATAAAAAGACGGAATTCTGATTCGGCTTATGAAATAACTATTCTTTAATAAGGAGTTGCAAATATATTTTTTTTTTTCATGAACAGAAGAAAATAATGCATTTATAAAATGTCTTTCTCTGTTATATTAGAATATAAAGAAATAAAGAAAATACAAATAAAATTGGTTTTCACCTATTTGCTTCAATGTTGTTAAAATTGTTTTTAAGTACACTGAGAAAAAACGTACTTTAAAATTAAACAAAATATTTTAAAATAGAAATTAAACGCATTTGCGTTTCTACAAAACGAAATTTAAAACAAGCGTGTTTAATTTTTAACTATAAACTCATTTCTGATTTTTGTATAATTTTCTCTTATTTCCATCCAATAACAAAAAATACGTCGCTATCAGCGATTGAAAATATCATTGAATTAGTCTTACAAATATTGAACATAAAAAATAACAACTAATTATTTATTTTGATATTTAAAATATTTCAAGCCGCAATAAAACGCAACCTTCATCGAAAACTGGAAGTTAAAAAAAAGGCGTCAAAAAATGGCGTGTTAATTTATTTGTTTTTAATTTAAAACATTTGTTTTAAGTATTAAAGTTTTTGCATTAAATTTTTCGTTTAAATAAATGTGTTTAAACTAAAAAATTTTACAATGAAAGTATATTTAAAAACATTGTTTTGAAAATAAAACTTTTGTTTTAAATTAAACTTTAAAAACATTTGTATTTAACTGAAATGAAATTGTTTCAAGCTCTACTTCAAAAACAAATTCGTTTAATGTGAACACAATTTCATTTAATCTTAACACATATTTCCCTCAGTGTAGGTATTTTATTAAACAAATGTAGGTTTTCGAAGTCAAATTCGTGATTAGCGACCCCTGGGACCCCCCTAATAATAAATTTTTTTGACTTCATTTGATGAAGGTTGCGTTTTATTGCGGCTTGAAATATTTTAAATATCAAAATAAATAACTAGTTGTTATTTCTTATGTTCAATATTTGTAAGACTAATTCAAAAATATTTTCAAACAATCAAATGTACAATCGGGGTCTCAGTTGTCTTAATCGCTGATAGCGATGTATTTTTTGTTATTGGATGGAAATAAGAGAAAATTATACAAAAATCAGAAATGAGTTTATAGTTGAAAATTAAATACACTTGTTTTAAATTTCGTTTGGTAGAAACGCAAATGCGTTTAATTTCTATTTTAAAATATTTTGTTTAATTTTAAAGTACGTTTTTTTCTCAGTGTACTTAAAAACAATTTTAACAACATTAATGCAAATAGGTAAAAAACAATTTTATTTGTATTTTGTTTATTTCTTTATATTCTAATATAACAGAGAAAGTGGCAATGGGCACTATCGAATGATTTCAACTATGGATAGTTTACTATCGAACGATTTCAACTATCGAACAATTCGTTCGAATATTTCGTTCATTCATTTACTTAAGAAAATAGTAAATAGTGCACGAAACTATCGAATAATTCACTCATTCATTCGAATTGAGGAAATAGTAACTAGTACAAAGAACTATCGTATGATTTTTACCATCGAATAAATTATTCATTCATTCGAATTATAAAAATTGTAGTTAGTACAAAACACATAATTTTTGCTATCAATTCAAGTATTCATTTATTCGACTTAAAAACCTCTAAGTAGCTATTAACTGGTGCGATTTCATTATAATTTTATTCTAAAAACAAATCAATTAGTTAAACGTACTTTTTCAGTTAAATTTTCGCTACCCACGATTCGTTCATTCAGTTGAAGGTAAGCATACGAAGTGCCAATGAAAAAACTATCGAATATAAAAACTCGAATAAAAAAACTATCGAATAAATGAATGATTTTGAACTATCGAATAATTCGAATATTTTCATTCGATGGTTCCCATCACTAAGAGAAAGACATTTTATAAATGCATTATTTTCTTCTGTTCATGAAAAAAAAACATATTTGCAACTCCTTATTAAAGAATAGTTATTTCATTAGCCGAATCAGAATTTCGTCTTTTTATTCGGCTAATGAAAAAATTATTATTTGCAGTTGAAACCAAAATATAGCTAGAATAAAATCACAACAACAATGTCCAGCTAGAAACAACATAAATTCGGCAAACCCAATAAGATCCCAAAAAATAACACAAAAAAAGAAGCTGTAAAATTTGTGGCAAATAGAAGTTTGGTTTTCATTCATATACTTATAATATTCTTTTCTTCTTCTTTCGTTACTTGCTGTATTTATTTTCATGTTTACTTCTTCCATGGCACAATTACTGACAAATAATTATACCATGACTTCTTCTTGCTGAGCGTCAATAGGGCTGTTCACATTTCAAATCGCTCATCAAATCGTTTGTCAAATCCAATAGAACAACGTGGGAATTCCATGTAAATTTCACGTTGTTCTATTGGATTTGACAAACGATTTGAAGAGCGGTTTGAAATGTGAACACCCCTAATAACTCAGACAACCGAGTACATAAGCTCGTTGGTTATCATTTGCACTTTTCACACTAGGGCTGTTCACATTTCAAATCGCTAATCAAATCGTTTGTCAAATACAATAGAACAACGTGAAATTTTCATGGAATTCCCACGTTGTTCTATTGGATTTGACAAACGATTTGATGAGCGGTTTGAAATGTGAACACCCCTACTCATCAAATCGTTTGTCAAATCCAATGGAACAACGTGGGAATCCCATGGAAATTTCACGTTGTTCTTTTGTATTTGACAAACGATTTGATGAGCAGTTTGAAATGTGAATAGCCCTATTGTTTTGGTTTTTCTGTCGGTGATTGGCTGATAGTTTGGAACGAAGTTGGAAGGCTGGATGAAGAATTCTCTTTGTATAATTTATACTCGTTGCTACCACCTGGTCACCCTAGATCTGGTCTGCTAGTCTGCAATGCAATAAAATAGAAATGTTGACTTATATGCAAACTCAAATGAAGATAAGTACTTACTTAAGAACAGGAATCTGGGGAATGCCTTGTATCATTTAAATAACCTGAAAAGATATTATTAAAAGATAATTTAATAAATAAACTCACCGAATTCTGCCGCCGTTTTGCCGACTACTGAAGGCAGCCATCATGTTTCAATCGACAACGTACCTACGGTAGTAAAAGAAGAACATAGTGGGAAGTGAAACATAGCAGTAGTGAAATAGTGTTCCCAGATCAAAAAGTTCATTGATCAGTAGAGAAAAAGCTGAAACCCGAAAGTTAAGTCGATTCATTAATGAAGGTGCGAATCGTATGCCTTAGAGTTCGCAAACTATCGATAGTGGCCGATAGTTTTTTAGTAACCATCGATAAACTATCGATAGTTTTCGATAGTGTTTATGTTAATATGTAGTAAAAGTCGTCTTGACTTTAACATTAATATTTTATTTTTTTATAGAAAGTCTTATACACAGCAAAATCTGAAGATCTGGACAATTTAATTTTTTCAATTCAATTATTTTTTTTCATTAACAATAAAATTATAAACAATAAACTCAATAAACATTAATTTACACAATTCAAAAAATGTAAGTAAAAATGATGTAAGGTATTTATAACATTAGAATTATATTTATAATAACATTCCATATAATAATCACTACAGTAGTATTTACATATCTGAATAATATATATTCGTTTCTTAAAAAAGTATGTTTTGTTCTCTAAATGAACACTAGATTAAACAAAAGACTTCGACAGAACTAAGTTATCGATGTAGCTGAGTTCCACGTAAATATAACTATAAATCAGTAATGTTCCTCGACCCGTCGTCTTTAATTGTCGACGTTTACTTAACAATTGTTGATAATGGTCTACGGTGTCGACATCAGGTCGGTTCCCGTACCGTAAAGTTGATTGAAAGCTTTATTTTGAAGAAATTCGAAAATTCGAGAATTGTGTAAGCAATGTCTATAAAATGCAACACTGCGAAAATGCAAGTTCTTATAAGATTGGGCTGATTCTTAAATTGTTTTGAAAAATTCCTTTATTTAATACAAATTAACAAATTAAGCAAACAAAAAGCATGTCTGGAAGGTGTAAAAATAACGAATACTCCGAACTTAGATGCAATTAAAATAAATACCGTAGTAAACATGCAGCCTCTGACAATAATTATCTACACGTCGTTAAAAGCAATTGTCTACACGACATTGTCGACACCGTCGACAATAGTATTGTTCACATCAACCCAGCTGGACAGCTCTAACGTCTTCACAAACACAACGAAACAAATTTTGGTTTTCAGCAATACATTCATACTTTCTGATGTTATGTTAAGCAAGGAAAGCTATGTTTGATTGTATATCTTGCCCTTTTACGGCCAAAAATATAATAAACTGGCAAAAAAATAACAAACCAAACAAAATGAGCCGTACAATCGAAAGTAAGTATTCGAAAATTATAAATCAAATAAAACACTTCAACATTTTTTTCTTTTCAGAAGACTAAAAGGATTCCTGAAAAACATTTCGATTGTCTGGATTGTCTAAATTTGCAACTCAAACAACTGCTGCTGTCTTTGGAGCTATATTGCTGTTGTGAAGAAATGCATGCAAAACCCATGGATTTTATATAAATTTGTAAAGCAGTAATGTTGTAACTCGTAACCTCAAGGTAATTTATGCATTGCAAAAATAAATAAAAATGGATTCAAAAATTGTCTTTGTAATTTAAAATAAACGTCCGAGTTCTAATCTCTGGGCTAGGGGATGGTCATGATAAAGCGGCATGGGGGAGAAGATTGCAAAGCAGATTTTCTTATTGGTGTGAGCAGTTCAGCTAAACTTTTTTTTATGGCTGAAACATGTGTGGCAGACAGAGATGCCAGATTACACAAATGAGCACGCCGCACATAACTTCTACACTCAAAAAAATACTGTAGTAAAATTTACTACACAATGTGTGTTTACTTCATATATATGTAGTTTTATTTATTTGTATATACATTAAGGCGCCTCAACTTGTATGGAGGAAAAAAAAGTTGTCCGGGTCACCTCCTGAAAACAAACTTTGGTTTATTTTATGATGATTCCCAAAATATTGCAACTCTAGCTTTAGCCGTTCGTGAGCTGGAATGGTTTGAAATAACCTCTAAAAATCGCGTTTTTGATTAATACTATTTATACCACACTACCTTCGGTCAAAAAAATTGTCACAAATAGTGTAAATCGATGAAATACATAGTTTTGTTTTTTTATTTTTTTTTTAAATCTGCCCACACACTTAGTTATTGAGTTATTTGCAGTGATTTTTTCAATTTTTTTTAATGCAGTTTTTATAAAAATATATATAACTTCCCCATTTATAGCCTGATTTACCATTCCGTGGTATCATTGGAAAGGTACTAAATGCTGCTTTTCATTTCTGTCGTTAATTAACCCTTAAAAGCACTTTTATAAAAATGAATTTTTTATCAACATGATAAAAAATTTGTGGTTATTTATTAAGTCGCTAATTAAAAGATAAAAAAAAAACAATTTAGAGTTTTATCAAAGAAATAATTTTTTTTTATTCCAAATCTTTTCGTGATTCAATTTTACAGTAACGCTTGCGCGATTGAATCTTGTTTGCAATATGTGCAGGTCTGTTCTTATCAATTACCGAAACGCAGGATTGGCTTACCACATGTACAAAACGTTCCGTATTTTGTGAATGACATGGAAATTCTGAAAATTGTTTGTTAAGAAAAGCATAACAATTATTTTAAAAACTTTTCATTACCAGGAATTTTTACAATTTCATTGGAGTCGTGTAGTTCTAATAAGTATTGTTGAGTAAAGAACTGGATGCATGGCAGTTCTGTATTAGCTCTTAATTCATTCCAATCTATCATATTCTTATAGGAATCACAATTGAATTGTATCTTGGGGACATTAAATTGGCGAGTTCCTTGTGTGTCATGAGCACGCGATGTTGTTGCCCCAAAGCGATTGGATACACTGGCACGGTCCAACGCAGCACTGAATGTTGGTAAGGAAAAACTTTGTACGCTTGGTCCAAGATCTTTAAGATCTTCC
The DNA here is from genome assembly GCA_963920525.1 of Dichetophora obliterata. Taxonomy (NCBI): domain Eukaryota; kingdom Metazoa; phylum Arthropoda; class Insecta; order Diptera; family Sciomyzidae; genus Dichetophora; species Dichetophora obliterata. The sequence continues at coordinate 125,529,405 of OY986439.1, forward strand.
TCAGACGATGATGAATATGGATCATCCACATCCATTTCTCTTAGTTGTGGTACAAAAGTGGCTGTTGCAATACTTTCGTTTTCACTTTCGCTTTCGAAGTCCGTAATAGAATCACATGGGATGTGGTTTTCAACGTCATCTAGCGTGAGCAACCTTCGGCTCGACTGATCAAGGTAAAAATTCCAAACATGCAATGGCATTTGTTTTTCACCTGGGCAACTACAAGACACTCTAATTTTTAGAGCACATTTGCAAACAGAAATTGAAAATAGTTCGGCCCACTCGCTTGCATTGTAATGCGATGGATTTTTTGTGATATCCCGATATAAAAGCGTTAAATTTTGAAGTTTTTTGCGGATCGCAGTCTTCGATATAACCGGAATTTCTGCTCTTTTCCAAATTTTGCTTAAATCATTTAGCATGTTTTGATGATAATTAGATAGCCCGTAAGACCGATTACTATTTTTTTCGCGCAAAAATAATAAATGTTTTATTACATCACTTTTTGTTGGCAATTGATTTTTATTTAACTCGCGAGAAACGAAAAGCATTTTTTTTTATGAATAACTTGAACAATTAAGCGATCACAATTCAAAAACTCACATTAACATAATATAATATAACTCATTGTCAAACCTAAAAGTCATGTAAAAGTCATGAGTGACTACTTATAAGAACTGTGGTAAAATTTACTCTTAGCTGTTTTGTCTAAGTACAATAAAGTATTTTCCTATACTTTATTCCAAAGTCCATTTAAAAAATGCATTCTTTATCTACATGATTTAATTTTATTTCTCTTATATTTGAACAAATTCAGGAATTGAGGCAAAGGCCATCACAAAAAAATAAAAATAAAATAAAATGCATTTTTATAAAAGTGCTTATAAGGGTTAATTAACGACAGAAATGAAAAGCAGCATTCAGTACCTTTCCAATGATACCACGGAATGGTAAATCAGGCTATAAATGGGGAAGTTATATATATTTTTATAAAAACTGCATTAAAAAAAATTGAAAAAATCACTGCAAATAACTCAATAACTAAGTGTGTGGGCAGATTTAAAAAAAAAAAAAAAAATAAAACTATGTATTTCATCGATTTACACTATTTGTGACAATTTTTTTGACCGAAGGTAGTGTGGTATAAATAGTATTAATCAAAAACGCGATTTTTAGAGGTTATTTCAAACCATTCCAGCTCACGAACGGCTAAAGCTAGAGTTGCAATATTTTGGGAATCATCATAAAATAAACCAAAGTTTGTTTTCAGGAGGTGACCCGGACCACTTTTTTTTTGAGGCGCCTTAATATACATATGTAGTTATTCAATATATTTTTACTGAATTTACATATAAATGATTAATATTACAGGAAGTAGTTGCATGTAGTAAGTAGTTGCTTACATACATTTAGTTAAATAAATAATATCTACATTAAAATAAACTGTATAATATGTATTTGATAGCAATTGTAGCTATTTCAACTAAAATAATTATAAAAGGTTCGTGATAAAGAACTGTGGTAAGTATACTTCTTAAAATGTATTTTTTTAATACAAAAATACTTTGAATTTTTTACAATAAAAGCAATCTTTGTTTTTTACATTGTAGTTTTTCATTATAAAATTTTAATAAGAAAAATGTTGATGCAATTAAGGAACAAAGGCAGCAGCAGAAACAAATCGCAATACGAACCATGGACCACACACAGCACATTATTCAAACTGTAAAGGTAATATTAATGCAATTATGAATAAAAAATATTATTAAGCATTTTTACATATTTTATTCACTAAAGCAGCCGCACAGCAGCAGCACAGCCATTAAGACCCAGAACAGCAATCAAGCACCTGCAAGGCAGCAAAACAGTACATCAGCACAACAGCAAATCAGCACTTCCAAGAGCTAAAAAAAAGTAAGTTGCATATTTTATTATTTGTGTCATTTCATTTTTAAACAAGCACGCGGTTGTGAGTTTCAAACCACGTAGTGAATCTCAGCTGATCGTGGTTCACCGCGAAGTTTAAGAAAGACTGGCCTTTCAAACCTATTCAATTTATAATTAAAACATCCAGAAAAATCTTTTAATGTTGATTTTCAATGATTTAAATATAAATTCTAAATGTTTGATAGTTTAAATCATTCTTGATTTTATATACAAATTCTAGTTCTTTGATAGTTTAAAATCGTTTATTGGGCTTTAGGTCAAGTTAGAACAATTAATTGCTCTAACGAAGGTGTGACACACTTAAATATTTGCTCTAAATTTTCAAACTTGATCGTCGCTTGTCGCAGTCATGGTTTTCAGACGGTTAGTTCAATCACCACCACACTTTAAGATGAGACTATGTATTACTATGAATTTTTTGACGTAGAATTACGTCTTACAGCGCGGTTTGCATGGGGGTCATTTTCTCATTTAAGAAGTTTTGTTGACACTTTAGGGTATGCTTACAGCCTTTAATATTCATCGTACAAAAAACAAATATATGCCAAAATATCGGTTAGAGTGCGAATAAAACGAATATCTAACTTTGGATTATGTCACTTATTTTATAAAGTCACGAAACAGCAAAATCTCAGAAGAAAAAAAAATTAATATATTCGTATGAGAAAAACACAAGCTGCTTGAGTAGCTGCTTATGCTGTTGTTGTTGTTCGTTTGGTTCGAAATCGTGTCGTTTGTTGTTGTGCTGCTTTCGTTGTGGTTGTTGTTATTAATATATATGTTAAATGCACATATATAAATACACATTAGATGCTCTCGTTTTTATCGTTTGTGTACAAAACTCTCAGCCCTAACACTATCCCGTCTTATTTTGCCATGGATGCGTGTAGCTACAGAGCCAGTATGTATTATTACTACGCATTGTTTTTCATATTAAAAATGTAGTTTGTTAACTAAAATTTTAAATTACTTTTAAAATATACATATATGTATAAGCCCTTCACTACAGGAAAAATAAATAATTCAAATTTTTCCGATATTTATTTCCATTCATTAAACACAACTTTGAATTTCATTTAATTTTAACCAGCATAAGAAATTAACAAGAACAACAAATTCACCACTAAAAATATCAAAGGAAAACTTTTTATAAAACAAAACAAATTGTACATGAATTTAATTGTGAACTTTTTAGATCAAGTAAGTTTGAATAATACAACATTATACAACAACAAATTTGTTTGTGAATAATTTTGATTTAGAAGATCAAATGCTTTAAAAAAGTTTTGAAAAATATAAATAAAAAACCGGAATTTTTCTCTATTATTGTATAAAAATGAATTCTGCGTCTATACTTCCGATACTATCGAAACTGTGTCTTTTTTAGAGTATTATGATTTCATTGATGTTATTTTATAACAATTAATTGGTACATAGATTCTCAAATGCTGCATAACTATTTTATAACATGTCGAATAAATCAGAATACATTTTTTAGAGCTCAGCAAGCGGACATTCAACGGTTTGATAACTGTTGTACCTACTGAACGTATCCAAATACTTTTCACATTAAGGAACATTGTCATATGGATTTTATTTTTCAGATTGCAATAGACTTTGAAAAATTATATGCAGAGCGAGTTTAAATGCTTCTTGCTTGTTTTCCCAGCATTTTGCTTATTCAGAGTGTTTGTGCTTATTTCGGCTTATGTTGCTTATAAGTACTTATTTTCAACATTTTCGCTTTACTTTACCATACCAATAATTTTTTTTTAATATTGTAAATAGGCAACTCTGTCTTACATATTTTTTTTTAGTAAAGCGGCAACTCCTTTTCTTGTACAAAATTAAACACATCCAAACAACAAAAGCACAATTTTTCGAACACCTCCTTATTATCGTTTAAGTATTAGCTGCCGTTATTTCTTTGACAACTTATAAAAAATAATTTTTCTAAAAAGCAATTGTTCAAAATTTTTGTGAATTGAAAAGTGCATGCGACTATTCTAATACGAAAAAAGTATGCCGAAAGTGAAAGAAACAAATAAAGAATTTATCACCCGTATAAATCGACAGAATCCGGGCATTTTTCGCAGCGATGACTCTGTTTTGTTTTGTGTGTTTTGCAATACACAAGTGTCGACAAAAATGTCGAGCAACACCTGAATTCCTAAAATCATAAGACCGTGGCTTCAGAACGTGAAGCAAGTACTGCAAAGCAAACACTACTTTCCCAGTATCATGAAAAGTCGAGTTCTACATTGCGTTGCAAGTTTTATATCCGAAGATGATTCATTTAACATGTTTTGCACATGGTCTGCATCGAATTGCCGAGTTTATAGGTATTCAGTTCCCAACTGTCAATAGATTTATATCAAATGTTAAATCAGTTTATATAAAAATAAGAACCAATTTAAATTTTTATTACCTACACACGAAGTGAAAGGGCTAGACCGACTATTGCTTTCTTACTGTTTACTTTTAATTTATTTGGTAATTTTAGGCTCCATCGCGTCGTAATGCATTCAAACTTGCTTTCCCAAATGCTCCATTGCCACCAAATCCTATAATAACGCGATGGGGTACGTGGCTAAAAGCAGCGATTTATTTTTGCAATAGTTTTGAGGAAGTTAAAACTGCAACGGAAAAATTCAGTGACGAAGATTCTGATGCAATCTGCGTGGCCAAAGAACTAATTCAATCCAACAGTTTAAAATCTGAGCTCGCATTCATTAAATGCCAATTTTCCTCAATCGTTCGTTCAATTGAAAAACTTGAAACCCAAGGACTTGAGTTGAATGAAAGCATTGGCATTGTAAAGAAAACAGGCAAGTCTTTGGCCTCCTTGGATCGCGAAGAGTTTTTCCAAAAATACAAAAATATCCTTCAGAGAAACAAAGGATATCCCATAATTTTAGATATATATAAAGTTTTTTATAAAGATACTGATTCAGGCAATATGTTTCTTGATTTATATTCACCGGAAGAACTTGCACTTTTTAAATACTGTCCGGTAACATCGTCGGATGTTGAGCGATCATTTTCTAAATTTACGCACTTGCTAAATCAAAAGCGCCGTTAATTTATTTTGGAAAATTTAAAGCAGCACCTAATCATATATTCTAATATTAATTTATAATTTATTTAAGTACCCCAATGACTATACTGGCGTCCTTAGAAAGAAAGTCATATCTCCATTTCAGTAGTTTGGGAATATTCAGCTTTTACTTTTTTACACTAGAAGTGGTAGATGTGACCATTTAACTTAACGTTTTTCAGTCATTTGCAAATGAAACTGGAAATCTTAACTTAACACAAAAATCAGAAACTCATTCACTGCTCCGAATCTTTCCTTATATCAATATTGGAATTGTGCAGCTTGTGACTTTCTTTCTAAGGACGGAAGTATACTGAACTGATTTTTTAATATTTTTTCTTTTAATGTTTACGTTAAAATATACCTGATTTAAATTGAATTTATGTTTTAGAGTGTACGTTTTTATATTGAAAAAGGAATATAAATATAAACTTTTTTATGATAAAAAATATTTGTTTTAATTAAAAGATTTTTAGTGCTTATTATTGTGCTATTTCGTCATTTTTTAGCGCTTATTTGCTGTGCTAAAAACGACTTTTTTTCGTGCTGTTTCGGTCTGCTCTGATTATATGCAAATAAAATGGACGGCTATTGGGAAAATTTTGATAAATTGTTGAGCAAATTACCTGACCTTTTCAAATTACACATCAAAGATGTAGCAAGCAAAAACTTGTGACTAAGATTCATCATTGAAAAGGATTATCTTTCAAAGAGTTAGTATTTTACTACACTCATAAAAATAACATTTATTTGTAAAACTGTTATCGAATAAAAACAAATTGTTAATAAAATTGAACTTGTTTTCATGCATGCATGCGTGCGGCCAAATATTGTAATGATCAAGAACAGTAAAGGTAAATCTGTTCGCGAAAAATCAATAATTTCGGACTCACAAAACGCAGTTGTAAAATTTTTCTAAGATCCAACAGAATAAGATAGTGCAAAAAAAGCATCCATATATTGCCGTCGCACACCGGGGCCGCTGGGTTGGGTAATTTGGGGACCTCTAAACATTATAAACTTATTTAAATGAAAATATAACAAAGGGGCGTGGCACTTTATATACAACCTATAATAATATTTTGAAATATTTTAAAAACTATTCAGAGTAAAACGACGAAAATTAGTATTAGTCTTTAAATTAATTATATCAGTACTAAAACAAGTTTGGTTAAGATTTGACAATACGAAGCGCAACCTCCCATACAAACGATGTCCATATATGAACGTATTTCAATAGTTTTAATTATTGGGAATTAAACAAAGAAAATTAGTATTTGTCGTTAAATTTATTATTCCAACAACAAAAGTAAATTTTGTGGAATTTAAATTAACATATATTTCATTATTTATTTTCATAAAGGCATTCATATTTGAACCCAATGAGTGAATTTCATTCATCAGAAGTATCAGAGTAAGCTTCCGTGCTCAGCAACTCAACTTCTAGCATATCTATAACTTCTGGATAAAATGACTTTTTGTTTGTTGAAATTGGCAATGATCGAGTATTTGTTACCAATGGATCGGATGAAATGAGCAACTGATTCAAAATATCCTGAAAATTATCCATTCTGCTTGTTTTCCTGCTATATCTTTCCCTTAAATTTTTAAAATCTTTATTTCGTGCCTCCTGGGCCTCTTCGCTAAGTTTCCCTATCGGCAACAATGCGTGTCAGATTACCTCGCTTCCATGTATGAGAATTTTATGCAAAGTGAGTGTCATAGGATACCACGGGTATAGTTGTACATAAAGTCTTGCTGTTTCAATGCAAAATGCTTCGAATTTACTTTCATTTATCTTTTGGCCAGAAGATATTGTTTGTAGAATTATATATAGTTTTTTTAAAAGTTCGTCTTCAAAACCAGTTATAACAGCACTTACCTCGTGGTTTTGAAAAAACTTTATAGCGACATTTCCGTCATTTGAGTTCCCAAATCCAGGCTTGGGTCTATCAACAATTAGCGAAATTCTACTTTAAAACTAATTTTGAATTCTTTTTTTATTATTATCTACAATCTCTTTGTTTGTTTGTTTATGCGCCATGTTCTCACTGGTAATTTGTATAAAATGTGCAATACACATTCAAAAAATCTAATCCACGAATGCATTACTGATATACCAAATGATAAATACTCGAAGATAAATCCATACTCAAAGCATCACATAAATAGCATTTAAGGGTCCATGTATTCTTTTTCTTGCTTCACAAGTTCATCGGTTTCTTTCTTATATTGTAGTTTTATTGGCCTACAAAATCGTGTTGATGAAGGGCGTGGGTTCTGCCATAAAATTTGTTTTTGAAAAACATATATTTATCATCTGCCTCTTCGGACACAAACCTTTGCTTGTACTGTGTATGACTAGTTCTGCCATCAAATCCCCACTTCGAATACAAAACAAATTTCAATGAAAAATTACTATTGAAGATGTCATCCTGCGATTTTAACAAGCGCGACGCTGTGTGATCCAGCAAAGATTGAAGAGGAACTACTGCTTCTGTTTCCGTAACACTAGTTCCATTGGGATAGCAATTTCTTTTTTCTTTCTGAACTTTTTTGTACGATGTGAAAACATCTTTGGCGCAATTTCTTATTTTAATGTATTGTACACGCGTCAACTGAGCATCCATCATCAATGAGAGAGCTTCGACAGCACTAAGTTTATAGACTCTTGCAAAAGACCTATTAACTATACACTCTTTTGCAAATTCCCTGGATTCTGAAGCTTGCTTAATAATACTAGCTTCCCTGATGATCTCATTTTCATTTGAGCTGCATAACTTAATTCTTTCTCAGAATGTAAAGACCGTAACTAAAAATATAAATTTTAAAAAAAAAATAAAAAATTTTCTAAGATAAATTCAATTCTACTTCAGATGTTTTTCTGCGCTTTGATCGTTTATTACATTCATCGAATTCCATTTGACGTTTGCCAGAACTTTCCTTACGTTTTATTTGAATTTCAAAAAAACTCTCAAGCCATCCTTTTTCATTTTCAAGAAAACTTTCCAAATGTCTCGCGTTACCTACCCACTTTGATGTGAATTGAGATTTGAAGTTTGTCATAACACTTTTTATTAGATTTAATGACGAATCGCTAAAAGAATTAGCAGTAATTAGATGATTTTCTAAATCCTTAAGTTTTTCAACCAAATTTTTATTTTTAATGTCAAAAACAAAGCTGCATGATAGCCTAAAAAAATACAAACAGTATAAAAACAATACCAAAAGTAATTCAAAACAATTTTTTACCAAACAAATTCTTAGTTTGAACACAGAACAAAATAACACAAATTCAGTAAACAAAAAAATTACTAACTCACAATTTTAAGTACATAGAAAACTAACTGCACCACAATCGCCTCAATTCGTTAACAATAGAATTCTAACAAACACTTAACAACATCTTCTTGTATTTATTTGAAGTAAAAACTTTTTTAATTTTCCAAAACAAGAGTTATAAATACTTAAAAAGTGTACGACAATAATAGATGTTCACGTATTAATATAATGATACCTTTTTTTTTGTATATTCACGTTCATTTCAGCACACTTGACCAAAAAAATCCGAATAGTTAAAAATATAAACAATGCTACGTAATTATTCAACAATATGTTTTTAAACAAATGTTTGTTGTAAGTGTTCACTGGTTTCACTTCAACAATAACAACAATAATAGAAAATGAAGACAAAAGGGAATGCAGAAAATCTACGATAATTTTTTTTGCAAGCTTATGCAGTGGCTAAAAATAACCAATAAGTTCAATATAGTGTTGCAAAGTGAAACGAATTCATAAAAACCTAAAATAAAAAGTTTTTAAAAGATAAATAACTTCAAATTAATATATTATAATCATATATTAAAAATTGTGTTGTTTCAATATAATATAATGCTTGCCAAAATGTGGGTTTTTTTTAGTTTAAAATGCAAATATCATCACAACGAATTCTAATCGTATAAAAAGTAACCAATGTGCTTACGCAAATTAAAAAAAAGTTGATTTAAAATTTTTTTTAAATTTAAAAGTTTTATTGACTTTGTACTCTTAAAACCCAAACAAAAATTTAAAATCTATTTAAAGAAAATTTAAAATGATAATAAAACTTTACTTCTTACGAAAAACACACCCTTGTTACAATAGCACTTTCCTTTCTAAAAATATAGACTTTTGAAATGGCGTGATTTTTTGCGCTGCATAAAAATAGACTTATAATATCAAAAAAGGGGTAAGTTGCCACCACTGTCTCTACTAAACGGGTCATCAGAAGAGCAAAAAATTTCTGAACGTTCATAGAAATATCCTCCTTATTACAACTGCATCAACAAAGGTATTCTTCAAGACATGGACTCGATTTTTGTAGTTTGGGACTCCATTAAATTATTTTTTAACTCATTTGCACAAGCGTTAATTACATTGTTGAAAATGTATTTAGTTTTTGATATAAAATGTCCAATAGAATCAAAAACTTTTTTTTGTTAATATTGGGGGTTGGAATTAGTTTTAAAGGTTTTCTAAGAGATGGCGTAACTATCAATAGATCGCATCGGGCACACCTGTGACTATATTCATTTCAAAGCACATTGTCTAAGCTTCATTTTTTAGTATGTGTCATTCCACTGAAGTGTAAACAACATATATTTTTTTCTCTGTGAACATGTCGACTTTCGTTCCAACAAAACGCAATTTGCGGGAAGGTTTACTTTTGTGCTTCCATTTGAAGAAAAAAGCGGTTGAAGCACAACGCACGCTTACTGAGGCTTACGGGGACTATGCTCCATCGATTTCTACTTGTGAGTACTGGTTCCGTCGGTTTAAAAGTGGTGATTTTGATACGGAAGACAAAGAGCGTCCGGGCCAGCCGAAAAAGTTTGAAGATGAGGAATTGGAGGCTTTGCTCGATGAAGACCCGTGTCAAGCCCTTCAAGAATTGTCAGAATCACGGCGATTTTGCATGTGCGAACAACTGCTTCAACGGCATAAAAGGAAGAGTTTTTTGCATCGTATTGTCACTGGCGATGAAAAGTGGATCCATTACGATAATCCTAAGCGAAAAAAATCGTGGGGACCACCCGGCCATGCATCAACATCGAGGGCCAAGCCGAATATTCATGGCGCCAAGCTTATGCTGTGTATTTGGTGGGATCAGAAGGGTGTCGTGTACTATGAGCTGCTAAAACCTAACGAAACCATCACTGGGGAACGCTACCAACAACAATTGATGCAATTGAGCCGAGCATTAAAGGTTAAACGGCCGGAATATGCCAAAAGACACGACAAAGTGGTTTTTCAACATGACAACGCACGGCCACATGTTGCAAGAACCGTCAAGGAAACGTTGGAGGCGCTGAATTGGGATGTGCTACAACACCCGCCTTATAGCCCAGACATAGCCCCTTCCGACTACCACCTATTCAGATCGATGACGCATGGCTTGGCTGAGCAGCGCTTCACTTCTTACGAGGATACCAAAAAATGGGTCGATTCGTGGATTGCCTCAAAAGACGAATCGTTCTTCCGGCGCGGAATCCATATGCATTTACGCGGAATCCAGAAAGATGGGAAAATGTTGTAGCTAACGATGGACAATACTTTGAATAATATACATTGTACCGTTGTTTCTAAATAAATGCTCAAAAACCGAAAAAAACCTTTAAAATTAATTCCAACCCCCAATAAGAAGAGTTCTTTTAAATTTAATGTTGCCTGATGTCAAAATAAACAATTCCATTAGGTCTATTATAAGCTTCATAACAACTAATTATGGATGGGTGGGTGCATAAGAGGGTTGACATCTCCTCGTGCTCTATAGCTTTATGGTGGTTCGGTCACAGGTTTTTTTTGTGAAGGTTTTGGTCTCGATTTTGGTTTTTTTTGCATCTTTTAATCTTTTCATAAATTTGAAAACCGGGTTTTTGTTTATAAAATTTTCTTTCGTTTCGACTTTAGATTATATTTTTTTTCTTTTGTTTTCGAATTTAGATTTTTTGTTTAGTCGGTACTTTTTCTGAGTTTTTGGTTTTTTTTATTAATTATGCTTCCGTTGCAAACCGTAAGTTATTGTTGCTCCCTCGACGTGGCATGACGGGTTAAGAACTGCGCCCGTAAATTTTGAGCTAGTCAGCGCGCGGTCATGCCAGGTACGATAGCTAGGGACACGTAACAACATATTTTTTGTTTGTAACAGTTTGTAAAAATTTTAACAGATACTAGTAACCCAATTATAGGGCCTTTAAACCCCATTTCAATAGAGTGAGTAACATAAATATTCGGTTTTTTATTTTTTCCTGTATGTGTAGCTTTTTTGTATAAAAGAATTGAAATAATCTAAAATGTTATATTTGGATATTAATTTTATATATCTCAAGAATGAATAAAAAATAAAATTTTTAATAAAAAAATTAAGTAAAAAAGAAAATAAAAAAATTAAAACAAAACAAAACTTATAAGTTCATATAACTTTAATATTCGGTTTCTTTCAATTAAGTTATAAAAACGACCATAACCAATACATTAAAATTAAAATGAATATGTTGTGCTATAACCTTTGTTTTTGATTACCTCGTCTAGACGTTTTGGCATATTAGAAATAATTTTTGAGGTATAATCGGCTCCAATTTTATGCTATTCTCCTGAAGTCTGCTTTTTAAATCCCTTATGGAAGAAGCAGGACTCTTGCAAACACGGCGATCCAATTCGTCTCATAAATTCTCTATGAGATTTAAGTCGGGGGATTGTGGAGGCTCACAGTGAGCTGTCTCCATATAAACGATGGATAAAAATAGAAGGAAAGCTCCTATGATAATGCAATTTTGTATGGTTAATAAGTTTAAGCCAATTAAGAAAAATTTTAAAAATAGTTTAAATCGGTTAGACTCCTACGATAATGCAATTTTGTATACTTAATTAGTTTAAGCCAATTAAGAAAAATTTAAATTGGACCTATATAACTAGGACCTATATTCATTTTTTACTTGATTTTGTATGGGAGGTACATACTAGGGGTACCTCCCTAGGGCCTATATATATATATTTCTGGATTTTTTATCTAAATTTTTTATTTTAAGAATTTAAAAAAATCTATATATATATATTTTTAGGACGAAGTAGGAAAAGTTATTTTCAGTTCCTAGTTGTATAATATATTTATTTTGATAATCCGAAAAAACAGCATTTAAACAATGAGCTTGGTTTGGCTTAGTTTCGATCAAAAATGGATTTTAGGCAATTATTTATATAAAGTAACTCAAAAAGCTATGTTAAAAATCTAAGTTTATGAAAAAAAATTACTCAACTCTAAAGCGCTCCAGCGCAATCAAAACATGTATTATTGTTTGGATTACTAATAAACATGGATTATTAATAATGAAACAATTACCTGGCGATTGATACCAAATTTGTAGGATTTGGATACACAACATTTTTCGTTTTTTGTCCACTGTGAGGCGTATCGATTACTTGTGGGTAGTTGTAAAGCAACCATTCTCGAACTACTTCGTGAGCCTTATGTTTTGGGTCATTATCTTGGTAAAGTTTAAATGTTCTTAAATTCTCAATTTTTTCCACCGATTAGTCGGTTGAGACAATCGCGATTGTCTCAAATTGTCTCTTAAAATATTAAGGTAAGACTCTTTATTCATTATACCATCCACAAAAACTAAGTTTCCTACTGCTTTGGCTGAAAAACACCCCCAAACCATTACGCTGCCACCGCACAGTACTTTGTCTCATAGGAATAAATCAAGATTTTTGTTGTGGCAGATCCTAACAAAATTGGTACCGTTTTTTTCGAAATACTCCCACTAAGAAGAATCCAAATTTTTTTGCCAATTGAACAATTTTTGTAGACTCTACAGCTCCTTAAAGTCAACCATTTGTATGCATTTTGATTGTTGTGGAATATTTGATTTTGGACATCCTGCAAAGAAAAAATTGCTGTAAACGCAATTTTTGCCCGACTCTTTTGTTTTTTAATTTTATTTCAAGAATTATATTGTAAAAATAAATCAATTTTAATATATTTTAAATTAAGCTAAAACTAAAAATATGAAAATTGTCCAAAAATAAAATTTTTTTTTAAATATTTTTCAAAAATTTGCAATTTTTGAGAGAAAAATAAAAAAAAAACATCTCTTTAATTTTTTTAATATATTTTAATATACATATTTATCTTTCAATTTCCAAAATTTGATATCCGCCTGCGTCCGCCCTTCGGAGTTATCGCGTTTTGAAGAATAGTCTAAAAATCATATTTTCTTTTAAATAATGGAAATTAGTAATTTGCACATCTCACAAAGAAAAAATTGCCAAAATTGCAATTTTGGCCCAATTCTTTTTATTTTTGATTTTTCTTCAAGATAAATACTGTATAAATAAATAATTTTTAAAATGTTTAAAATTTAGCTAAAGGTAAAAAAAATTAAAATACGCAAAAAAATAAATTTTTTTGTAAATATTTTCCAAAAATTTCAAATTTTTGAGAGCAAATTAAAAAAAAACAACGAAAAACATCTCTTTTATTTTCAAACATATTGTTATTTATGTATTTTTCTTTCAAAATTTTAAAACATATTAACCTTTTTTATCCGTATTTTAGAGTTATCGTATTTTGAAAAATGGTCAAAAAATCATATTTTCCTCTAATAAACGTAGCATGTAGTGAGGAGTTTACTCCTTTGAAATGTAAACAAACATATTTATGGGTGACTAATTTCGAAAATGACGTCCAAATGAAGTCCATTTTTTTTTATTAATCGTATTAATAATATTAGGTAAAAAACTAGTATGTTTATTTCTATTAAATCATTAAATGTTTACTTTTAAAAAAATTAAGACTTGGATCATTTTTAAAGTAATCTGTATGAATTGTACTCTACGCTCAAAAGAAAGACGTATCAGTTTGCAGAAAATTGTTTTTTTAAGAGGTTCTTTAAATAGTGATTTTAACTTATTATGTTTGTAAAAGTAATTGGAGTATGAAAATCTATTGTAAAAGTTGTAAAAGTAAAAGTAAAAGTAATTGGAGTATGAATTCTTTTGTAATTGTTTGTTAAAATGCTGCTATTAAATACAGGTTAAAAATAAATAATGACTATTTATGTTAAAATGTAGGGCATTCTCATGCTTACTAATGCCAACATATTTGTTTTTACCGTATTTTTCTCAGCGAAAACATTACAAAGATTTTTAATTTAAAATGCCAATAATTATTACTAATAACGATTTATTTAATTGTTGGATTTCTGCCGGTCCACGCAATAAATATTTGTTTTTGAAGTCATTTGTTAAAGATAAAATTTGTAAAATCCCATACAGTGAAGAAATAATTGATGAAAATATTAAGTTTTTTATATTGCAATTGGAAACGAAGTGGAAGCAGTGCGGATATAGCAAGAGCAAGCTTATTAAAAAGTATTCCAATTGGTTATGTGCCGAAGCAATTGTTATTTCTGATCCAAATAATGTACGCAAGTAAAAATATAATTTAATATTAGCGCAGTTAAAAATAAAGTTTACATTTCAGCAACCAAGCACAAGTCGCGGAAGGCCTGAAAAGGAGTTCCATTTGTTATCAGAACAAATGAAAAAAAGGAAAGTGGCTCACTTATTATCTGATTATTCTGAAGACGAATTACAATATGCATCAGAACTTGCTTCAAGAAAAAATAATCATGGTTCGAATATTAACAGTCAAAATTGTCTATCAGTACAAATGGCTTTGTCACTGTACTTAGATTTGGATCTCTCGGAAGAAAAATATAATATTCTGCGCAACACTGTCAAAGTCTATCATAAAATTTATTTCCGAGTTTGTATGCGATTCAAAATTTTAAGAAACGATTAATTCCATCTATGAAGCTTCGGAAAGTACTGCAGAAGTTCGCTTACAACCACTTTTGCGGTTTACAGCTAAAAATGTATTAGAGCTCTGTAAAGATGCAGATAAAACAGATAAAATGACTCTTATTTGCAAATGGGGTATGGATGGCAGTTCAGGTCACAGTCGATGCAAACAAAAATTATACTTTATTATAATTACTTAAATACCTATTTTTTGGCATAAATTTTTTTATTTTGTTTTTAATTTTTATTCTTTTAATCAATTAAACAAAAAAAAATGTTTAATTTAATAATACAAAGTGAATTTAGAATTACAAAAAATATTTTTTTTTGCAAAACATATTTTTTTTTACATGAAAAGTAACATTTTCGTGAAAAAAGTGCATATCAAACTATAAGCATATCTTTTTTTAAAAAAAAGATATTGCCATAAAAGTTTCAGTTTTAACAAGTGAAGATCTTAAAATTTTCAAAATATATTTTTATTTTTTTTTAAAAAGTTTTTATAATTTTAATATTTAATTGAAAAAAGGGAAATTTCAGTTTTTTTAATTTTTAAACCTCATTTATGGCGCAAATACTTGATGTACATAAAATCTGATTCAATTTTTAAAATCAGCAGTCAAAAAATAATAAACATGCCAAATTTCGTAAAGATCGAACAACTTCTTGTATTTATTCCTCACTTTTGTATGGGCTCAAAGTACTGTGCACCGCCGTGCTTTGTCGTAGGTTTGGTGTTTTTGGATTTTAGCTTCTCATTTGGTTTTCGCCAAACCATAACTCGACCGTCACTTCCTAAGAGGTTGAACTTACTTTCGCCGAGGAATACGACGTCATTCCACAAGGCTGGGTCCTTCTTTATGTGATCCTTAGTGAAATTCAGCCTTATGCTTTGATTTCGCAAACTCACAAATAGCTTCTTTTTTGCTCGGCCGTTATAACCTTTCGCTTTAATATTACGACGAATTGTCTGTGCGGAAACTGTCTTGTTAGAGGCTGTGGTTACTTTTGAAGCTATTTTTGGTGCACTCATGTTAGGGTTATCCTTTCTTTTTTGTATTTCTCTCTTCCCGTACAGTCAATTTCTTTGGGCGCCCTTTTTGTTTAATTGATTGCATTTTTCTCTGTATCTTCTGATTATGTCGCCTACAGTACTTGGTCTCATGTTCAACCGCCAGCATGTTCAATCGCCAGCCACGAATTCGTAAAAAGAAAAAATAAGGTGGCAACTCTATTTACAATCTGGAATTTTAAAATTATGACTTCAGATTCGAAATCAGCGACCCCTAACACTGATAAATGATGCTTAAATCTCTTACAAATACATATTATTAGGTGGGTAAACTGTGGTAAAATTTAGGTGGCAACTCTAACTTCCATCTTAAATTTTTCAACTGTTACATTATATTCGAAATCAAATCCGTTGTCAGAATTTCAAAATTAAAAGAATTCGCAAAAGTACAAAATAATCGAGGTGGCAACTCTATCCGCCATCATTCCAAATTCCAAATTTTATTTAAATATAGGGCTGCCACCTATATAGGTCGCTGATGCCAAATCCGTTGTCAGAATTTACAAATTCCAAAATTTACTTTGAGTGTTACACATTTTAAGAAGCCTAATATTAAAGTTACATGAATTTTTCATTTTTATTTTGTTTTTATTTTTTCCATTTCTATCTAACTTTATTTTATTTTTTAAAACTGTATAATCTCATTCTAAAGATATAACTAATTAATATCCAAACATAAAATGTTCGATTTTTTATTTTTTTAATACAAAAAAGCAAACATAAACTGAAGAACATATAAAAACCAAATATTTATGTTACTCGCTGTAGGTTCCTATCAGTAATACTTTTAAATTATTGCATTAAAACTGATGACACCTATGAATGCCATTTTTTGCAATGCTTCCGCTTATAGTTCGGAACGAGGTGAGATGGACTTCTCCTGCCACACAATTTTTTTTTTTGTCTTGTTCCAAGAAATCAACCAGCTCCGGATTGAAGCGTTGATCTGAGACACTGTGAGGGTGATAAATATGTTCTTCTACTGAGTAGTTTTCTACTTTATTTTTTTAAATTTTTTGAGTTATCTTTGTTGTTTTGAAAACTTTGAAATTCTTGGCAAAATTCGTGAAAAAAATTTGCATATATCAAAAAAAAAATTATACGAGTGTAGCAACGGACTTTGAACAAGCGTAATACGTAAAGTGCACACTTTTGGTGATTGGACACTCTAACGTCCGTCCCAGCAATACATACACAGCTCTACCACCAGCTGTTCAGCTGTACAACGGTGTCCCAGTCCGGTATTGTGCAAATCGCCAAAAACCGCTTGGTTTATAGCGATCCGCCATATTGCAGCGCGCGCAGCTCCACTGTCAGCGGTTCAGTAGTACCACAGTACCCCAGTCCGGTGCTGTATAATATTACCACCAATCGTTTAGCTTACAGCGCTCCGCTATATTGCAACATACGCAGCACCACTAAAACATATGTGCCATCGTCAACATCTCTAGTGCCAGCACCCACTAAAGCCACGCTCGGCACCGCAACTACCATAATAATCTCTGCCAGTCAGCTAGTTGCATCAACAGCAAAAAGTAACAATAACCACAAAATCAATTTATGCCAGCTGCGCATGCAGCGCTTTCGCCAACACCAACCATACCAGCATCCACCAAAGCCACATTCAACACCGCTACCGCTATAATAAATTCTGCTAGCCAGCTAGCAGCATCTACAATTATTAACAACAGTAGTAGTAAAGACATCTATTTCGTTAAGTGCTCCGTGGGTCCAGTGAGCATGTTACACCTCGCCGGCCAGCCATAATACTATCAACAGCCCAACCCCCTTTCTGGTGACATCATTCATATCACCAGCGGGACAACAGGTTTTGGTTTTATTTATATTATTTTGGTATAAAAATTTTTATACCAACACAAATTAAATTAAATTTAAATTTTAAATATTAAAAGAATAGTATTTGTGAGTTACATATAAAGGGTGTTTTTTATAGAGTGATACAAGTTTAAATCATAATAAAACATAGTAATATATTTTTAACATCAATGAAACGAGCTTTATTGGATAGAAAATTTTATGACATTAATGTTTAAATATGATTTCGACCATGTGGCCACCACGACTGGCGCGTACAAGACACAACAGCATTTGCGGCCGTATTTCGCCGATAACTCTTCGAATGTTGCTTTCCTGGAGTTCAAGTGTTTGTGGTTTATCGACGTAGACAAGTGACTTCACATAACCCCAAAGAAAATAATCCAATGGGGTTAAATCAAGATTAATGCCAGCTAACTGAGATACGAAAAAACTTCGAATCATGTTCCTATACTGTTCACCATTGACAGTAACATTCTGACCATCATCGCTTTTGAAGACATATGGGCCAATGACTCCGCCAGCCCATAACGCGCACCAAACAATAATTTTCTGTGAATGAAATGGAGTTTCGACAAAATTTTGTGGATTCTCCTCACTTCAAATATGTCAATTCTGTTTATTTACGTACCCATTCAACCAAAAATGGGCTTCATCGGAAAATAAAATTTTTCATGGAAATTCAAAATCAATATCAATTTGTGCTTCAGGCCATTCGCCGAATTCCTATTTCCATTCCGAATTCCAAAACAGAACCATTATTTTGATTAAAAATTTCCACAATTTGCACGCGTTGCTCTGGTATAAGTCGATCTATAATCAAATGTCAAAGCAAACTTAACAAAAAGCAACTATCAACTGTTAAATGGGTGGTCAAACAAAGTAGTGATGCCAACTCAAATTTGTATCACTCTATAAAAAACACCCTTTATGTACCTATACAGTTATATATCTGAATATTTAAGATATATAAATACATCTATAGCCATATTTTCTAAAAAATACTAAAATAATAACTCATAATATAATTAATATATTAAAACTAAAGATAATAATAAATATACCTTAAAAATAAAATAATATACTTTTCAGTAAACTAACAAAAAAAAATAAAGTCGAACTTAAGATAAATTATCATTAAATTAAAATAAATAAAATACCCTATAATAATTATAAGATAAATTAAATTAAAGATAACTTTATTTTAATTATAAGCTAATTTATGGTTTAGTAATTCAATAACTTCTAATAATTAATTTAGTGACGTTGTTTTAATAATTTCAAATTCACTATACATATTCTAATCTTATGAACATTAACATATTTATTATACCTGTCCATTAATACTTACCGTGATTATATTATGTATAAATTCAATAGTGATTTTGATTATGTTAACTTCTTAATTAATACTTACCTTGCTTATTTTTTTTTTCTTAATTAACACTTACTGTGATTATTTGTTTACCTACCGGTTAATTTCAATATTTTAAATAATATACCTAAATATATCATATTGATTAACGAACTTATCTTAGTTATAGTCCTTCAAATAATTATAAATTTTATTCTTTCAATAAATTAGAATTGATATAATGAAACTTTAATTAAATTATCTTTTAACTATACAAAAGGTGAAATGATGAGTTGAGATGAATTATAAAATGGAAAAATAGATAAATAAACACAATTAAACATTACTCATTCGTCTTGATATACTACATTTTTTTTGTTGTTCTAAATACGACACTTCTTTTATCAAATTTTAAAATTTTTATATATATTATAATATCTGCATACATCGTTAATGATGTAATGGCACTCGTAATCTATTTCTCAAGCAACTCCACACCCAATTTCCTTGAGCAAGTTCGGAAAGTTATTAAGTATGCAGATTCTGATTTGAGATATGGATTCTGGCTGGTTTTCAACTTGTTGGGTGTTCGTTACAACACCCTGTATTTTTTCTTATTTTTATTAAATGTATTTGGACATCCATCCCAAGCCTAAACATGCAAAGAATTGTCGACCTCGATTGGTTTAGGAGATAAAATTTGTGGAATCTTCAAATTTCAGTGCAAATTTTTAAGTGCGTAGAAGCTTATTTCCTCTTTTACGATATAAAAATATCAATAAATGTGATCTTGTTAAATAAATAAATACAGTGCACTTTCATTTTATTAAAATTAAGTTGTTTTTTTATTCAGAATCACAAGAATCCGTACATTCAGGGGAAAATATGAGCACTTACTGCGGCGCTTTTAGTCACATAGTCCTTACAATCAGAGGATTCTGCCTCAGTTTAGAAAACCATGTCAGCTCTAACTGGAAACATTGAAGATACTTCAAAAATTGTTGTTAAAAATCGCAAGATTTTTTGTCTGCTGTGCTTTCATCTTTCATCACTTAACTACGACGTAACAATGTATATAAATGTGATCCTGATCAATAAATAAATGCAGTGCAGATTCATTTAATGAAAATTAAGTTTTAATTATTCAAAATCAAATGATTCTGCATCCGTTTGTAATGCCGTGTGAAAAATACAAACATTTTAACCCTAACGAAAAATAAAAATACAACATTTTTCCGCATGCGGCGCTTTCTTTTAATACATATAACTTCTTAATTTTATTTAAAAATCAATAAAATATAACCATTAACAACACTTTTTTAAACAGAAATATATTTATAACTTGTATGAGCATTGCAATTTTTCGCATTTGGAGCCACGACTTATCTTTCGTATTTCTTAAAGTGCTCACAGGATTTTATTTCTTTTGATAGCATAGTTAAAAGATACATTTCAAACTTATAACACTGTGCAACAGTCAAAAAATATCAGGTTTCCGCAATATAGGTTCGATACTATGACCAGAAGTTAGTAAAACCCTAGCTGGGTTTCGCGAGTTTGGCGAACGTTTTCTTTTCATGGTGGCCCTATATATTGTGGGCCTTAGTGATTTTGACAAAAAATAGTATCATTAGTTTTTGTTCGACAGCTTTGTCAAATTTGTAGATATCGGTTTACTGTCTTTGTAGCTTACAGTGCTAATGAATAAACGAAAACAAAAATAGTTCATATAATTATTTTCTGAATATTTTTTTTACAAAAAGGACACATCTTTGAATTTTTTGATCATTACTTGAAGGGAATCCAAATTTTTTTCTTATACTGTCTTCAACGAAATTGTAGCCGAAAAAAAATTAAACAACTCTTATGAACAAATTTATGTGATCTGAACGTTTCTACACTACTTAAAAAGCTCAAAAAGATAATTTTTTAACTGCAAAATACCGGTTTTTAGGGCTGTTTTCGCAGTTTTTCGACCATAACTCTTAAACTAATGGTTTTGGCTAATTTGTTGCCGATAGGATTGTGAACAACTTCTGTGAACTTTTTTTTTTGACTTGAATGTGTCTACATTTTTTAAAAATCTGAAAAAGATAATTTGTTTTAATAAAAATATACAAAAGTGATAATATATGTGTTTTGGAGCCGTTACCCAGCTTACCTTGAAGGACCAATAAATATATTCTATATTTCCATAGAAATAAAACACACACTTTTTATAGTGGGAAAAGTTAACAAAAGCCCACTTTTATTCTTGTTATTTTTGGGATCATTCTTAAGACCTTAATCAGCAAAGTCTTCACTGCTCGAAAAATTATCATCACAGTCCTAATAGACTTCAATGTCACTCTGGTATTCTAACTAATTTGTGCGATAAGTGTATTGAAAAAATAAACTAATATAGAACGAAAAAAAATAGTAAAGTGTAAATAATTTTTGCTATATTTGTGGCAATTTTGCATCAAATAACTCACAACAAAGATTAAAAAGACAGTTTCGAAAGTATCGCAAGTGTACAAGCGCGTCGGAAGCGAATTTCATCTGGGGGGGCAGTACAAATGGGGGGCAGTACAAATGGTGGTGCAAAAAAAGTTCACCAAAATTTCTTCACATGAAACATGAAGAAGAGAGAAAGAAGAGGAAAATATATAATACAAAAATATTATCGTTGTAAAAAAACTGATATTTTGAATAACTTTTCCTTTTAAATTGTTTATCTAGCTAAAAAAGTGGGGGGGCAACTGCCCACCTTTCCCCCCGCTTCCGACGCCAATGTAAGTGTAGACGTAAAATTTCTTTTTATACAGTAACTAGCAAATACCCGCTGCTTCGCCTGCGATAAAAATATTAAATACCTTGTAAATATATTAAATCTTAAAATTAAAGTATTTTCTTTTATCTTCAAATGCAAAATATAAAAATATTTGTGTTTGTTAATTAATTACAAAATGGTATCTTCTGAATGGTGTGGTACCTTCTTACAGTAATTGTTATGGTGACAAAGTTTTTTGGCTTTTTCAGTATTTTGATTTTTTTTAATAAGTCCTGCATAACAGAATTATAAAAATATTGGTAAAAAATGTTTTAAATTTGTAATTGAAAAATGTAATTTTTTAACTTAAATTCTGAATATTAATATATTCCTCTTCAGTTTTTAATAATTTCCATTATTATGACATCAAACTTTTGGCTATATCTCGAAAACTATAGATTTTCTCAGTACATCGCACTTTTTTATAAAAAGTTGTTGAAAATAAAAATAACGGTAAGCGAAAGATTTTTCAAAAAATATTTTGTACGTAGGTATATTGAAAATTTCTGTTATTAATAATAACATTTCAAAATTAACGAGCGATGAAAACTAAACATTTCTCATCAACACGACGTCGCTTTTTTAAAATTGCTCAGCATACTAACTCACGAACGAGCAAAACTGTTGAGGAGCTATAAGAAGAGTGAATATTGTATCCGCATAGGCTCTGAATATTATAAAATGATAAACTCATAGCAAAGATAACTCAGAAGATCGGGAGCGCATTTTGATTGCTTTACACACCCTGATATATAAAAATGGATCGTGATTTGTTCGGATGCTTAAAACTTGAAAACCAAACTTGGACCAAATTAGATACTATCTTCTGTGGCTTTGTTTATAATTGCAACGTGAAGGTTTAAGAAAAGAAAATATTGCCACACCTCCTTTTTCCGCCCTCAAATCCACAACAATGCCAGATTTAAGACGGTTTTGTAGTATTAAACTAACATTTTGGTAATTAAGGTCGTATAATAACTATCGGTAGCTATACCAAAAATGGGCGTGGTCCAGCTATAAAATATAAAAGACTTCGAAACTACTGTCCCGATTGAGCTCAAATTTTGGCAGTGGATTTGTTTCGAGTATGAGATGGTTTAAGTAGTAACTGCCACACCCCTTTTTACCACCCACAAATATATAAAAAATTTGCGATATCAAAATGCTTTGGAGCTATGGGTCGCACAGCCTCGAAATTCGGTATTCAACCACAATTTATACATGTCGTTTCACTGATGACATTTTATAGGAGTAAAAACAAGAGGGATTGACAACTCCGATAAAAGCAAAACTGGCGATATCGAATAGTTTTGGAGTTACAGGTCGCACAGCATCGGAATTTAGTATTCGACATAAATTTATACATGCAGTTTCATTAATAATATTTTATGGACCTTGGAAAAGGGGGAGTGGCACATCCCATACAACCCAAATTTATGCTATCGAATAGCTTAAAAGCAGCGCTGGGCGCCCCATAACTCACTGAGCTCTCTCTGAGCGTAACTTTTCACATGTACCCAAAACTCACAATAGAAGAGAATACACTTCGTCAGTCATTCGCTACACTCTTAAAAAATCAACATTTTGGTTTGTAGATTCTTTATTTTAATGCATATGTTTTTTATTTTATTAAGGTTTTATATAATTTATACATATTGCCTATTAAGATTCTTTGCAATATTTTTTTCATATTATTTGTATTCATTAATTTTTTGATACTTACAGCCCGATTCTGGCAAATTAACAAATTGTTAACCAGTATTTTGAATATTTCTATGTGTTTGTTGTTTTCAATACAAAATTTAAAGCTCAAAAAACAAAATTTTTTAATGAAATTGTCAACAACTGAAAAGCAGTTGACAATTTTTATCAAATTTTTTTATTTTTGAGCTTCGAATTTTGTTGTGAGCTCAAAAAATTACAACAAACACATAGAAATATTCAAAATACTGGTGAGAAATTTGTTATTTGCCAAAATAGGGCTGTTAATTTTTTGAGGTTTTGATTATAATTTTAAGGATTCGTATATATTAGGATTTAATAATATTAAAACAAAACACTTAAAAACAATGTTTGACTCTGTGTCGCAATGCGATTTCTGTTCTACAGAGAACCTTTCTTGCTAAGCAGAATGTGTAATTTGCAAGCAAACTAATATAATTTATATACTTAGAAGAAAATGCTGGAGCAATAATGACATAGAAGAAATAGTGAACAATACCAAAGACTAAAAACAAAAAATAAACACATATTACAGTATGTGTGGAGGGTATAAACATACAAACTTGCAAATCTAGATAATTGTGACAACTATTTCGCTCAGTATGCGCTATTAGAGAGTGCACCAATACTAACAAGACAAAATAAAATATGGCTGTGTTAGAATGCCCGGCCTTGCTTTAAAAATATAGGTCACACAGCATCATTCAGTTTTCGACCTAGATTTACACATGCAGTTTAATTGGTAAGATTTTATGGGCTTTGGACAAGGGGGAGTGCCACCTATCATGCAACTCAATTTTGCGATATCGAATAACTATGAATTATCGCACAGCTATGAAATTCAGTATTCGACCTCAATCTTCAAATGCAGTTTTACTGATAACATTTTATCGCGTTGGACAAGCGGGTGTGGCACCTCTCATATAACCCAAATTTGCGATATCGAATAGATTTGAAGTTATGGGTCACACACCTTAAGAATTCAGTATTCGACTTCAATGTAGACATGCAGTTTCATTGATTACATTTTATTGGCGTTACAAAATTGGGTATGGCACCTCACACACAACCCAAATTTGTGCTATCGAATAGCTTTAGAGCATGGCAGAATTAGAGAAGGTATATGCATTTCAGACTGCGCTCTCTTTCTCATAGCCAGAATTGTCAAACTCAAGCATTTTGCTATTCTTGCCTATTTTCACTTTCTTATCGCATTCTCATCGTTTTCAGATTTTGTATGAGCTGTCAACTTCGTTTTGACAGTTGCGGAAGTCTCCCTCTCCAAAATGCATATACCTTATCTAATTCTGCCATGCTTTAGAGTTATAAGTCGCATAGTCTCCAAATTCAACATTCGACCTCAATTTACATATGCAGTTTCACTGATAACATTTTTTGGGCGTAGGACAAGGGGGAATAGCACCTCTCATATCTACGATATCGAATACCTTTGAAGTTTTAGATTGCACAGCGTGGTAGTTATTTAGTATTCGACTTCAATTTACACTTACAGTTTTACTGAATAAATTTTATGGGCGTTGGAAAAGGAGCGTTGCATCTCTACATGCAGCTCACATGCAGCTTTATTGATTTTATTTAATGAGCGTTAGAAAAGAGGGCTTTCCTTACATCCAAAATTTTCGATATTGAATAGCTTTGGAGTTTTTGATTGCACAGTTTTGGAATTTAGTATTCGACCTCAATGTACACATGCTGTTTCATTGATTACATTTGAAGGGCCTTGAAAAAGGGGACGTGACACCTCCCATACAACTCAAATTTTTGCTATCGAATAGCTTTGGAGTTATAGGTCGCACAGCGTCGGAATTTAGTATTCGGAATAAATTTACAAATGCAGTTTCATTGGCAACATTTTATGAGCGGAATTAAGTATTCGACCTCAATTTACACATTCAAGGGAGAGTGGCAGCAACGCGCCGGGTTTCAGCTAGTTTTTCATATTTTAGAATGACAATAAACCAGCAAGTCTTGCTTTAAATTCTCCATTGAAACATTTCTACGTTTTGCAGTTAAAAACGATGAATATGCAGAGAAACTACGTTCAACATCGCAAGATGTTGCCAGGCAATATCTTAGATTTGATAATTCTTCGGGCGAAAGTTGCGAGTAAACTTTCTAAAAACTTATCTATTTTAAACAAAATTTTTTCGAAGACTTTATGTCGTTAAATCCTACATTACGAGTAAAACCTGAATCGAATTTATTTAAAAACTTTTGTTCACTTAACTGTTTCAAAGATTTTTTAACATCTTTTACCACTTTTATGCTAGACTGGAACGATAAACCTTTTTTTTCTAAAGTGGTAATGGCACGAAAAAGTTAGATTAGATAAAGGCCAATTAGAAAAATGTTGCCACATAATCTTTTTTATTTTTCATTTATTTTATGGGCCAAATATGCTTATACAAGCACGAACGTTGTAAAAATGCAAAAACGTCTAAAAAGTATCAAAAAATGCAAATGCATGTGCAATATGCAAATGCATATTTCTATCCTCTCCGAATTTCGAATACCGAATTTCGAAACTGGTCGACCCATAACTCCAAAGCTATTCGATATCGCAAAATTTTTTACTCCTAAGCCCGAATTTTTTTAAAGTGTTATTTGACACTTTGGGGTATACCTACAGCCTTTAATATTCATCGTACAAAGAAAAAAAAATGCCAAAATATTAGTTTTAGTGGGAATAAAACGAATATCTAATAAAATAGCAAAATCTAAGAAGATGAAAAATTCATATATTCGTATGAGAAATGCACAATCTGCTTAGCTGCAGTAGCTGCTTATGCTGTTTTTGAGGTTGTTGTTGTTGTGTTTGCTTGTTTGGTTCGTAATCACGTCGTTCGTTGTTGTGCTGCTTTTGTTGTTGTTGTTGTTGTTGTTTTTTATTAATATGTGTGTAAAACATACATATCGATGCCTTCCCGTAAGAATGTATTAAGCGACACTTTTTTCGAAAAAGACTTTTTGATGTGGAACTAGACTAGAAGTTAAGCGCCACATTTTGGCCTGGGTTTCGCTGCCCTATCATGGATGCAAAGGAAACTAGAGAAAATAAAATTGTATCAACCGCCAAGTTTTCTCACTAGAATAATGTTGCTCCCTGAAATTTGTATTATCCGCCAAAAAAATTATGCTAAGCGACATTTTTAAAGATCTAATTGTCGTAAGCAACAAAAGGTCTACACAAAAATTTAGTAGGATGTCGCTAAGTTTAACCGAAATTGTCGCTTAGCACACTCATCCAACTATAACTTGATCCATTTTTGTCGCTTAAAACACTCCACATTATGATTGTCTCATCGTTAAATTATAACGTTATAGCAGCTCTCGTTGTTGTATTTTGAATCCGCAACAACACACGAGTTTTTGTTGTCTTTGAGTTTAAATAATTTTTCTATGAAGTAGGCTACTGCTTTTTTCCCATTTATTTTGTGTTTTTTTTTTTGTCTCGTTTGAGTTAATTTGGTACTTTCATTCTCGTCGATGAGAGAAAAACTGTTACATCCATTTCCTTATACTGTGATAGCTGTCCTGGACAAAATAAAAATCGCCAAATCATAACAATGATTTTTTTGTTTATACAAAAACAAGCTAAACACATTAACGAAATTAAATTAACATTTCTACTTCCTGGCCATACCTACATGCCTGTTGATTCTGTGCATGCTACTATAGAGAGATTTGTCAAAAAAATGACAATTTGGACACCATCAGAATGGGTTACTATGATTTCCAATGCCAGGATAAATCCCAAAGCTTATGAGGTGGTAGAGTTGACATACAAAGATTTCCGCGATTGGAAAAAAGAATCTCTTAAATATTTTCCAACACAAGGAGTAAAAACCAAGGAGCAAACTCATTTCAAGATTACGGAATCTAATATTTTCATTTTTTCTAAATCATCCCCAGAAATAAAATATGTAAAATTTCAAACACCATCTCCTTCATATACCCTGGATTTCTGTCGCACGCGCAATCAAGTAAAATGCCTTGAAAAATTTAATGAACCAGACATTCTTTATTCTTCAAAACTGCCAATATCAGGCCCGAAACGAAAGGATTTAGAGAGTCTGCTCAAAAGAAAGTTTATTCCTGAACGATACATACAAGAATACGAGGATATCATAAAAAATACAATTAGTGAGAAAGAAGACGAATTGGCAGAGACAGACGAAGAAGATGATTTGTCTGACAATCAAAATGAAAATTAATTATCTTAACATTTCCGTTTTGATCTCTAATGTTTTGTTACTTTTTATATAGATTTTTATTTATTTTATTGTTTAACAGAAAAAAATAAAAAATGAATTAAACGACACAATTTATTTCAAACCTTTATTTTTTGTGTCCATGTCAATGTTTTAAGCGCCATTTACCATTGTATCAAGCGCCAATGTCTTGACCATGAAAATGTACTAAGCGACAAAAATTTCTTATCTGATTAAAATTTTGGTTTTGCAATGATATCAAGTTTTGTATTCTGAAAATCGCTTTCCAAATATGTTCCTTTCAATAAAATACACAAATAAATAACTAAATGAGACGTTTTTTTCGTTTCCTGAACAATTTTGGAAATGTCGCTTAATACATTCTTACGGGAAGGCATCGATATATAAATACTCATCAGTTGCTTTCATTTTTTTTGTTACCCATATAGCCAATCGGCTCGGTTAAAAACGGTGTGCACTTTTAAAAGCACTGAAGCGGACCGTTTCGTTGTCAGCAAACTATGCAATGTGTGTTTCATATAAGCGTACCATTTATAAAGTTGTATATTAATGTTGATTTTCTATGATTTAAAACAAATTCTCAATGTTTAATAGTTTAAATCATTCTTGAGTCTTTATACAAATG
Source organism: Dichetophora obliterata (assembly GCA_963920525.1). NCBI lineage: Eukaryota > Metazoa > Arthropoda > Insecta > Diptera > Sciomyzidae > Dichetophora > Dichetophora obliterata. The sequence continues at coordinate 125,557,966 of OY986439.1, forward strand.
CTAGTTGTTTGATTCTTTAAAATCGTTGAAATTGCAAATAAAATTGAGCTTTAGGTCAGGTTAGAACAATTAATTGCTCTAACGAATTTTTCCAAAGAAACAACAACAACATTTTCACTATGAAAAGGAAAACATCACTAGCTGATTAATTAGTTATCTGTTTGATTAAATAGTTAGAGCAGTTAATTGTTCTTACCTGACCAAAGCACGGGTGAAAAAGAGAGGAAAAAAAGACAAGAACAAACGACGCATCAAGCGAATATGGCATAAATTTAAATTCGAATCTTGATAAATATAAAAAAGGACTTTACAATTATATAGAGAACGGATTAAAGGTGCAAAAACATATCGTTTTCATACCACCAAATCAGACGCTGCCATTTTAAATACCGTTTAGCTGGAGCAGTCACATTCATGGCTTGTTGGGTTGCAATACAATAGAGAATACAGATGCATGTAGCTAGAGAGCCAGTTGCCACTACAAGCCAAGGTTGCCAGTTAAAATTTGAAACAATTCCGACAAAAAGTTACTTTTTCACATTAACATAAATTAAATACAACAAAAATTACCATGATAAAGATAAACAAAAAGTTTCCACCGCAATAAAAAAATATCCAAAAAAAAAATCCCAGGATCATTAAAACTTACTACAAAAATTCCACGCGTTTTAAAAATACCACCAAAAATTCCATATGCATTTAAAATTACCACAAAAATATCATTCGCATAACAAAATACCACAATAAATCCCATGTGCACAAACAATTTAAAAATATTGTTTGTTTGGAAAAATTCGTTAGAGCAAGTAATTATTCTAACCTGACCTTATGCTCAATAAACGATTTTAAACTATCAAACAACTAGAATTTGCATTTAAAATCAAGTATGATTTAAGCTATCAAACATTTCGAATTTGTATTTAAATCATAGAAAATCAACATATTTAATAACAAGGTCATATAGATAACTTTCAACTGAAATTTTAAAAAAATTTAGAAATACCACAAAGAAATTTTTTTTACTAAAACAAAAAAATTTTTAAGAAGAATATTACCACACTCCCACGGAAAAATACCCAGCTGAATTCCCACGCCAATTACAAAAAATACCACGCTGAATTAAAAAATTCAATAGGAATTCCCAAAAACAAAAATTCCTAGAGGCAATCAAAAATTACCACGAATGGGATTTTTCCAACATAACTGGCAACGTTGCTACGCTGCTGATATTGTTGTTTTGGTTCTGCATGCACTGCAAAGGGCCCTTATTCACTCGGCAATTCTATGAGCAATAATTGCTTTCGCCACAAGTAGGTTGTTGACTATTCGAGTTGAAAGGGGACTTTTGTAAACCCCCTCATGCAGGCGAATAATCAGTATGTCGCTTGCGGCAAAGGCAATTATTGTCAAGTGAAAAGCGGAACAAAGAGATCTTGCTACCAGAGCAAGAGAATAATTGCTCTCGGAGCAATATTTGCTTTCGCCGCAAGCTCGAGAATTTTCGTGTGTGACGAGTGACATTGCTCGAGAATTGCCGAGTGAAAAGCGGGACATAGTAAGCCAAGTTCTGTTTATTTTGTGTGGACGATTCAGTTCATCCCTTCTAACGCTGCTCAACCGCTGTGATCATGCTCTTCTCTGTGCGTCGTTGTTTTAGATTTGCCTGGTAATTGTTGTTGGTTCAATTATGAAATTTTTTTATATGTTCTTAATTCTTACTCTCTGGCAATAGGGTAGCTACAGTCAGTATATGACAATCGAAGTATTTTTAACAAAAATTATATCAGCTTATATAAATATATCTGTGTCGACAAGGAATAACGACTAAGCTCAAATTATCGTAAAAACCGATATTTTTATTGTACTTATTCCGACCTTTTTTCTGAATTATATGAAACGTTACAAACGTTAATAGGTGCAGAATTAAGTGGTTATCTATTCTGTGCAAAAAATGTTTTCCTGCATTCTATTAAAAATTGTCAACGAAGAAAATGCCATATAGCTTTTTTACGATATTTTGAGTTTAGTCGTTATTCATTGTCGACACATGTATATATATATATAAGCAACAACAAGTTTGTTATTGAATAATTTTTATTTAGAAGATGAAACGCTTTAAAATAGTTTTGAAAAATATAAATAAAAAAAACAGAATTTTTCTCTATCTATCTATCTATTATATATATAAAATAGGATGTGTGTATGTATGTAACGTATGGACTCCAAAACGGCTGGGCCGATTTTGATGAAATTTTCAGGTAATGTTCATCTTGGTACGGTGGGTAACATAGGCTATATTTGGACCCGATAGGTGGCTGGGGTGGACTTATATCGAAAATTTGAATTTATGGACCAATTTAACTGAAATTCAGAATGTATGTTTGTTTGATCATAAGAAAATAATATGTGTATAAATGGACACGGTAGGTGGCGCTGGGGTGGACTTATTTCGAAAATTCGATGGCGTGAAAAATATATAAATACTTTTAATTTTATTTTATAACGAGGGGAGTAGCGAAGCACACCGGGTTCAGCTAGTTACTGTATAAAAATGAATTCTACGTCTATACTTACGATATTATCGAAACTGTGTCTTTTTTTGATAAGGAATGACAGCACTTTTACCAAGAAGTTGTACATAACCATCCCTAGCGATTATATCCATTATTAAGGGAGATATAAAATGAATGTGCTTACGCCACTTGTCCTCTGAAAATTTTTTATAATTTGTCCTTTCCGCTGTAAAATGTTATGGAAAATATTTTTACATTTTTTTGGATGAGGAATAGCAGCATTTTTACCTAGAAGTTGGACAAAACCACCCATTACCGATTATCTTTATTATTAAGAGAGATATAAAATTAATGGGCTTTCGCCACTTGTCCTCTGAAAATTTTTTAAAATTCCTCCTTTTCGCTGTAAAAATCTAATGGGAGATATTTTTAAGATTTTTTTTTTTTGATGAGGAATGGCAGCATTTTTACTTAGAAGTTGGACAAAACCTTAGCGATTATCTCCATTATTAAGGGGGATATAAAATGAATGGACTTACGCCTCTTGTCCTCTCTGATAGATGATTTTTATAAAGTAGATTTTAAGAAAAATAAAGTAGGCAGGCCGCAAGCACTTTCCGAAGTAAAACAGAAAGCGCTTTATAAAAATAATAGAACTGTGACAGCAGCAAAGAAAATGGATGTATTGGAGCACCACGAATTTTTTACTAATTTGGAATCAACAAGACAATTAGGTTTATAAAATTAAATTTCAGATAACGATAACGATGAAAACTTATTTTTGTAAAGATTTTTGATTAAATTTTTTAATATATTAATAAATATTACATATTATTACATTTCTACTAAATAGAAACAACTGTGTTTATTTCAACTGAGAAACTTTTATAAGAATGGTCTCCAGGCCTCCTCAATTATTCAGAAAATCACAAACGGATGTGTTAATCGTACTTCCAAAACTAATTCAGTCATTCCTTACCAAAAAATTCTTAACAAATATTTCCCATTAAATTTATACAGCGGAAAGGAGAACTATGAAAAAATGTTCCGAGGACAAGTATAGTAAGTGTATTCATTTTATAGCTCCCTTAATAATGAAGATACTCGCTAAAGGGTGAATTTGTCCATCTTCTATAGGACAAGTGGCGAAGTCCATTAATTTTATAGCTCCGTTAATAATGATGATAATTGCTAATGAGTGATTTTGTCCAACTTCTAGGTAAAAATGCTGCCATTCCTCATCAAAAATTCTTAAAAATATCTCCCATTAGATTTTTACAACGGAAAGGAGAAATTTTAAAAGATTTTCAGAGGACAAGTGGCGTAAGTCCATTCATTTTATATCTCCCTTAATAATGAAAAAAATCTCTGAAAGGTGGTTTTATCCAACTTCAAGGTGAAAATACTGTCATTTCTCATAAAAAATTCTTAAAAAATATCTCCACATAGGTTCCTACAGCGGCAACGAGAAATTTTAAAAATTGTTTTGGGTATTATTTAGTTTATTTTTTACGATATGAATAGCTCCATTTATAGTCTTGACCTAGCGTAAAAGCAAAACTGAGTTCTTTGTACTTGGAATTTATTATAAGGATTTCTCAAAACTACCAAAAATGGACTTACGCCACTTGTGCTCTGAAAAAATAATGTAATTTGTCAGAGCAATAACAAAGTATTGCATTTTGTGCAGAGATTACGTAAGCTAGGAGTTTCTAGCCCGTACTCATAAATATGTTACATTTTCTTCACTTCTACGTACTTACCTCAATTTCCCAAAAAAATGGACTTACGCCACTTGTGCTCTGAACAGCTTATATATAGATGTTAAATCATTGGTTCATGCCGACAAACCAGCATTTCTTGAAGCATTGGAGGCCAATATTCAAGCCACCATTGACGCCATACGGCCAGATTTATTGGAAAAAGTAGGTAAAAATTGGACTGATCGAATGAACTATGTAACTCGTAGCCGCGGCAGACATATGACAACATTCCAACACTATTTCTGTCTTGTATTATTATTTAAAGTTCTCATGTAGCTACAAAAACACCATAAACACACTATATATTGTGATTTTTTACTCTCTCTAAAAATTTTGATTCATTCCTGCCATGGCAGAACTAAAGAAGGTAGCTGCATTTCGGACCACATTCTCTTTCTCATATCACAAAATTGTCAATGTCAGCCTTTTGCGAATGAGAACAAAAGTAAATCAATGGTCGCATTCAGTGGAGTCAACAGTTGATAACTGACTGCTGTAGTAAAATTCCTTGAAAAACCTTTGCAATTAAATTATTTACATAATTAAACAATTATAAAAATCAAATTAAATAATTTTCAACTTTTTAACGTTGAGAGTAATAACACATTCAGAGAAAAATATCGCTCACTAAGGTATCGCTACTCTAACAGTTGACAACAGTTGACTCCACTGAATGGGGCCAATTTTCGCATTCTCATCATTTTCAGATTTTCTGTGAGCTGTCAACATCGTTTTGACAGTTTCGTCAGTCTGCCTCTCCGAAATGCAAATACTCTAATTTTGCCATTTTTGATTGAAGGGCCGATGCCGGCAATTTTTACTTTTCTGTCTAACTACTACTTTGTGAATTCGTATTGTATTGCGTATTGTATTCATTATATTTGAGATTTTGTGTCTTTGTTAAGAAATAATTTGCTCTAAACAACAGACAAGTAATATAATGCAACCATTTGACTGATAGGAGATGCAGAATCAAGATTTTGACTGATTCGATGGAGTGTTTGAAGTTCATTTCACAAATTTTGATTTATTCAATCATTTGACAGACGTGCGAACACCTACAAAGCAATTTGGTGACCAGTAATATATCGAAACGACCGTTTTCACCATATCTGCCAGCATGGGCATCCGAAGGGGAGAAAGGGGGCACTTGCCCCCTAGGCAGTAAACATTTTTTATATATCTTCATATTAAATCAAAAAACCCAAAAGTTTAAATAAAAAAATTTAAGAGAGAAGAAAAAATATTTCTAAATTGAAAGTTGCGCTTAAACTTAGGGCTTTGAGAACTTTGTTAATAAAAACGTGGTTTTAGTTGTAGAAATGTAAAATTTTGCGAAACATGTATTTAGATAAGGTGCATAATAATCAATCAAAAATTCGATTTTGAATTTTTTGTAAAGTACGGTTTTTTTATTTCATATGACGATATGATCATTATGTATTTAATATATTTTGAAGAGAATACAAAAATACTTTTTTCTAGGATAATTTATAAATAAAGCTGAGCTAAACCATTCATTTTTAAATAGTTGTACCCGTTGCATTAAGGCTGTGTTCATATCAAGCGTTTTTGTTGCGATTGCGACACCGCTCTCACGTTTTTTTTTCGCATAAGCGGCTGAAAAATACTGATTTTTTAATGTATTTTAATACATTCATTTATTTAATATTCAGTATTTTCAGCCGCGTTTGCAAAAAAAAAATTGAGAGCTGTGTCGCAATCGCCACAAAAACGCATAAAATGAACACGGCCTAATAAGTTACGATATCATTTCATTTATGCTTGTTTCACAAACACTTTTCAATACATATTCCTAAATTAAAAGAATTTTTGTACAAATTCTATCCATAATTTTCAGCCATGAATAGAATTCGTATAATGGACGTAGTTTGGTAAAAATTGGGAGTATTTTATTCGAATTCGTGCAAAAACAAATGAATATTGTACGAATATATTTACGAATGACCCTAATGCCTAGTTACGAAAAAAAACTTCTGTTCAGCTGGGGTTTGAACCACGGTTCTTCAGTTTATGGCCCACGTACTCTTCCAGTAGCCTACGGCCACCTTGTAATCAAACATTTCCTTATATTCGGTAGTTGTTCAACAAACCAGTCTTAACGATTTCAGTTGCGAATTTTTTACGAATAATGAGTACGGTCAACTTACAAATGAATTTTTTAGTTAATACTACGAATGTAATAAAAGATATTACGAAGTTATTCCTACGATAAATTGACGATTGTTAAGGAATGATATTTCTTATTAGTCTAAGATCATTCTGAGTGGCAACTGATAGCAAGGGGCATTTAAGTCAATAACGGATATAAGCTTTGACAATACGCAAATTTACGTTTTAAAGTCATTTTAAACAAGCAGAAGACAAAGTAAATAAATTTAATAAAAAAATTAATGTTTTCCAAAAAGTCGGATTGTTTTTCGTATCATAAAGTATCATAAAATTTTTTTTTAGTTTTTCCTAAACTTAATAAAATTTCAAACAATCCTGCAGCATTTATATTTAAGAAAGTTACAGCGATCTATACGGGAGCAAAGCTTTTAGTTCAAAAGCGAAAGAAAAAATTAGGAAATTTAATAAAGTAGGCCAATTTTCGATCAAGGACAAAGTTTTTTATGACATAAACGTAAATAGGAAACTCGATTTGAAACGACCATTTTATACTTCTTAAAATTCACGTTATTTAGCGGCGCCCACCCAGTTTCAGAATTTTCTGGACTTTTTTTCGCGATACGTGCTTATATTAATCCAGAATTACGAATCAAGCCTTGCAGGGAGGTTCTGGAATATGTTAAAAATTGTATGAAACCCAAAACAAATCTTATATACATGTACCTCTTTATTTATTTATTCATACGTTTTGAATTAAAAAAAAAAATAAATTTTTTAAATCGTTCAGATGATAGGTATGTTTACGTACTCAACTGAAGGAAGTTACAAGCTGCTGGAACTGATTCATGTTGGAATAAGAAATAAATAGATTGGTGTCAATGCGGTGTGAGACCCAGTGAAAAATATCTTTTCAAGCATAGCGCCAACTTTTTAATTTTGCGAAAGACATGGATTTTGACCTCCTAAATCCAAAATTCAGTCTACTCGAAATTGGTTTAGGAGTTAAAGGCTTCCAAAGTTACAAAATCAACTAAAAATTTAGTTTGTTTTTTCAGTTTTCCAATAAAAAAAATATGGTTTAATATTAGTAAATTTTTGTATTCTTATTTTAAAAATTGAAAACTTGGGGGCTCAATAGTAATTAATGCAATTTCATTTATAGATAGAGGCCTAACATTATTTAATTTATCAAACTATTAAGAATATTTGCTTAAGCAAAAAATTATTGAAATGTATTACATGGAAAAAAAATTAAATAAAATTTTTAAATATTTCGGACATGATACGAAAAAGATTTTTACACGATCTTTAAAATATATTAGATTTTCTTATGTTTACAAGCGTGTGTCAACCGGTATAGTGTGCGTATCATGTTTACAAAATTAAAACCAAAAATCGTAGTAAATAGCATTATATAGGTTACATATTGTTTATGTTTATTCTAGATTCCTTTATGCTTTTGTCCCCTAGAACAAATCCTGCGGACGCCCATGTCTGCCAGCATGTTGCTTGGAATTTGTTGACTTCTGCCCACTCAGCAATGATAAGGGCGTATTTTTGTGCTAGCGAAAAAGAGAGAAACCAGACAAGAGAGTCCAATTAAATAAAATCTCTTAAAAACCAAATGTTCATTCCAATTTTTGCTTATCGGAGCAAAAATGCGACGCATGGGGTTGAATCGCGCGGCAAAAATAACGAACGCCTGCCCCCTCCCCTTTATTTTTGAACTACATGAAAATGCCAATGATTAGAAACTCGTCGGCAGTGGATATTTACAAAAACAACGAGCAATCTATGAAATCAGGGAAAGACTGAAAAATAACTGACACAATACAATAAAAGCCAGCATTGAACAACAAGAAAACGAACACATTTTGAGGATACGCGTTGAATAATAATTAAAATAGTACTCGAATATATGTGCATAATTGAATAAAACAGAAACTACAAAAACCAAATATACATATATATAGCTACATAAATTGCAAGTCAGCTAAAAGTTCTACCGACCCGATACTTTCTGGAGTCATTCACTTCAGTCAGTCCGTCAGTTACTCACACCGAGAATAGAACGAAAGATAAGTGCGAAACCGATAGACATTTTTGCTTTAATTGATTCAGAACCAAAATAAGTGAACTAATCCAGCGTAGAATAGTTGGTCACTTCAAAATGGATTTTAATTCGAAACAATTTAAAATATTGGGCAGCATTGCAGTCTCGATTGTGGGCTTTCAAATTGTTCGCAGAGTCTTACCATGGCTTTATCTTAATCTCATTGGTCCAAAGTTCTTAGGTCCTAAGATCGATGTGCGTCGCATGGGCTCTTGGGCCGGTAAGTTTTTAAGGCACTTCTCTGCCCTAACAGCTGCTAATGTATCATACATTGCTTATCATTTTTGCTTATCACTGACATTAAAAATAAAATAGTTTTCAATAGCAGCTGAAGAGCCAACTGAGTTATTTTCTAATCAGCATTTCTTTTTATTTATAGTTGTTACCGGAGCTACAGATGGAATTGGAAAATCCTATGCGAAGGCGGTATGTTGTTTATTTTCTTTTTGTTATTACGTTATTGATTTTTCACAAAAATTGAAAAGAATGCGCTATAAGTGTATTCGAAGTTTTGAAGGTTTTATAATATCGATGATGTCTCTTTTTGTGGGTCATGGTTACTGTACAAATCTTGAAAATTTTAAACACGGTTATGTTTAAAATTTCATGTCGGTACGTTAATTTTTGAGGGTTTTCCTAACCTTAGATTCATGTGGCGGCAGGTCTTCATACTTAGACCATATTATTGGTCCGTTGTGAAACCACAGAATGGAAGAAGGAAGTAATCAAGTGAAACTTTTGTGTAGGATGTTCTTAATGTGGCAGCAGCTGTGGAAACATGTGATATTAAATCTGAGGCAAGTGTTGACCTCAGTCAAATCAAGTTACTAAGCGTTCCTCTCCACAAACTTTTCCTACCACCATCATATACAACTTTTCGTCGTGAATTGATGTGTTTTAAAATTCCTTTGATTAAAAATAAGGAAAGAAAGGTTATAGCGTAGGACCATGTCCCGGCCAGGATTCGAACCCAGGACCCCTGAGCGACAGTCAAGCGCGCTACCACTAGACTATCAAGGCCGCTACTTCGATGACGTTACTTTTTGTGGGAGGTAGGTGGAGTTTTCATATATGATAATATTGCCAAAATCCAAATGTAGAGTGGATACTTTGCAAAATTGAAAAGAACTATTAATTTTTGTGGATTTCAAAGAGATTTTACTGTTTTCATAAAACGACTTTGCTTTGTAATTAAGGCGTGGTTATTATTCGATAAAATTTTATACTCTGCACTCCAAGTATTTCAGTTTAAAGCTTATGTGCAAAGTTGAGTCAAAGTCCTTATGTTAATGTTTGTGAGATTTACTTGGTTGTTCGTATAAAAAGCTTTTTATTATCCTATAATCTCTTTGATTCGAAAACCATGTAGAATACTTTTTTACATTTAATGCCAATTTATGATTATCCAACATGGCTTTCCATATAATGCCCACCCTAATCCAATGATTTTCGAACATGAACTGAATTATCTCTTAACCTTGGTTGGACTGCTAGCTAACAGTTTATTAACAGCTAGTGCTAATGTTAATTAAAATTTTAATTATAAAAAATAAAAATAATTAATAATAACAAATTCGAATTTTTTAAACTTTTTCATTTGAAAAGAAATTATTCTTGAAGGTAAAGCATTTTTAAAACTCATAAAAACCACATGTTAAAAAATTCAATTCGTCACAAAATCAAAGCTTGCATTTTTCTTAAAACAAATTTCGTATCAAACTGAAACAATTTTTGCATAAAAATGATACGTCATATGAAAGAGTATAAAAAATGCAATAACTTTTGCACCGCTTTTTTAGAAAAAAATAGAGTTTTTGGATTTTTTTTTTTAAAAAAAGATTAACTTAGTTATCTTTAAGAAAATTGAAAAAGTTAGAATACATTAACATATATTGAAGAAAGAAATGCATATTGTAGGAAGTTGGTGTTTGTAGCCCTCTTAATAGCCAAGAATTCTTTCATAGGTTCTTAAATTTTCACATGTCTCAAATTTTTAACTCGCTTTTCAGTATTTTTAATTTCCATTTTTTTTTTTTGCAAAAGAGCCGTTATTTCGAAGAGATAACTTTTTTGTGAAAAATATCCAAATATATCCCGACTAGAGAGTGGCGTTGACTCATGCTCACAATGCGTTTCTTTTAATCACGCACGCTCACTTTCAAAAATATTTTGACTTCCGATCACGCACGCTCACTTTGTATTTTATTCTAATCACGCAAGCGCACGATTAAAATTGTTTTCTACTCACGATTACGCACTTTCACGATGGCATTATTTGACTCACGAGTCCTCACAAATAGAATTTTTTACGATTAGGCATTCTTACTAAGTTTTTAATGAAAGTTTATTTATGGCCGTATGAGACTTCAATAAATTGCTAATTTTGTTGTCATTAAAAATGAAAATATAGCCGTTCAAACAGTACGAATGCATTGAGTACGCATATAGTATGAATTGAAGAAAAAATGTGGAACGAACTGTATTTTTAATGCATTGTTCTTGACGTTTTTCTCAATTCGTCACTGGTTATGTTTTGATCAAATATTAAGTGTCAAAAACAAGCTTGAGCTCTTCCGCAGCCAATAAAAATAAAGAGATAAGATAGTAACGTTGCGGAGATATCAAAAATTGGCACGATGTATGTTTTCATCCTTTTCCTACAATATATATCTGTCCATCCCACGCGCCACTTGTTTTCAACGTTTGAAACGAAAATTCAATACATATCTTATATACATCTTATATGACGCGCTTAAAGCGAAAGAAGGAAATATTTTTTGTGACAGCAAGAATGCAGTATAAAATTTGTAAAAGCAAAAACTAATTAAACCATGCTGTGTAGAACCTAAAACATTAGTCGAAGCGAACATAAGACGAGTGTGTGCTATAGAGAAAGGAGTTGCGGGGGAGATCATGTTTTGCATGTGTCCATGTAGTTGGTTTGTATGTTGAAAAATAAACGATGAGCGATAAATTGGTTAATATTGTCAGCTATCAAAATTAAATAATTGAAATTTTACCATTTTATTATTTTGAGACTAGTTTTTTATTTGGCATTTCAAAACTTAACATCGTGTGCTTCAAAATTCATTCAGGTTATAATATAAAAATAAAACTATGAAAAATTCATGCACTTTTAGAAAAACATTTTAGTCATTTTCCGAATAACTTGCGTCGCCTTGTAATGGGCCCCTTTTACACTCGTCAAGACTTCAAGTCAATTCTTGGTTATTCCCTTTTGAACTTCCTCCTCTCTCACGTTGATGTCCTTGTCTTTCATCAACAAAGGTAAGGCTTTACCGTCAAGTCTTGATGAGTGCAAGACAGGAGTTAGTGATGTGAAAGAGCATGCTAGACGGAATTAAATAGAATTCGAATTCTTTGATTGTGAGCATGCAGAATTCTTAAGAAATATTCATTGATTTCACGAATAATTTTGTATTTACCTCGGCTTTCTACCAAAAATACAAAAATCCTTGAAAGTGATTATACTTAATTATAATTTTGAAATATTTTCCAATATCCAAAAAAGTTAAAAACCGTCACACTTCATAACTAAGATACGTATTTTTGAAGTAAAATAAATTCAATGACGTATTTTTTAAAATGTTGGCGCTATAAAACGGCATTTATTGTTATATATGCGTGAAAACGGAAAATTTGGTAAAATATTTTGGGAAAAAATTTAGAAAATAAAAAAGGGCCACCTCATATTTGCAAAAATTTTGTTTTATTTAATAGCTATTATCAGTGTTGCCGTTTTCGTAGAATTCTTCCAAAAATTATAATTTTTTTTGGCTTGGTGATTTTTTAGATAAGTCAATAGAATTGGTTCAGGGAAATAACGCCCAATTTCTATGCCCAAAATATTTTGTGCTTTATTTAATTTTTTATTTTGGGCGTTATTTCCATTCTGGTTCAGGGAAATAACGCCCAATGAAATAACGCCCAAATAAAAAATGACGGCTTTATTTAATTTTTGATTTTGAGCGTTATTTCAATTCTGGTTCAGGGAAATAACGCCCAATGAAATAACACCCATAATAAAAAATAAAATAAAGCTCAAAAATTGTCCACACAAATTTGGGCGTAATGGGGCTTTATTTCATTTTTCTATTTGGCATCAAAATGTTAGATCAATTTCAAATTCAATTCAGAAGTACTGTAGACAGCGAAGCCGGTGTTGGACTTTGCGCCACGAAATAGACCCCAACTGAAATAAGCCTAAAAAATATTAAGTAAACCCCAAAAAAGTTCATACATTTTTGGATATTACGTCATATGAAATAACTCCCCATTTTTGGGGGCTATTTCATAAATTTTGGGAAATATTTAATTTTTTTTTTTTGGGTCTTATTTCATTATGAAACAAAGTCCAATGAAATAAGCCCCAATCAAATATTATTTGGAGCTTATTTCAGTTTGATTTTTTTGGGACTTTATTTCATTCGGTTTGGTGGTTTTTTTATTTCTTAAATTGAGGGGTTTTTTCAATTCTTAAATTGGGGGTTATTTAATTTTATTGGGGGGTTATATAATTTTGCTTCATTTAGGTTATCGAAGAGCTGCTTACAATAAAATTCAGTTTAATTTTTTCACAAAATTGCCTTTTGTGCGCATCATTTACAAATTATTCCTTCTGTAAAAGGCACATATGAAATTCAATTACACGGTAAAAGTGGGTAAAATTTGATTTAAGACTTTAATAAAAGCTTTTTTCGCATTTTGTATATTTGATCATTTTTGGCATAATTTTTTCTGTGAAAGGTGCATATTAAAAAATAATTTTCCCTTGTACGAATGGTTGTTATCCCCATTCCGTATAAGGGCAAATCAAGTTTTTTATGGTGTTTTTTACGACAAAATGATTTTCCCTTGTACGGAAAGTTATTATTTCAGGCATATTTACCTTAGTTGATCTGCTTTCTTTACAAAGCCGATTACGGCTTACGACCAGCAAGTTTTGCTGGTTTGGCCCATTAAAGATTTGGGTCTTATTTTATTTTCGGTTTGGGCGTTATTTCATTTTTTATTTTGGGCGCTATTTCATTTTTGTCATGATTCAATTACTACAGGTTGTCCATTCATTTGACGTTTACTCAGAAGAATGGAGATATACACCCGTAAAATTGAAAAGGAGAGCAAAAGAGTAATTTTTTAATGCCATCAAAGTAATCAGTTGCAGGAATATCATACTTTTTCGCAGTACTAAATACCCGAGGATACATTTCACTGCTGCTTTTTCTACTACGTTCAGCACTGCTTGTTTGTTTTGATAGAAAATTTAAGTAAGTTTTTAAAAAACTAATTTCAATATTTTGTTGTGCAAATCTTTTCACACCGCTGACGGCTTATTGGATCCACTGGCACATTATATTTTTGAATTTCATCACCAAATTAAACTGTTTTGCCAATACCGCACGTCTTAATAGTCGCGATTTATATATTAATTGAAAAAAAACGGCTCGCAACAAAATTTTAAAACAATTTTCAATAATAATTATCAAAGCAATAATTATTATAAACGCAATGCAAACTATTTTTTGCTGCTAACAACAAAATATAGAATAAGTAAAAAAAAATAATAAACTGGCCATTTCAGCCCTTGGAAGGACTTTGACCTAGCTTCTATTGATCATTTGTGTTGTGCGTGTTATTAAATGTTTGATCACAAATGACCGAGAACTGGACCTACGTGTTTTATGCCGACTCCGAACGGCTTATGTTCTCAAGAAGCTTTACATGGCAATTTTTACTCTCTGAGGTTTGCCATTGTCTGCAGAGAGGTGACGACCGAACAGAAAAATTAATTCAATTGAAAAATATTCTGTCTGAGCTGGAATTGAACCCGGGCTACCGCAGTTCGTTAGCTTAGGAGCCACGCACTCTACCCACTAGGCTACGGCCGCCACATAGAATAAGTACTTTTTAAAAAAAACAATACACAACAATACACTGAAACATAACTTTTTTCATAGAAGACCACAAAACCCTGGTTGTCATTTATATTTGAGAGAGAATATATTTTTTTTTACAAATTTACGGGTGTTGTCAAACGAATGGACAACCTATAATAATTGAATCATGATTTTTGTAAGCCCAAAATATTTTGGGTCTTATTTCATTTTCTGTTTGGGCGTTATTTCATTTTTTTTTTTGCTTTATATTATTTTTTATTTTGGGCGTTATTTAATTTTTATGCACAAAATATTTTGGGCTTTATTTCATTTTTTATTTTGGGCGTTTTTTCCCTGAACCAATAGAATTTAATTCTTTTCCTTGTAAAATTTAACGAAATAATTTTATTTTGTTGTATATTTAAAGTTTATCATATCTCCTGTGATATAAAAGATTGATCTATTGGTTAATTGTTGTCTGGATTCTAAAAAAGATAAGTTAATTAAATGCACTAAAACCAAATTGACAAATATTGTAAAGATTTTGGGCAAAAAGGCAGCTAAACAAATAATTTCATCACTAAAAACAAAAAAGTTTTCCCTTATCGTGGCCGTAACGACTAATATTTCAGCAATAAAAGCATTAGTTTTGGTAGTAAGATACGTCAGTTCTGTATCTAATGATCCTCTTACACTATGTTTTTCTATCTGTTACAGTTTAGGTTTTATTTAAGAAATATTCTTAAAATGCTCATGGTCAAACGTCACAAAAATACCCGGTTCACTCCTTCTCTCTACTCTAATTCATTTAATATTAGTAAAATCGGTTGAGAAACGGGAGAAAATGGTACCGAACTGGTCAAATTTTGAAACTTTTTTCAGATTTTGCAATGTATACTACCAATATAAAAGCTTTTCTAACGTTTCTGAAATTTTTGAAGAATTAGAAAAACAAAACAATTTCAACAACAATTGAGCGCAATTAACTTCATCACTACTTCATTTTAGGTTGAAGGCAAAAAAGCCTTTTTTTTTATTTGCCATGCTAAAAGCATCCATATTCCATGGCAAAATTAGACAAGGTAGTGTTAGGGCGGAGAGCCGGTGACCGAAACTGTCAAAACGAAGTTGAAATTTCATACAAAATTTGCAACCAATGAGAATGCAATATGAATGCTAAAATTCGCAAAAATACCTGAGTTTGACAGTTATGATCACTAAAAGCGAATTAACACATTTCACTCAAAACGATGATAGTGAACGTTGAACGGGGGGGTTTAGGTTAGGTTAAAGCAGCTGTCAGAGACACACTTAAGCCCATGAGGCTCATTGTGATACCATGGGGTTAATTTCCCTACTCAATTTCTATTTGAACTAATGTAAGATGTTTACAAACCTGTGTATTCTGATGGGTGATGGGGAGACGGGGGGGGGGGGGAGTTGCTGAAGCAAAAAATGTAAAAATCGATTCAATCGCTTCATTTGGAGCAGGACGACAAGTTTTTATTTAAGTAAAATAACGAATAATTTTAAAAAGAAAAACGTATATACATTACATATGTACATTAAGGGGCCTCACGAAAAAAATTTGTTCGGGGAAGTTCCTCAAAATAATCCTTGGCTTATGTTATGATGATTCCCCAAATATTTCGACTCTAGCGATAGCCATTCTTGAGCTGCAATGGTTTGAAATTACCTCTAAAAATCGAGTTTTTTGTAAAAATATTGGCTGGTGTGTTAGAAAAAGTGAAATGATCTGAAATAATATTTTTGAAAAAGTTCTCCCAATCTGCATCAAAAAATTTTAAATTTTTGCATTCGAATTAAAAAATTTTCGTGCAGTTTTATGATTTTTTTTTTAAGTTATTTTCACTAAAGTTAAAAAAACTGAATTATTTCTAATGATATCCTCACTGGTCAGAATTGCTTAAACTGAAACAAATTAAATTTAAAATATTAATTATAAAATAAACACCTACTGAAAAGATATTGTAAGAAATTAAAAATAAAAGTTATGAAGTCATTTAAATTTTTTTGCATGGAAATAAAAAAAAATATCAAAAATTTTATGATGCAGATTGGAAGAGATTTTTCCGGCCTATAATTTCTGCTAGCTTGTTTTTTTAAAACTATTACGCCAGCCAATATTTTTACACAAAAATCCATTTTTAGAGGTTTTTTTCTCACGGATTTGGGGAATATTTGGGGAATCATCATAACATAAGCCCAGGTTTATTTCGAAGGAAAGACTCGATCAACTTTTTTCTTTTCTATGGAGCATTAGGCGCCTTAATACACATAGTTGTAGATACATAGTTAGTTCATTAATTTTTTTGTTTTCATTAATATTCTTAGGAATATTTAATAGCACTAAACCATAACATCATTCTATTAGATCTTTATCGATTTTTTACAACAGTATAGTCAAAGCTGACCTAAATTAATACATTTTATGTATTAAATAAATTGAAACGAAAAATTCTGGACTCGTAACTGTAAACATTAATTGGTGTGCTTGAGACGAAGTGTCACCGCTAGAATTTGAGAAGAACATTTTTTAAAACCACTTTGCGATAGTCACACACAGCTTAAAAAATCGTGAAACTGACAAATGTATATGAAATGTAAATGAAATTCACTTTTACGTTCATTTAATAACACTGTAGGGATGTCAAAAAGACACACGAAGATGTCAAGAACGTAAACTTATTTTTTGGTCGTAGAATTTAGTGGCATACTCAGTTTTCCAAATCAGATCAAAATCTCGAGATATTTGTGATTTAAATTTAGTCAATCTTAGACACATTTTTAGTTATATTTTCCTTATTTTTGGAGAAAAAAATTTTACCACCTCCGATTTTGCTTAAGCTTTCAGAATTTAATCTACTTATAAAAATACTAATTTGGGTAAAAACATTTTAAGATTTTTTTAAAGATTTTACGTTTAACATTCAAATTTTAATAAAAATGGAAAGAAATGCAAAATTGCTTAACCTTTTGCAAGGCTAACTTGATTTTCACGTTGGAGGTATTGCCGAAAATACAATAAAAAGTAATTGTTAAAATATTATAAAAAATTTTTTAAATTAAGGTCAAATAACAAAAATCTGAATATCTCGAGAATTTGATCTGATTTGGAAAAACTGAATATGCCACTAAATTCTACGACCGAAAATTAAGTTTACGTGTCTCAGCAATTAGTTGATATTTCGTTGGATAATCTCAAAATTTTAGCTGATATTTTTACTAAAATAAAAAATTATATAAATAAAAAATTATATTTTTTATTTTATGATGAGTAGTTAAGATTCTAGATCAATTATACTAAGCACGTGCCAAAAACGTAAAACACCCTGTATATTGAAAATGTTATAATATAGGAGGAAACTGAGTACTGATTTGAAACCACCGTTGAAAGTAATATAGGAATGATAATGGGTTTTCCGGATACAAAATTTTGTAGACTAGTATTATTTATCCAAACATATCCGAATATATGTAAGAGGACTGCTATTTTTCGCTCGTAGGTGTATAGCTACGCCCACTTTTTCGAAATCATACTAATTCCTGAGTTCTTTTCGTTTTGATAGTAAAACAGTGTTGCCAGGTGCCTTTCTCAATTTACCCCTAGATTGGATTTCAAATCCCCCTAAAATTCCCTTAATATTTTTTTTCGAAAAACATACAAGAACATACATTATAGGGGCCAACTGAAAAATAGTGCAACTGCAATGCAAGCCTATGTATTTAAAGGGCTGAGCTGTTGGATGTCTTTAACAATGGCAGAAAGTTGCTTCATACATAGTTCTAAATTGTCCACTTTTTCATATATTTTTGCATTAAATCTCCCTAAAAAAACCCCTAAAGGTTCATTAACCCTAAAATCCCTCAACACAGTTAAAAAAACCCTAAATCTGAGGGGAAATCCCCTAACCTGGCAACACTTTAGTAAAATTTTGTATGTGCAATGGGACTGCGTGGTGGTCACTATATATATAAATGCGATCACGCCAAATTTTGCTTTCTATATATAAAAAATAATTGTATGTATACATATATAAATGTATGTATATTATGTCGACTCCAAAACTGCTGAACCCATTTTTATAAAATGATCAGGGAAACGCTAACAAAACCTTGAGAGTGTTTCTGTGAACTCTAGTGCTGATTGTTAAAGGGGGCGTAGCACCTCAAATATACCCCAGAATTTTCGATATCGAATAGTTTTGAAATAATATGTTGCACAGCCTTGGAATTCGGTATTCGGCCTCAATTTACACGTGCCGTTTCACTAATAACATTTTATGGGCGTTGAACAAGGCTGCAGGGCAGCAACGCATCGAGTTTCAGATAGAAAAATTGGGAAAATATCGGAACAAAAATTAAATTGATATTATTGAAAATGGACAAATTTCTTTTCGAACGATTAAGTGGCATGGGTTCTTTGGAATATTGAATTTGTTTGTCTTGCGGCAGCAGCAGTATATTGGAATCAACAACAGCCTATTTTCTTGTCTCTTTTTGGACAAAATCGGCAGGTTCACTGTCCTCTTGTGCAAAGTCATCATCACTATCTGAATCATATTCATTACTCACATCACGTCTATACTCATTGAAATAGGAAAAATCCATTGGATTTTTAAATTTAAAAATTAAACACCAAACAAAAAAAACGCGACTGCTCAAAACATATATAAGGTCCGTTTCCGTGCTCGATTCAAGTAACTTGAAGTTGCTTGAAAGCGTTTTTTTTTAATTTTTTAAGCTCGAGAGAGAAAAAACAAGAACAATGTCTTTTTCTATTCTATTACAATTGCTTGAAATTAGTACGGAAACAGAGCTACTAAATATTCTGTTATAATAGAGAATATCAATAAAGCCGAAGAACAGTGACATATGCGCGCCAGGATGATAGTGTGTAAATATTACACACAAGAACCTATTAAGGAAATTTAGTTCTGTAGGACACAGCGATATCTACCGTAAAAAAAAACGTGAAGAACATAAATTTTTCATTCGATTTTTACATTCAGCCAAAATTCTAGCTCGATTTGAAGAACTTATATTGTAAAAATATCAGTTTGAAGTTGAAAAGTGTGTGAAATTTACACAAAGAACTCATTAACCCTATATCGCGCCGTGTTGCAGATCTGCAACACTTCGAAATTGTTCTGGAAAAATAACTCAAAGAGAACAAATTAATTCGAAATTCTCATAAATGACTCACGAACATTCCAAAAAACTGTAACTTTCCAATTAGAGAGTAAATCAATCAACATTTATTTTTTATTTTTCGCTGCAACAGTGTGGTTTTTTATTTGGCAGCAGTTTGTGTTTTGCTAAATTTTTAATATATAATAAAAAAAAAATTAACATTTTTTTGGTGAGTAATTAAACTACATTAATCATGAATTATTATATTAAAAGCAATGCTATATGCCCTTCAATATGTAAATTTTTTTTACTGCAAAAAATATCTTTTGCAAATATTTTTTATAAATAAAGTACTAATTTAAAAAAAAGTCGTTTTTATTTATTTTCCCGACTGTTTAAGAGATTTTTAGGTACAAAATTGAAATTGCCGTTATTGCGCGATACAGGGTTAAGGTTAATCAAGATAACACAAGTAAGTGCTCGGTTTGAAAATGGTATAACTCTAATAGAATGCACTAACTAATGTACATAGCTTAATTTTTTACTAGACAATCTGTATTGTTAACTCATGAGTAAGAACATCGTTTAGTTCTAGATATAATCCGCTCCAATCACTTCAGTCCATACTCGGTACTGTCTTAATATTGGGGGTTGGAATTAATTTTAAAGGTTTTTTTTCGGTTTTTGAGCATTTATTTAGAAACAACGGTACAATGTATATTATTCAAAGTATTGTCCATCGTTAGCTACAACATTTTCCCATCTTTCTGGCAGCATATGGATTCCGCGCCGGAAGAACGATTCGTCTTTTGAGGCAATCCACGAATCGACCCATTTTTTGGTATCCTCGTAAGAAGTGAAGCGCTGCTCAGCCAAGCCATGCGTCATCGATCTGAATAGGTGGTAGTCGGAAGGGGCTATGTCTGGGCTATAAGGTGGGTGGGGTAGCACATCCCAATTCAGCGCTTCCAACGTTTCCTTGACGGTTCTTGCAACATGTGGCCGTGCGTTGTCATGTTGAAAAACCACTTTGTCGTGTCTTTTGGCATATTCCGGCCGTTTAACCTTTAATGCTCGGCTCAATTGCATCAATTGTTGTTGGTAGCGTTCCCCAGTGATGGTTTCGTTAGGTTTTAGCAGCTCATAGTACACGACACCCTTCTGATCCCACCAAATACACGGCATAAGCTTGGCGCCATGAATATTCGGCTTGGCCCTCGATGTTGATGCATGGCCGGGTGGTCCCCACGATTTTTTTCGCTTAGGATTATCGTAATGGATCCACTTTTCATCGCCAGTGACAATACGATGCAAAAAACTCTTCCTTTTAGGCCGTTGAAGCAGTTGTTCGCACATGCAAAATCGCCGTTCAACGTCTCTCGGCTTCAACTGGTACGGCACCCAATTTCCTTGCTTTTGAATCATTCCCATGGCCTTCAAGCGTTTGCCGACCGTTGATAAGTCGACTCCCAATGATTCTGACAATTCTTGAAGGGTTTGACACGGGTCTTCATCGAGCAAAGCCTCCAATTCCTCATCTTCAAACTTTTTCGGCTGGCCCGGACGCTCTTTGTCTTCCGTATCAAAATCACCACTTTTAAACCGACGGAACCAGTACTCACAAGTAGAAATCGATGGAGCATAGTCCCCGTAAGCCTCAGTAAGCGTGCGTTGTGCTTCAACCGCTTTTTTCTTCAAATGGAAGCACAAAAGTAAACCTTCCCGCAAATTGCGTTTTGTTGGAACGAAAGTCGACATGTTCACAGACAAAAAAATATATGTTGTTTACACTTCAGTGGAATGACACATACTGAAAAATGAAGCTTAGACAATGTGCTTTGAAATGAATATAGTCACAGGTGTGCTCGATGCGATCTATTGATAGTTACGCCATCTCTTAGAAAACCTTTAAAACTAATTCCAACCCCCAATACTTATTTCCCTGTTTATGACTCCACTGCTTTATTTCACGATTTGAAACAAGCCAGAAACTTATCCAAATATTATTATTATCTATTGCATTGATTACTTGAGCAATTTTCAATGATCAACGTGTTTTCAAGTGTCAAAGCAAATAGATTTAACAAACTACATATTGGAAATAATAAATCACTCTTTGATGACCTTAAAAACATTTTGCAAATTTTTACTTACATGATTTTATTTATAGTTTTTACAGCTTTGTTATCAGCATCTATTGTGTTTACGCAAGTAATGAATATGTTAAGACTTTGCAATGTTTTATTTTGAGGTAGAGATTTTATTAATGACTTATAAGATTTTATTAATGACTTATAAGATTTTAAACCTCGACTAGTGATTTGTCCCCGAAAATCGGTTGGGTTACCAACCTAGCTCTAGGGATCTTATCATTAGTATAAGGCCAGGTTTGAATAAAAAGCTTTCGATTTACTTGTTTTAAGAGTCTAGAACGTGGTTTCAGTTCAAAAATCTAATTTTAGTAACTTTTTATGAATTAATATAAAATTAACCTCATATTGCAATTTGACAGTGATAACACTTTTACCCATTAAACAGTTGACCGAATAAGTTGTAAAGCAACAAATACATGACTTAACTCAGGGATTACCAGACTACTTCTAATCAATATTATTCATTTAGGCCCTTAAGGCCCAGTTATAATAGACGTAATGTAAAGTAACGTAATGTTGTCAACTGTCATCGTGACGGGACGTAATGTAAGAAAACGTTGTAGCAATTATAATAGGCAGTAGCCAGGCAGTTGTTTGTTGTAAATAATTACACGTTCCTGTACAAATACAATTAAATCTTCAACATCCATAGCTGTGGATACATAAAACTATAACATTAATAACGAAAACTCAACAAAAAGCGTAGCTCAACAATATAAAATAGCGCAATAATCGAATCTAACCTCAATGTTTAGTTGTTCTTTGAACAGACGTAATGTAAAGTAACGAAGAAATCGAAATCCAACGGATCTTTACGTCCCGATACATTACGTTACTTCTATTATAATCACTTGTATAAGAAAAGTATTGATTGAAACAGTAAGTGACAGAACACACTGCTGCAGTGACATTTCACTACATTACGTTACGTCTATTATAACTGGGCCTTTATTATGAGTTATTTTCGACGTTCGATCTTCGCTGGTTATCGAACAACGAGTATCGAACGTTAAATTCTTATTATGAGCAGTGCAACCCTATCGAAATGTTCGTTGGTCATCGAAATTTCAGTCGAATAGAATTTTGCTTTCGATGCGATGCGTGCTGAGCAAAAATTGTTTAAAATTTAAGTATTTTGTGATTGTATTTTCCTTTTTAAAGACTAAAAACTAATATTGAACTGTTTTTGTAAATTTTATGCAGATCTAAGCAACAAATCGCAGTTAGAAAAACAGGGGCCGAATTACAGCGTCATCGAGCAAAATTGTACAAGATTGATAGGCACTTGTCTCGTCGTTCCCTTCGTAATTTTAATCGATCAGGGATGCTGTAAGTCGGCCCCTGGTCTCATTTATGGAGGCAAACTTTGACTGCAAAGGATATTTGTTCCAAAGTTCATGCGAAAAAGAAATGGGAAGAACTCACGCCAGAATTAAATTGCTTAGGACCACCAGTTAGAACAATAGCAAAGTGGCTTAAGATTAGCTAAAAAAAGCATTGCTCAACAGTTTTCTACTTCTAGCCAGTTCCGTCAAGCTTTCATCCTCTTCTGACGAAGCGTCGAATCTTATGGAAATTATTTTCGTCATAGTCATAACTTTTTTGTCTTATTTTTTGCAATCAACTTTCAAACCAATTGTATTTAGTTGAAATAAAACAACGATCACCTGATAGAAATATACTACCGTGAACAAACAATATGAGCGAAATTCACAATAGCGCTACTCTTTGTCGAAAGCACGTTATAATACCAAATGCAAATTCGTTCGATCAGGCCTTTCGACCACAGTCGAAAATCGAACGCAGCTCATAATAAGGGCCTTAATGTACGATTCAGTTTGATGTCCTTACTCGTGAAGATAAAAAACATGAGCGCTCTTTTGTTAAATGTTCATACCCTGCAGTGTAATCAACTAGATTTATACCAGTCAACAACTAGTTGGAAATATCCAACAACTAGTTCGATTTATGTCCTATTCTCATAGAACCGACTGGTATTTTTTACGTGGTGATGTCATTGGAAAAGACAATTGTCTTACTATAGATAAGGTTTTAACTAGTTAACAACTCATTTTTTATGTAAAGTAAAGTTCTAGTTGGGTTGTGACTAGTTTTTAACCAATATAGTAATTATCGAATTAAAACTAGTTCATAGGTTCATATTTTTTCAATAGTTCATAGGTTCAAAGAACATATATTTTTACAACAAAATATTAGCTAAAGGCTAAAGTTAAAGCTATTTGATGAAATACCATGTTTATGGTATACTACATGTTTTTAAATTAGTTTTTATATGTTTTAATTTGTTTATTATTAGTTTGTTCCAATGGGGTACCCAGCTCCAACTGGTTTTGGAACTGGTTGATTTTGATAATGTGTAGTATAGTTTGATTTTGGCTAGTTTTACAACTGGTTTAATGTGACTTGACAAAAACTAGTTGGGTTTAAACTACTTTTGCAACTAGTAAATCGTGACAAAATATAAACTAGTTTGTTTTGACTAGTATAAATACTACTCATGTTTTAATGCTGACTAGTCTTACACTGCAGGGTTAAAGAGTACCCTGCAGTGTAATCAACTAGATTTATACCAGTCAACAACTAGTTGGAAATATCCAACAACTAGTTCGATTTATGTCCTATTCTCATAGAACCGACTGGTATTTTTTACGTGGTGATGTCATTGGAAAAGACAATTGTCTTACTATAGATAAGGTTTTAACTAGTTAACAACTCATTTTTTATGTAAAGTAAAATTCTAGTTGGGTTGTGACTAGTTTTTAACCAATATAGTAATTATCGAATTAAAACTAGTTCATAGGTTCATATTTTTTCAATAGTTCATAGGTTCAAAGAACATATATTTTTACAACAAAATATTAGCTAAAGGCTAAAGTTAAAGCTATTTGATGAAATACCATGTTTATGGTATATATAAACTAAGTTCTAATCTACTACAAAGTTGCAATAAAAACATTTAAAAATGAGAGTATATGTCGCATTAATATAATTCAAGATAGTTTATCAACTACATGTTTTTAAATTAGTTTTTATATGTTTTAATTTGTTTATTATTAGTTTGTTCCAATGGGGTACCCAGCTCCAACTGGTTTTGGAACTGGTTGATTTTGATAATATGCAGTATAGTTTGATTTTGGCTAGTTTTACAACTGGTTTAATGTGACTTGACAAAAACTAGTTGGGTTTAAACTACTTTTGTAACTAGTAAATCGTGACAAAATATAAACTAGTTTGTTTTGACTAGTATAAATACTACTCATGTTTTAATGCTGACTAGTCTTACACTGCAGGGTAGCTATAAAATCTTTTTCATCCCTCTTCAAATAAACTAAGTTGAACAATACTTTCTGTATTTCTGTTTTTCACTCATATTATTTTTATCCATGGCAGAATAACCAGGTAGATTCACTAGAAATACGCTCTCTCCGACAACAAAACAATAACAAAGGCGTAATTATAACGTCAAAATGAGCTATTTTGAAAATGTTATCTATTTTTACTTACTTATTTATTCAGTTTTGACAATGGCTTTTCTGGACTGCTTATAACTTCTTCTAGTCGCTATAATTCGAAAACAATTCATCAATTGTTAGCTTCCGTTCCAGCATGCTAAAACTAGCAAACAATTGTCGATTTCATTTAATACATTTTATGTTTTCCAACAGCAATTTCACTTGTCAAAATATATTTTGATCGTTTAAATCAGCCGTACATAGCTACACAAATAAATTGGTTACTACACAATCGAATAAGTAGTCGAATGAAAATTATATTAAAAGTAAACTTTCGTTTGCTTCATTTAAGGCCAAACTACAAATTCATTATGTATAATATCTTAAAACACGGCTCATTTTATGAAATTTTTAAGATTTTTGTATAGTTTTTTTACATGTTCATACATAAAATCTGGGTACTCAATTGATTTATACGGTTACAAGTAAATTATACATCCCTATGGCTGAACGAATAAACATAAATTGTCAACAGTGACATTATAGCTACGCCAAGAATGATAGAATAAGAGATCACGTTTTGCGCAGGTCCGTTACTTCTGCTAATCGAGTTTGACAACCAGCTGTTCAGTTGACTACGTCACAATATTTTATTTCTTTGAGAAACGTACTGCGATCGGTTGTGTTTTATTTAATTGTGTATTAGGGCGGGTCAATTTGTATGGACGAATTTTTTGGAGGTCTGGCTCAGCGAAATTCGTAAAATTCATGTAATTTCAAGACTTTTTCTCCACTACAGCATATACAAATTCTGAAAAAAAGCTGTGCGGACTTTCGTAAATAGATTTTGTTCTCAATTATAAAATATGAATGTATGAATGTATGTGTATGAATCTATTTACGAAAGTCCGCACAGCTTTTTTTCAGAATTTGTATATGCTGTAGTGGAGAAAAAGTCTTGAAATTACATGTATTTTACGAATTTCGCTGAGCCAGAATTTGACCCGCCCTATTGTGTATGTATCGAAGTATATTTGCGAGTTTTTAACTTAAAATTTAAAAAATAAAGTGTGCAGCTGCTAATTGTGGTAACAGTAGTACATAAATATTTTTCAGAAACCTGATGTTTGCAATAAACCAAGAAATTGTAGAAAACGCACACAAACGAAAATAAAAATACAAAAATATATTAACATAACAAAATTTGTTTCATTATTTAAAAACTTAAAACTATCATTTATTTTTCCTTTCAATTCACAGGTAAATTAATGGAAATAAAATATCTGGGAATGTTTAAACTACATCAATTAAACTCTTAATAAACATTTTTATAAAATCCAAGTCGAAAAATAATGCTCACTGAAGTTGGTTTCTCAGACAAATTTTTTTTTTGACTAAGCTGCTTACTGGCTGTAATAAAATAATAGTAAAAATAATATATGCAAAGGAGTACTTAATAAATTTACCTTCTTCTCGTTCCAATAAATTGCTTCTTACTTCTTTTATTTTAATTATACAAACTAAATTGTATGCAATTTTCATTTCTGTGTAGAAATCGTATGCAAAGTGAACGCTCTCCAAAACAGCATTGATATTATGACGTACATGCGCAGAACGACAATTTTGTTGTACTCATTTTCTTGTCTTCGGCGCAATCTTTATATTTTATCATTCTTGTAGCTACGCCAATGTTTTGCTCTCTCGTTTTTTGCTCTCCGAATTGCATCTACCTGTGGCCGAATTACAGCATCCGTGATCGAGCAAAATTACGAAGGGCACGACGAGACAAGTGCCTATCAATCTTGTACAATTATACTTGATCACGGATGCTGTAATTCGGCCCCTGGTTATTCTGCCATGATTTTTATCATTACGAAGTTTTTGATATGATATATTCTCATTCCCTCATTCCAATACAATTTTTGAACTCGCTTATAAAGTCCGCAAATGAGGGCTCATTTCACAAAAGAGTTAATTTCACCGGAGTTTCATTGACATTCCGTACAAGGAAAATCACATATTTTATGGAGTTTTATGATGGAATGATTTGCCCATGTACGGAATGTTGTTATCACCAACAATATTTTAATAACTTTTCTGTTTAGTAAATTACTTTTCAAGGTCTCATTGGAAGGACAATAAATCTTTTCTAAGTTTTACGCCATTGATTTTTTTATTGACAAACAAAAACGGTACTTTCGATTTTTAACGAAAACCATTTTTTATATTTCTCTCAGTTTGGAACTCATGTCCGCTTAATACGAACATAATGTCCATGGACCCTCCGACATTTTATTTTGGACATCATGTTTGTGGACGTTATGTAATCCCACCCCCATTTAAATGGGCCGCACAAAAACACAAAAAAAAACGAATAATGTGAAAATATTTCACGTCTGAGAGGAGTCAAATATATTTACTGCTCAACTACTTACACCCACACCAGGGAAGTCCATCCCGGGATCCCAGATGATTGAAGGCTCTTTAAATCCCGGGATTGTCTTTCAGGATCCCGGGATTTTTAAATAAAAAATTTCTATTACAAATATTCATGAAAATGCAAACATTTCATTTTAAGTTGATATGAATATAGAAATAGAAAAACCTTTTATTGAGGCTGAAAAAGATTGTTAAAACGATGAGTGTGAATCACTGGTGCAAAGACTTTGCAAAGTTTTAGAAGAATTGCAACATCGGGAAGTAAGCTATGTATTTCAAAATTGTCAGATATTCTGACTTAGGAAATAATTTCTTTTTGTGGTGAAGGCAATCGTGATTGAATGTTACACATTGCTTATGATTATCGTACAACTATTTCTACAACTAGCATAGAATCAAAACGGTGCTTCTCATCAGCGGGTTATATTTGCAATAATATCCGAACAAAACTCTCCAATAAAAAATAAAACACGTTGATCAGCTTAATGATTACTTTAAAAATAATTAAAACAAAAAATTTAATTTCGAAAAGTCTTTTCCAAAATTAATATGCCTTAAACACAAAAAATCATTAAGTTTAACATTTATATAGTAATACTTTAAACTGTTCGGTTTTTTTTTTTTTTTTCTATATTTTGTTCTTTAACACTTTCAATGGCTAGGGTAAACTAAGAACAAAATAATTTTTTTGAGGTAATATTCTTATCATTTAGGTCCTAAAATGATGAAAAAACATACCTTTGATTATAACCTGCGCTACTTACGTTTTGCAAGCTTGTACAAGGAACAAATTATTAGTACAAAGAAAAGTCGGCACAAAGTCTTTTTTTTAATTCCTTTAAGGTTTTACAACCCTTTAGATCTTTGTTCCTTAAACCCTCTTAATATTCTTATCATTAAAGCCAAAAACGATAAAAAAACATAAATTTGATTTTTGTCCAGTTCATTTTTTCTTATAATATAAGCCAAAAAAAATTTTTTTTGCTTTTCTGTGGCACAATACCTCTCTAAATTCATTTTTATCATATTGGTTCTTTTTTTTCATAGAACCAAACAATTTGATTTAAACAAAAGCTTTGCAAAATAAATACATATAAAAATGACTTTCTGATGTGTCCAATATATTGGGCAAATCCACTGAAAGGGTTATATTAGTACAACTTGCTAGTCATTAATTTAATTGAAGTTTTGTGTGTTTATTAACAACAAGGATATTCACAATTGTGTGGTATAGTTGTATTGTGTTTTTTTTTTACCATAGTTGAAATTCACAATAATGAGCATGCTTTAAAATATAATTTGTGGTTGGGAACATCCCACTATAGCTTTTTGTTACTATGCACATAAATTAACTATCCATTTTAATAAATGGCATAAAAAAGTTTAACTTGCATTTTGAGCTTCTTCCATTTTTTGCAATTAGAAAATAACTGGCAACCGATCAGTTGTATATGGAACCTTAAAAACCACGTTCGTTTCTTTTGGTTTTTAGAGATTTCATGTAAAACAAAAATAAATATAAAAACTGCTCGGTAAAGTGTGGTATCAATACCACGAGATAATTTAACTACAGTGCAAGCAACGCAATTGCGAATACCCTTAATGTGTTTTGTTTTTTGTTTGTTACTTTATAAATGAATTAATTTACATTTTTAGGTTCAAGTAATACAAAACAAAAAATTGTTTTAAAAACGTTTTAAATTATTTACTTCTTAAAACTTTCAATCCCGAACTAATCCCGAGATCCCGGGATTGAGATTTTTAATCATGATTATCCCGGGATCGAGAAAAGCTTCCGGGATTGGACTCCCTAACCCACACCTATCTGGCACTCTCGTTCTGGGAGTACCCATAAAAAACCCATCACTTAAAACCACCCATAATGTATATGTCAACGAAGAAACTAATTTTAAGCTGAAAGCTTCTGCCCAAAATGTGTTCCATCTTTCTTCAAATAAAAACTGAACTTTTTACTATATATAAGACCTTTCCTCTATGTTGAAAAGTCCTTACACCGCCCCATTCCTTCTCTACTAAATTTATTCTAAATTTTTTATCTCATTCTGAGGCCTCGTCATCTCTTAAGACCTCGCCTTAAGAAAATGCGTTATAGTGAGAAAATCTATAGTTTTCAAAATATCGAAAAAATGTTGATGTCATAATAACGGGATTTTATTTTGACTTTTACTAACCGTACAAAATATTTTCGAAAAAGCTTTTGCTTGCCGTTATTTTTACTAATCAACGACTTTTCATACAAAAATACGTTGTACTGAATAAAATCTATAGTTTTTGAGATATCGCGATAATTTTGATATCATAATAACGGAATTTTTTTTAAAATTTACAACATGTAAATAATTTCACTATTCAAAAAAATCTCGCTTAGTTTTTGTACATCTCAGCAATGTGTAAAACTCCCTCTAACACCATCCTCTTCGATTGCTAAGTTGTTATTAAATAAATTCTCTTTAAACGCTAATATTTTAGGTCAAATGTCATCAATTGAAAAATCAACCAAATTGTGCACGCCTCCCCAGCCAGCTCTTTTATTCGATACCAAATTCGAACACCATTCTACGCTCCGCTAATCCTGACATCTCAGAAATCCTTACTGAAATGAATATGGGCAAATCCAATTAATTTTATTAATTTAAGTAATTCATACATAAGTTCATTTACCATGATGAACAAATCGCCTGCACTGTTTCACAAATGTAGTTTTATTTCGTCAATGTTTAGTAAATGTTTCGTAAGCTTTTTTGTTTTAGTAAAAATGGAAGGCATTGTCTAAAGATAATGAAAAATGGTTGAGGCTAGGAAAGAGCAATATATTAAGTTTGTTTTGAATAACTAAATTACATGATTACTTAACTACCTAATTACTTAATTACTCAATTGAACTACAATGGAAAAATGTGTGACGTCCGACACGTAACGTCCGAACAAATAAAATTATTTACTGTGACTTTAAAAATACGCTATTTGAGATGATGATGGCCTTTTTTTCAAACTTATTTTATTTGCAATTTTTTGTTCCTTTAGACTTTCGAGGTGCGATCGACCATTTCGCAGAAATATTCTAATTTCGAATACTAGTCTCACAAGAACTTCCTTTTTTAGTAACGTCCGAATGCACGAAAAAAATAAAAAATTTTAGGTAAACTGCAGCAATACGCAGGATGTTATAGTTTTTGTAAATTATACTCATGAAGAGCTATTTAACCAGATATATCTTAATTGAAAAACTGTTAATACAATTAGCGAAATTTAAAGGGGCCTAAGAGTTTTTGTTAAATAACAAAAAACTGAATTGTTGTTGAGGGAGAAAAGTGTTTTTTACTTTGCTTTGAAACTTTTGAAGTTAATTCGTTGCGTTCTTTTTTCTAAGATGGATGCTTTGGGATACATTTTTTAATTGCATGTATACCTTTCTTATATGTGCATGTCGGGGCAACACTGTATAAAGGCTTGATTACCCAAGCGTAACGTGAGGTGGCGCAGCGGGATGTAGCGTAGTGCGACGTTGCCTCGAGGATAAGCGATTACCGAAATCGTAATCCAACGTAGTGCAGGCGGCGTAGTGCAGGGCACTCATTTTATTCTAGAAGGCTTATTTACTTCTCCTCGTCAATAAAAGATTGCATTCTTTCTTATATAGTATTAAAATTTACAAAAATGTGAAGTTAAACAAATTTTTTCGCTTGTAACACAGCTGTCGAACTACCAAAAATCGTAACGTTGCGTAGAAATCTATTTTCTACAGACTTCTACGCTGCGTCACGCCACGTTACGATTTCGGTAACGACTTGTACACATTTATCATTAAACAGATTTTAGCTTGACAATTGGCAACGTCGCGCTACGTTACCTTACGCTTGGCTAATCCAGCCTTAAGAGTGCTTTCACTCAAGAGTAGGTACACGATATCGGAAGAAAAAATATCGATACCTACTTTTTTGGTATCGAAAGAAAAGTATCGATGTCCATAAAATATTGAAAGAAAAGTATCAATACCATGAATATCGAATACTTTTTCGTATTTTTTTGCATAGTAAAATAAAGAGCTATAAAATAAAAAATCTCGTGGTTCATTATTTATCATACGAATACGTTCAAGAAACTGGCCGCTATTTTTTGTTAGAGAGGCAAAATTTATGTTGCTCTAGAAATCGTCGCCTGAGAAAATAAACGTAAATTTTCACTTTTGTGATTATTGAGAAAAAGTGGTTATAAATTCTAAAAAAATAGCGGTAAGACCACAAAAATTTTGTAATCTATTGTAAAATGTGTCTGCAAATAGGCCTGAAATTCTGAAGAATATTGCTCCGCTAGATTTTGAATTATAGCTTCTTTTTCTCAATCATCTCAAAAGTACAAATTTTCACATACGACATTTATTTTCTCAAGCGACGAAATGTTTAGTTTAGGTATTGTAATGGAAAAAATCCCCAAAACTCAAAAATATGCAAAATTTAAACATTTTTTTTTTTGAAAATTTAAGCATAGTCTTGAGTTATTGTGCGCAAAAATTAAAATTCGAACGCCAAAGTTATAGCTGTTCAAATTTGACATTTTTTCGAAAATTCTCAAAATGCTCTTTTCTGGCCTGTCGAACACTCGGAATGACTTGAATAATTCTTTAAAAATATTTTTGATTTGCAAAAAGTTTAGGAATAACAGGGTTGTTACGGTGATAAAAATTAAGTTTTTTAAAACATTCCTGTAAAACTTAAAAAACCATGATATATGTAATAATCACATATTTCCTTATTTTAAATAAAAATAACGATTTCAAATATATAAACTTGAAAAAATTAATAAAATTAAATACTTATTTTTGAGATCATGTTAAAAAAGCTAATACTTTTTTATGCCATTATTACTATAATAATATGTTGTGATAAAAACAAAAACAATTTAGTTATTATAAGTTATGGAAAAATGCCTTTAAAAATTAAGATTATGAAATTACTTTTGAATATTTCTGAAAACTGTAATATTTGTAAAACCAGCTTAGCAAAAAACTTAAATACAAAAATAAAAGTTGTTTGTTTACCCCCCCCCCCCCCCGCCCATGCTGCTCTTCACCTAGTTCAGCATCTTCTGCACTTTCTGGTTCGCTTTCGTTGTTCAGGGTATATTGCTTAAAACTAAAAAAACATTTACAAATTTTTAGTCATAAAAAACACCAAACAGTTGGGGAAAACTTACTGGTCTCAATTATCTTTAAGGTGCTTAACCACATTGGTAGTGATTCCACTTCTTTTTATTTGTTTAAAATAAGCAAATTTAAGCATGGCGTTGAAAAATTTCCATGCATTTGTTTTTTTGCGCCATTTAATTTTCTTTGTATAATGATGCACATTTTGTTTTGATACTAGGTAAAAAAAATCGATACCATCAAATATCGAATAGACCCGAAGCATCGAGCAAATACTCATATCGGAAGAAAAAGTATCGATACTTTGAAGTATCGAAACGATATTCGACTCCCTTTTTACAACACGTCCAGCATTTTCTTTTTTCCTAAGACTTCGCGTAGGAGTTACGAACAAACCCATTGAAGGAAGTATCCAATTTGATCCATTCGTTTCCAAGTTTTAAGCGTCCGAACAAATCACGATCCATTTTTGATAGATTATAAATATCAACTATCATAAATAACTCATATCAAATTATTACATGAATTTAATTGTGAGCTTTAGATCAAGTAAGATTTTTAAGAAGGCAACAACAACAACAACAACCCTATAGAGTCAATCACTTAGCTGACTAGTCAGTCTGCTTCGGAA
This sequence comes from Dichetophora obliterata, assembly GCA_963920525.1. NCBI lineage: Eukaryota > Metazoa > Arthropoda > Insecta > Diptera > Sciomyzidae > Dichetophora > Dichetophora obliterata. Next base: position 125,591,399 of record OY986439.1, read on the forward strand.
ATTGCTAAATTCCCTCTTCAGTAGTCTTCGAGTGATTAAGCTGCGATCAACTTACTGTTAAAGTCGAATATGATTTCCCACTTGTTTGAACAAATTCTTCAGAACTATACGTTAAAATTGGCTACTTAATCATATGACATATTGAAATTCACAACCAAATGTTCAATTACTTTTGACTTTGACCGAAATCGATCAATTATTAGATTATTTAATTAACTTGACATTAATAAAACTTATTTGGCCGTGCTCCGCCATAGAAAGTTAGTTAATTAGTTGTGATATATTATTTAAATTATTACATGAATTAAATTAGATCAAGTAAGATTTTTAAGAAGGCAACAAAAACTTCTTCAGTAGTCTTCGAGTGATTAACTACTGAAGAGGAAATGTAGCGATTTCCGAAACAGACTGTCTTCAGCTAAGTGATTGACTCTAGAGTTGTTAAACGAACAAAAGTGAGAAGTGAAAATTTTTAAATTTCCAGAAACGCTTTTTTATGTTTTTACTGAAATGTATTGAAATTTAAGAGCTATTAAAATTTTTTAAAAATATTTTTTTATTTTCGTCACTGCTATAATTTACCAAAATGGAATTAAATTTCACGTTTTCACATCGAAAAACCATTCACCAGTTTTGGTAAAATTTTCACATTTTGGCAACGCTGCATATAAATGCAAAGCTGCGCTTTTCTATTTCTTTGATATGTATTTTCTTAACCCAATAAGGAAGATGATGCCATATCACATCACTAAGTCAAAATCAAAATTAGGTAAAAATTAGCACATGTGTGAAAAAATTGTTCCGTCTTTAAGGCGATGAAAAGACGTCCGTGCCGCGGACAACAGTGGCCTGCTAGTTTTATATATTTTAAGAATATTTTTCGGTTTTTGTCCTCAGATTATCCATGTGAACGAATTGCTGTCACCGCCACTGAGGCCAGAATCAAGAGGTGCCATTTTCAAAGGAACGTTATCCAAAAATACACCAATATAAAAAATGAAAACAATTTTAAGTATTCATTAATGTTCTACAGATTTACAAAATTTGATATGAATCCATCAAACCGATTTCTTTTTATATAAACAAAAAACATCTAAAATTCTGACGATTACACTGTTCATACCCCTTAAGTTTCATTAAGGCCGTAATTTCTGCTGGGTATGTAATATTGCGAATGAATATGAGAACATGCAAGAAAAAACAAATCACACTTTGAGTAAAACAAAAATCGGGAATTTTCGTGAAAAATAACTCAAATTATTCGTAATTTAGAGATACTTGAAAAATCAAATTATTCAAATCAAAAATCGAGTAGAGTCGTGCTGTGCTGATAAGGAAATTATCAAATAATGAAATAAATTCATTACAAAACAACTTTTTCAAACCTTTTTTTGAATAATTCCAATAATATTCTGAAAGTTATAAAGTTTTTTGAAAAATCTTTGAATAATTCTGATCGTAAAAATTTTACTTTAATTTCTTTGAAAGTATTGAAGATATCAGTAAAAAATTTTAATGACGATAATTAACCATCACATTATGTGTCAATTTGACACTATTTGTGAAAATAAATCCATATATCTTTCTTATTTATGCTTAAATTCTCTTCAATGCAAAAACAAAGTGTGCATTTTCTATTGACAAAAAATTCCGATACATGTAAATATAAAAAAAATGGCCTGAAAGAGTATTTATGTGCCAAATTGGCACTAGGCTAAGAATGGGTACTATAGAAACCGATATTTTAAATTATAAGACACATTGTTTTTTAGTTATTTGCTTATAGAGTCCAATGGGTGGTGATCAGCCAAAGTTTCTTTGTGCCGGTATCACTAATAACATACCGGATCACAGATAGGGTGCTGGTGTCTTGAAAACATTTTCAGGGGTACCGTATGCTGTAACGCCCCGGGCTCGAACTTGGATCTCTACGGTCCTGGTTATAGTACTAAGTTTCTAGAGTGTTTACTTAAGCCTTGCTGTAGCTTTACCCAGGCAAATAAAGCAAATAACCAAATAAATGGCGTTACTGATTAAAGTGCGTTGACCGCATGCAAGAACAGCGACAGCCTAGGTTCAAATCCTCATCTAATAGGGCTTCTACACAAAACAATCAACCAATATCAGCTGCTATTTTACGGTTGCGTGCGATTATTGTATTATGTGCACAAGACGGCACAATTGATTGCATTAAATATTTATTTATACTAAATTCGCACAATAAACTATAAAAACTATAGCACTTCATCTAGCAACTCAAACAAATACACAATTTGACAACTATCAACAGTTCCGCTCTTTCGCTCACAATTTTTTGACAGAAGCAAAGAAATTCATGGTGTCTTCAAAAACTCACTAACACCTGGTTTTCTTACACCATGGATCTCACCATAGAAATAAAATATAAGGAAATGGTGTTCTACTCACACACGATATACGTGTATAGACGGAATTTTCGTTAACTGAGGAAGCGAGATAGAGCGTCATTTTTTGACATAAGCCACGGCTGCCACCTTTGTGGGAAAAATCCCAGTTGTTGTTATTTTTAATTGCCGTGGGAAATGGGAATTCCCATCGGATTTTTTAATAGAGTGTGGTTTTTTTTAATTCACGTTGGATTTTTTTTTTTTGTTTTATGGGTTTTTTTTATTTTGAAGGATTCATCTTTATTTTTCAGTTAAAATATGTGTAAATATATACATAAAAGTGTATATTTTTCATATTTTGTTCATTGTCAAAATCGTCATTACCCATCTATATGATTTTCGCAACGAATTCGTTAAGATTTCGGTTACTTTGGTTTGGAAGTTCTTTCACTCTTGACATAATTACATGCATTGGGAAAATATGTTGAATAAATATATGAATAGAATTTTGCTTTTGATGCGGTGCGCGCTGAGCAATAATTGATAAAAAGCTACGATTTTTGTGATTGTGTATTGCTTTTTAAAGACTAAAAACTAATTTGGAACTCTTTTTGTAAACTTTATAAAGGTCTTAGGTGGATTAAACAAATATTTTTTATTGATTATTATTATTAAAAGACTAATTAAAACACAGACGACGAAATATACTAGTTGTTCTTTTTAATTTTTTGTTTAATTTTTGAAAATTTGTTATGTCTGTGGTATTTACTGTGGCAATTTTTCATAGAAGAGAGATTTTGGTGGTTTTTTTTTTAAATACAAATGGGATTTATCGTGGTTTTTTTAATATAATTGGGATTTTTCGTGTATTTTTTTATTAGCGTGGGATTTTCGTGGTTATTTTAAATGTCCGTGGGATTTTTTGTGGTTCTTTTTAATTGCGATGGGATTTTTTTCTCAATTTTATACCATGGGAATTTTCGTGGTTATTAATTTTTGCTATTATGGGAAAAAGGTTTTTCGTGGGAGTTTGAGGTAGCAACCGCGACATAAGCCCTTGCCGAGCAAAAAAAATTGTTGCCCGCCATTTGTGAGCAAGAGCTGCTGTCAAAACACAAGTTTTGCTTCATGAGCGCATTCATTATTTATGGTGGCAAGGGCCTTAATTTTTTTTCATATTGGGATAAATTTTAATTTATTTCTTTGCAATTTCTTCGAATACTTCACATGCAATTAAAGTGGATTAGCGCCCTAAGGTTAGAAGCTATAACTAGGTATTTTTATATAACAAAAAAAAAACTAATGAAAAGCCGACAGTTCGAAAAAACTACACAAAACTATTTATTTAAAAGGAATCTAATGTGATATGTATTTTAGTTGTTTAGTTATGGTGTTATTTTAATATCAATTAAAATAGTTTATAAAAAATAGTTTTTTGAAATAAATTATTAATAAATCATTTAAAGTAGCTTTTGTCGTTTCAGTTTTATTCCTGAGTTCATGTCTTTTACTTCATTTTACTAATGTTTTCTCTGTAAAAAAATCGGTAGCGCAGCATATTATATAATGGTGCTATATAAATTTACATAGTAAACATACATCTTAAAAACAAAAAATGATTTACGCCTTTCTTAACTACATAACGGAATGCGGCCCAGTTTGAATGTTTTTTGTGCTTATATCAACTTCATTGTGTTTGTAAAATACTTCATTTCACTTCAACTTCACCGTTTCATTATATTTTACTTCTATGGGTCTCACTGAGAAATTAACATTTTCAAAAGTGGCAGAAACGAGCTACTTTTAAAAACGTTTTTACCCAGATTTTGCACTTCTAACGTTTATTTTAATTTTAAAAACGAACATTTTAAAATTAATTAGTAAAACGTTTATTTTCATTTTAAAAACGGAAATTCTAAAATGAGATTCTAAAATGCTCGTTTGGTTTTAAACAAAAAAACATTTTAAAATGTTATAGTAAAACGTGTATTTTCATATAAAAACGAAAATTTTAAAATGAGATTCTAAAATATTAGTTTGATTTTTAACAATAATTCTTCTCAAATGCAATAGTAAAACGTTTATTTTCATTTTAAAAACGAAAATTTTAAAATTAGATTCTAAAATGTTCGTTCAATTTTTAACAAAAAAACATGCTAAAAACGAAAACTTTCATTATTTCCTATTAATCCAAAAAATTTACAGAAATTCCCATTTCCTTTATTAATTAAAAAAGTTTTAAAAACGTTTCGTTTCAATTTTCTCTTTAAAAATATGCGTTTTCATTTTTGTATGGCGTAAAATGTTTTTAAAAATATTTATTTTATCCAACTTTGTCATAGTAAAACATTCGTAGTTATTTTAAAAAAGTTCCGTTTTACTTTTCTTTTAAAAAATGTGTTTTAATTTTTGTATGACGTCACATGATGTCACATTTGTTGTTGTATTTCTGTTTTTCTTTAGTTTCTATGCTTATGTTATCTAACTTTGACCTTAAGCTCAATAAACGATTTTAAACTATCAAACAACTAGAATTTGTATTTAAAATCAAGTATGATTTAAACTATAAAACATTTAGAATTTGTATTCAAATCATATAAAGTCAACATAATTTTACTTAACTTTTTAAAATGTGCGTTTTAGATTTTTTGTTTTCTCAGCGCTCTTTCCGTACTTGATTCAAGTAGTTGTAATAGAATAGAGAGTGACATTTTACATGTTATTCTTCACTCCTGAGCTTAAAAAATTTGTAAAAGGAGCTTGAAAGAACGCTTTCAAGCTACTTGAATCGAGTACGGAAACAGACCTAATATTGCATGGTCGAATGGTTGAAACTGCCAACTGCTGTACAACAAGCGATTGTACAGCCGTTGTATCGTGTAGAAGCCCCTTAACACTGAAATTTTGTAAGTAAAACTTCTTAGGCATCAATTGAGGGTACCATTTTTCGAGTCTCGTCACGTTTTTGTGTACCTAATCAATGATATTTTCTATTTTTTGTGTTTTTTGTATGAGGAACCCCAAAAGGGTGCCAGAAAAAGTGTAGGTGCTTTTAGAAGAAATGATGAGGTAGCAAAACTAATAGGACCAGCTCATACATTTGACTTCTCTAGGGTTCATAGCTTTTTTTTTTTTATATATAAACAATAACAAGCATTTTTTTCTCTATATTTTGTGCTTTTTGTATGGGAACCCCCACAATAAATCCTTTTAATATAGATGCAATTTTTTCATGCATACTGCGTAAGTGTATATTAACTTTGTCACTCCGTTTGTAATGCTTATAAGGAGGTGTGACAGGTACCAAAAAGTATATATTTTCTTGATCAGCATCACCTCCTGATTCGATTTCGACATGTCCAACACAATTACAGCCGCAATTTTAAAGCTATCTATAGCTATCTATAGTTCGAAAAAAAGCAAAATCAGATAAAAACCACACCTACCTCCCGTGTACGAAGTTACTTTATCAAAACAATAAGATATCTTAAAATTCCACAAAAATTTATGTAGAGTCTTGGAATTTTGCATATAAACTTTGAATTAAAATATTCATTATATAATTGAAATTTGTCAAAATCGAATGAAAACCACGTCTGTCTCCTATACAAAGTGACTTTACCAAAATGTTTAAAAATGTCTTTAAATGCCACTAATGTTATAACTTGACATTTTGCATAGCTATCAGCTTTGGTCCTAAGCAGAAAACTGCAAAACTCACATTAAAATATTCATACGTAACAATAGAGTTCAGCTACTACAGCTTTTTCGCACTTTCTCCGCATTGGATCATCTTAAGAACCAGCCCAAATAACATCAAAACATCTCAATAAGGCCATTCACAGTTCGAATACGCTGGTCTGCCATTTGTTCGATCTGCTATTTGTACGCCAATTTACGAAAGCGCATTTTGCTTTGCTGTTGTTTTGCATACAAATGCAAATACGCAGGCACGCGTAAATAAAAGCAGCCCTTGGACGTGTTTTTTGTACCTCGTATTTTTATGCTCTGTCTACAGCCGCATAATCACATACATCACAGGGTTGCACAGTCTTTTTATACGACAGTCACATGGCGAGGTGCTCACAATTCGAACAATAACAAATGCTATAAATACGATTTGTTAAAAGTACGCTCAAACCGTGAATAGCCCCAATGATATCGATAAGAGCGGTCCAAAACAATCCAAAGTGAGAAAAATTTACCCACCATAATATGGGTTGGGCTCAGGGACAACACAAGACATAACAACTAACCATGCGTTTACATAGATCTAATCATACATTAGTTTTCAATCTACTTTTGAGTTGACCTTTCGATAAGTTAACATCAAAAAAGCTACAGTTGTTAACAAAGGTACTCATGCGATGTAAAGGAGCAGTAGCCATATAATTTGCTCTACTAAAAGGTAAGTAAATTAAATTGTTAGCATTTCTACTGCTTCTACGGTTAGTGTTAAAATTTATAAGAGTTAGAAGTTCTGGTGAATCGAATACACCAGTTATGAGTTGGTGTAAATAGACGATATCTGCAGACTTCCTTCTCTCATTCAAAGATTGCATTTTTAAAAGTTTTAAACGATCCTCATAAGGAGGAAGGTTTAAAGTATCAGTTGCACTTAAGCCCCTTAGAGCAAACCGAACAAAACGTTTTTGGATTCTCTCTATACGTTCAACATGTACATTGTAACTTGGGGACCAAACTTGACTTGCATACTCTAAGTGAGGTCGCACAATTGCATAATACAGCGTTGTAGTTGTGATCATACTATTAAATTCTTTGGCCCAGCGTTTCATAAACCCGAGCATAGAAGATGCTTTTTTACAAATGTAATCAATATGAACGTTAAACGATAGCTTAGAATCCATGCATATACCAAGATCTTTGACAGAATCTACACGATTTAAAGCCGTATCTTTTATCGTATAATCAAAAATTAAATTATTCCTTTTTCGCGAAAAGGTCATAGTTTGGCATTTATCTGGATTTAGAAACATATTGTTTTTAGAACACCAAATTTCAAAGGATTTCAAATCAGACTGGAGCAGATCTGAATTGTCTTTAGCATCTATTGTTCTGTATATTTTCATGTCATCTGCATAGATAAGTAGATGAGAGTGTTTGATGATGTGGGTTACATCATTAATGGCTAAAATAAACAGAAGTGGACCAAGGTGGCTACTTTGAGGAACACCTGATTCAGCAATAAATTCAGCTGACAATACGCCTCGAAATCGTATTTGATAAGATCGCTCCGTCAGATACGATTGAATCCAGCTTACAAAAAATTGTGGAAAACCCATTAACTTTAGTTTAAATAGAATTAAGTTATGTGGCAGTTTATCAAATGCTTTACTAAAATCAGTGTAAATACAGTCGACCTGGTTACCTGAATAAAATGAATTTAAGCAAAACGTTGTAAAATCGAGGAGATTAGACACAGTGGATCTGCCAGTAACAAATCCATGCTGACGAGTTGTCATGACCTTCCCACAGCGAATCTTCACACGATCATACACGAGGCGCTCAAAAAGTTTTGGAATTGACGAGAGTTTCGCGATAGGCCTGTAGTTGTTTATATCGTTCTTACAACCTTTTTTATAGATAGGACCTATAAAAGATTTTTTCCAAAAAAGTGGAAAAATACTTTCGCTAATTGATTTATTGAATAACATGGACAGTGGTTGACTTAGAACGGAACCACATCGTGTTAACACTGCGGCAGGAATTCCGTCAGGTCCAGCATTAAAATCCTCATCGATCAACCCAATATACTTTAAAATATCCTCTGTAGTAAAGGATATAGAATCCAACGAAACCCTGGGTGTAGAGTTCATATATTCAAAGTACTCTTCATCAGGATTAAAAGAGTCTGAACAAAATGACTCTTTAAAGAGATTGGCAAATAGACCACAAATTACGACAGGATCGTCAGTAAATCCGTCAGAGGTCTTAAATGATGAAGGGAATCCATCAGATTTTTTTTTGGTGTTTATGAAACCCCAGAATTTCTTCGGATCAGACAATATTCTCAGCTTAGTACTGTCTAAATAATTTTGATATAAGGTAGCTGAGCAATTTTCAAAATCCAGAAACAAACGCTTGTAGATTTCTAGGTCATTCAAGTCTAAGCTACAGACATATTTTTTCCATGCCCTATTCCTGCTGTTGCGAAGAATCTTTAACTCCTTTGTGTACCAGGGGTAAGCACAATTTTTCGTAAATTTGAGGCTATATGGCACGGACAGAGAAAACATAGCAAAAATTTCCATATAAAAAAAATTAATTGAATTATCAAGAGTGTTATTATTAACATATTCTAAAATAACATGAAGTTTACTTTGAAGTAAATGATTCAACTTCAAAAAGTCAGCTTTTTTAAAATTGAATTCATAAACTTTATCTATTGAGTTAGACTTTACTATATTATCCCTGTCTGATTTGTACCATATGCTCAATGGTGGATGGTATTCATCAACCGCAGTCAAAACATGAGGGGCCCTCTCAACAATCACATTGTTACTATCTGTAGTTAAGACCAGGTCAAGAAGTCTTTCACGACTATTATAAATACAACTCACTTGTTGTAAGTCAGAACATATATTATCAACAAATATATGCTCTTGGCGAGTCTTCGAATTAGATGCACAAAAATATGTATCATCGTCAGAAGATTCCCATTTCAAGTCAGGCAGATTAAAATCACCTAACAATAAAATGTCGTCATTAACGTCAATTATGCTTATAACGTATTCTATGCAATCCGCAAGGCTTGCATAAACTTCTACACTGCTCTTAGGAGGAACGTATGCATTAATAAGATATACATTAGAATTGGAATGTACAACCTTGACGCATATAAGTTCGATGTTAGCAGAGCAGGGAATAACAATAATGGAACTAACGAAGGAGTTCCTTACAGCTAATAAGACACTTCCACCGACAGCAGAAGTATTGTCAGCATGTCTATCTCTTCTATAAACTTCAAAACTGTTATCAAACAATTCTAAGTCAGTAATGCTTCCGTTTAACCAAGTTTCAGTCAGTGCGATAATATCCTCAGAGAAATTCTGAGACATTAAAAATATGTCTCGCGTCTTAGAGCGTAATCCCCTTACATTTTGATAGTAAAGGGATAACCTATTCAGTTTTTTTGGGATTGACGAGCGGCTTGAGTCGTCCCTCTAGGCTTATTCTTATGCTGAAACTCTGTAACGAGTATATTATCAGTCCACAAATTAGAGTTTAGAACAGTTGCAAACTCTTCAGCTGGAACTGTGAGAATAAAGGAAGCATGGGAAGGTTTATTACCTATTTTTTTGCATGAACAAAATGCATTTTGACTCAACAATTTATTATGTTTGATAAAAGTCAATACATTTTCAACAGTTGTGTCGGGCTGAAGACGTGAAATAAATACATTTTTTTCCTCGACTCTGCCCTTAAGCTTGATAGATTTCTAGGCTCAATAGGAGTAAAAACTGAACTATTAGTCAAAGAAGGAATGTTAGAAGGTGACGAGGAAGTAACTGGAGTGTTCCTGTTCAAAAGCGGTGCTGAGGGCTGCTTGGCCTGAGAAGTAGATCTAGATGATTTTCGCTTCTTATTATTTTTTTTATTTTTTCTCTTTTTTTTTTTTGCGATAATGTGGTCTTCTGATGATAGGATTGTTTGTGTCCCTGAAGAAACAGTCTGTGACAAAGAAAGCGGGATATTTTCCGAAATGGAATTTTCATCATAGACGCTGGTACTGGGTGCGGCCCTAACTTCACTAAAAAATGTTACAATTTCTCGAAAATTGTTGTTTAATGAGTTAAGACTTTCACCAAAAAGCTTAATTTTTGAATAAAGTTCATCTGGGGAAAGTGCCCTACACGAAGCACAGTACCAGCGAAGGCCTGATCGCTGAGATTTTAAGTCGTCAAGGCATGACTTGGATATACCGGCACAAGATGCATGAAACATCTGCTCACATGGACCAGAACAGCTGAACATGGGGTTTAGAATGTTTTGGCTTTTGCAAAGTTCGTCCAAAGAACAAGCAACGATATTTTCTGCAGAAAAATAATCCATTTTTAATTTTTTAAAAAAATGAGCAGATGCAAAATGTGCTTTCAGGGTTACTTTATTCAGACAGTGTGTGCACAGTTTAGTAGAAAACTCACTGAACTGAAGATAAACAAATCACAGCACAAAGAAGAAACTAAAACACCGCAAGCATGCAAAAACAACAACAACAATGCATTAACTAAATAAGTTAAACAAAGTTAAAATGCAAGAATTAAACTTACACAACTTAAATGCACAATTATTATTTAAGCGAACAGTTTTATATTAATGTTGTTAGTATAGTAAATATGATATTTAAATAATTACTATATAGAAACTATTTTAACTATTTTAATACACTCACGAATATAACAAACAAAGGCTTTTACATAACACGATAAAACACAACCGACACCAACTTATATACGAGATCAACTAATCAACACTGTTGAGTTTAATTCAATCAAACCATGTGCTTGGTCTTGGCTCTATGATTTTAATCATCGATCGTCTTCATACCAATCATTTTGTATTTGTTCGTTCGGCACAGCAACGATTATTTTGATCAAGAATAAAACGCAAATAGCAAAAATCAACGTGTATGAGTTTTTGCATAGGCTGGCAGAGAAGGAGAGAGAAAGAGCGAGACCAAATAGAAGCAAAATAATATAATAACAACGAAACAAACACTTGTTTGTTGTTAACTCTTTTTTTTTAATTGCTCTATCACAAAAGCTTGGTCGTCTGACATTTTTTTGGAAGCGCTTAAGTCTTTAGTACGAATTTTTAAAAAATTTAAGTTAAATTCAACGCTAGTTTGCTAAAACATGTGAATAAATCATGATCGATCAGCAAACTCATACTCGCCTGCACGATGCTGATTTTATTCAACGCTGATTTTTTTTGCGTGATTAAATTTGAATGAAAAATGTTCGATGAGCGAACGTGCTCACCCGAACGACGCGTTCGCCATCATGATGCTAATTTTATTCAAAGCTGAGTATGAATAAATCAAGAAAATATTGATTTCTGCAGTTCTCTGGTCCTAAGTTTTCACCATATATTTGAAATTTATCAAAATAGTATTAAATCCACGCCTACCTCCAATACAAATTTAGAACATGAAAACGATTAAATCTATAAAAAAATATTTTAATGAATTAAAATTATGCACATATGCTAAGAATGCTAATATAAACTTTAAGTTTGAATTTAGCCAAATTGTATAAAACTCCGAGAATCTCCTATACAAAGTGACGTCACCAAAGTAGCATAACTTTTATAAATTCGACATTAGCTGCGTTCCATTCGCTTCAAAATAATCCAGATTATTTTTTTTTACATGCAAAGCAAAAACAAAAATAATAATCCTATAACAAATAGGATTTTTCAATTATTTGTTTGTTTGATACAATGGCTATTAGGTAGCCATGACAGCTACCTATTTTTTCACGAGCTGCGACCATCGAATGTTAAACAAAAGAAAACAAAACAAACCGCGTGTGTCACACACATTGGACGCATTCAGCGGAGCCAACAATTGCACTTAAATTATTTATATAATTGCATAATATTAACAATTAAATTAAATAATTTACAATTTTTCTGACGTTTGGAGTAAAACACATTCAGAGAAAAACATCGTTGACTAAGGTATCGCTACCATAACAGTTCACAACAGTTTTGAACGACACACGTTCTCATGACACCTAATAGTTATTGTATCATGATCGCTTGTTTGAATTTAATTTTGACTGCAACCGTAGTGCCCTCTACGAGTCGTTTTTCTTACCGTTCCTTTGAGAAAATTTGTTATCACGATTACATTAAGGCGAAAGGAACGCAGCTATTGTGTATTATTCGCTAAAAAATAAAAACCTTTTGTCGAGTTTTATTTATTTTTCCTCAAACATAAGACTCAAAACCAGGGACCGCAAATAATAATTATTTCTCATCGTTGATTTAAAAAAAGCAGGCTCTGCCTTTTAAATTTTGATTTTTAGAATAAAAGGCAAAATTTAACTATTACTTTCTGCCGTTTATTTTTGCTAGCATGAAATAATTATTATTTGCTGCTATTTATTTTTTCTAGCAAAAATAAATAGCAGCAGCTCTGTATCGAAAACTATGAATGCTAGGATAATGAAATCCGGCATATGAGACCATGGCATGATAATCTACATATGATGATAATTTGGGCGGGCCACGCCCCTTTTTTAGGGAAATTACAATATCTCATGAACCAGACACGCAGTGGTAATGAAATTCGGTATATGGTGTCGTTGCATAAAAATATAACTGTTCTAAAAAAATGGGCGGGCCACGCCCCTATTTAAAAAATAACAATATCTCATGATCCAGACACGAAATAGTAATGAAATTCGGTGCATGGTGTCGTTGCATTAAAATCTAATCATGGCATGATAATCTACATATGATGATAGTTTGGGCGGGCCACGCCCCTTTTTTAGGGAAATTACAATATCTCATGAACCAGACACGCAGTGGTAATGAAATTCGGTATATGGTGTCGTTGCATTAAAATCTAACTGTTCGGAGAAAGTGGGTGGGCCACGCCCCTATTTAAGGAAAATTACAATATCTCATGAACCAGACACGCAATGATGGTGAACTTTAGCTTATGGTGTCATTGCATAGATATCGAAATGTTGGGAGGAATCGGACAGCCACGCCCCTTTTTAAGGAAAATTACACTTTCCCATGAACCAGACACGAAATGATGATAAACTTTAGCTTATGGTGTCATTGCATAGATATCGAAATGTTAGGAGGAATCGGGCAGCCACGCCCCTTTTTTAGGAAAAATTACACTTTCCCATGAACCAGACACGCAATAATGATGAACTTTAGCTTATGGTGGCATTGCATAGAAATCGAAATGTTAGGAGGAATCGGGGAATCATGAACGACCAGAATACCAGCTTATTTTAAAAATAAAGTGAGGCCTACTTGGATTGAAACAAAATTAATGAAAGAATCAAAAAACAATTTATTAATTTATAAACTTACTTCAAATAATAATAAGAAGTAAGAGAACTAATCATTTGAATTCCTCAATTGACATCGTTTAATTTTACCATCATTATTGAAGCTAGATTTTCTTTAGATAAATTATATCTTAAGTCTCCAAGAATTAACTTTAGTGCTGAAAATGCTATTTCAACAGAAACTTGCGTGGCAGGTACTGCGTGGACAATGCAGGCAAGCTTATACAGCCACGGGTGGTCATATTTTTTGCTGTCCCAGTATTCTAATAAGTTTGCATCTACACACAAAGTCGAATGCTCAACAATTTCTAAAATAAGGACTTCCTTAACTTACCTATACAGACTTTATTTGCGCTAAAAGATATTAGAATTTCCCCAAAAATGAAATCACCTGCCAACTTATTTAAGAACAAAAAGTTTTAATATTACAACAACGCCTTCCAAGTTTCATAATCATTGCGTGTCTGGTTCATGGGAAAGTGTAATTTTCCTTAAAAAGGGGCGTGGCTGTCCGATTCCCCCTAACATTTCGATATCTATGCAATGACACCATAAGCTAAAGTTCATCATCATTGCGTGTCTGGTTCATGGAAAAGTGTAATTTTCTTAAAAAGGGGCGTGGCTGTCCGATTCCTCCCAACATTTCGATATCTATGCAATGACACCATAAGCTAAAGTTCACCATCATTGCGTGTCTGGTTCATGAGATATTGTAATTTTTCTTAAATAGGGGCGTGGCCCACCCACTTTCTCCGAAGAGTTAGATTTTAATGCAACGACACCATATACCGAATTTCATTACCACTGCGTGTCTGGTTCATGAGATATTGTAATTTCCCTAAAAAAAGGGCGTGGCCCGCCCAAACTATCATCATATGTAGATTATCATGCCATGATAAGATTTTAATGCAACGACACCATGCACCGAATTTCATTACTATTTCGTGTCTGGATCATGAGATATTGTTATTTTTTAAATAGGGGCGTGGCCCGCCCATTTTTTTAGAACAGTTATATTTTTATGCAACGACACCATATACCGAATTTCATTACCACTGCGTGTCTGGTTCATGAGATATTGTAATTTCCCTAAAAAAGGGGCGTGGCCCGCCCAAATTATCATCATATGTAGTTTATCATGCCATGGTCTCATATGCCGGATTTCATTATCCTAGCATTCATAGTTTTCGATACAGAGCTGCTGCTATTTATTTTTGCTAGAAAAAATAAATAGCAGCAAATAATAATTATTTCATGCTAGCAAAAATAAACGGCAGAAAGTAATAGTTAAATTTTATGAAAAAAAATAAAACTCACAAAATAACTATTATTGCTGCTTTTTTCGGAAAAAAGGCATAATAGTTACGGTCCCTGCTCAAAACACCACAGAGCTTTGTTGTTGCTGGCGCATGCTTGCATTTTAATTTAGTGGATTTCAATTTCACACAAAATTTCCATTTCAGTGGATTGGAATGGGATAATATCAGCCAGACCTTACCTTAACACTGATTAACTGGTCTTAACAATACAAATAAATTCTGACCTTACCCAGTAGGCATTGGCAGCGCTGCTAGCAGGCCTTCGTATGGATTTTAGAGTAATCCCAGTGGGCATTTTAGCGAGTGCTCCGCAAAAAAAGGCATGCTAGCACTGCTATTATTGGTGTCAATACACCTTCCATGATCACTGCACTAATGAGTACTTCTGTAAAGCTTAACTTTTGAAGGTTCTGATTCTTTTCATACTATTTTATATGAAAAAATTTACAAAAATAAATACAAAAACAATTTTTTTAACCACCCCTAAATTAACAGATTGCACGAATTTGGCTTTATAATATTGACAACTAAAAGTTAAAAAACATTAAAACGGTATTATTTATGCATATTTATGAAGCAACAAAAATAATGTGCCAAAATCCCACAAGAATCAAATAAATCCTATCCCATGGGAATTACCATTTCCCACAGCAATTAAAATCTCCCACAAATGGGAAATTTCCCATCAAAACTGGCAACTATGTATAAAATAATCCTTTAAAAAGCAGAAAAAATGCTTAATAAAATAAATACTTACAGAGCAATATTTCTTAACAAATGGGAACTGATTGAGTAAGAATCAGTTAACTGAAAATTATTTATAGTTTAAAGCGTCTTCTAAAAATTATGCTCAGTCTCTTTTTTTCCGGAATTAAAACTAAATACACAAAAAAATTGTAATTATATTTTCTATAAAATTCTATTATATTTCAATTTTCATCGTTCGGAAAAATTTTAGAACGAAAAGTTACTAACTTGCACATTGAAAGATTAAACTAAATTACTTATAGTGTTTCATAATTTTAATCATATTTTTTTTTTTATTAAATTTTTCAGCTTGCCAAAAAAGGACTTAATTTAGTACTTATCAGTCGATCATTGACGAAATTGGAAAATGTTGCTAAAGAAATTGGTTTGTATAGGTATTTTATAATATATTTATTCTATTTAGAGCAGATAATCAGTAAAGACATATTTCTAGATAAGATTCTTAATACAATTTTCACTAATGCACATATTTTTCAAAAGCTTGCAAAGATTTTCTTTATTATCTTGCAAAGATACCCATAAAGTTTAGTTTTGTTGGAAAACTTAAAAAATCAGCTAAATTTTTAGTCCACTTTTTCCAACGTTGGATGCCTATAACTTCTAAGCCAAGTGCGAGCGATCAAAAATTTTTTAAATAGAATTGTTGCTATTCTTGAAATGTTTCTAAAATTTTAATGCATAAGAACAAACTTTAACAGTTTGGGCCTTCTTTTACGATACAACCGAATACGGGCCTTTGTGATTGTTTCTGTATTTGTGTGAACCAACACAAATATAGAAAATACCACACTTTTCTGCTATTACACCACTTCCTTATAATTTACTTCTTTGACACGGGACAGTGCAAGTCCGAAAAACTCAATACATTTAAACATTTTTACTAATACACTCACATTTGATTCACCCCAGTAGGTCCAGTCTTGAAGAAATCTCCAATGAATCATGTACGATTTTTCTTGATCCTTAACGAAACATGCTGATTTGGCCATACATTTCATTGATGAACATTTCATATAAATGTTCCAAATTCGTGCAAGACGCAATGCAGAAACGTCAGGATTTATCATGCACGAACCCAATATCGAAATATTGAGGAAGTTTCGTTAACGAAAAAAATACTGTTTAGAGAACAAATTATCACGCCTCTGGCATGCACAATCATCGTATCTAAATTAATTACAAACATACATACATATGCATATCAACGTAAGCCGCTCAAATGATCACGAGTCTGTCTTTCGAAATTGGTTAGTTTTAGAATCTCTTATACGAATATTGCTCATTTGTTGTTGTAAATTATTATAATGCTTACTGTATTAAAAGCTAAAATTGTTCATGCCGAGCCTATGACATATGTTTTCTAATTCTTAATCTTCACTTGTAAATCGACAGTCAATAAAGTAAACACTAAATCTTTAATACTTAGTAAAATAAAAATAATTCGATTTTTATTATTCGGCTAAGAGCCAACAAAAAAGCTTGTTGGCGCATCAAAGACATATATATATAAAATTCGTCAAGGACTTAAAATCGAAACGTGCTTCTGGACCAAATTTAACTTCGTGCGATATATTTGATAGGAGATAGAAATATTTCATCCTCTCTCAAGTCTATTGGAAATCGACGAAATGTTGGTTTCGTAATGGCCTGACGCCACAACACCGTATGTTTTCCAGGTCCACTCGGGCAGCCGTCCAAGCCCACTCCTTTACCATTCTCTTGATGCCACACAGAACCTCACGTTGTAGTGATAATTCGTTCTTTAGTCGTACGGTAAAGTTGTGGAATAGTCTTCCTGCGATCTGTGCAAATTTAAAACAAATCTTCACCGAAACTACTCCGTCTTTTCAACCTCTAAATAACTATCATCCATGACACCTGATGACAATGACACCTAAACAGTGGTGTCAATGAATATTTAAATACTATCGAAAACCAACGATAGTCAGTCCAAAACTATCGATAGTCACGATAGTGTGAAATTAACTATAGTGTCATCGATAGTTTGCGAACTCTACACTTACAGTGCACCCTAAACAAGTGCGCGTTGCGCTGCGTACTCAAACGCCACGCAATTTTATTTTACGCTTAACCTAAACAAGTGCGCTGCGGAAAGAACTGCTGCTCTCGAACCAGCTCAGTCTGATGGTTTAAAAATCTTAAAGAAACTTTTAGAATTGTGTAAAAATCTATTAATATAGCAAATACTTCCATTTGCAATTGAGATTAATTAATTAAAAGCAGCTAATTGCTCTTTGTTCTAATACTTTGGTTTTATGCAGCCAACTTCACATCCATACGCACTGTCAAAATTGGAAATTCGATTCATGTTGCGGTAGTCCGGTGCGTGTTTCGGTAGGCTTCATACAAAATGTATGTGCATGAGCCGATTTTGACAGTTAAACCACGCACGCGCACTTGTTTAGGGTGGACTGTTAGCCTCTGAAGGATTCGGCGAATTACAACAATCATGAATATCTTGAAGTTTTTGTAATAGAGTAGAAAAAGTTAGGGCTGACAACCGCTACTTTGCATTATATTTTGTATGAATTTTTTTAAGTCCAGCAGCAATCATCACGAAAAGTTCGTCAATGATGCCGCGAACTACTGGGACTGTCCGCGGTTCACTGTTCACTATCAGCGCTACTGTCAACAAAATTTCAGAGACAGTGGATTTTGGCACTTGCAGACAGTAAAGGGATTAAAGTGTTGCTTTTGCTGTGCTTTCGGGGATATTTTCGGATTTTTCGGGATATCTGCTATTTTAATAATAAGAAACACTAAAAACTTGATTATGATTGCAAACAAATGGAAGTGCAGCTAAATACGACGAAAATATTAAAGTAAATGAAATGCATATAGTTTATAGTTATACAAATAATAAATTTATGATATTTTATAATTACATAAAAATAATTATTAAATAAAACCGCAATTGCAGCGAGAATCTTCGCCATTCGACGACATCTTGTTAATCAACATGCACTCGCACTTGTAGTCGCTTGCAACTTGCAGATAATTTCGAGTTTTTTTCGAAGACAATATGTATAATTTACTTTCGAACTTGCACTGTCCCTTGTAAACGCAGGGTAAGACGAGTATATGACAAGGTTGTTAATAGCTCACTTTTTTTCAAAAAAGTTTCACAACGCCACTTATGTGAATAACATATTAAAATTTCAGATGATTCGGCTGAATAGCTTTTGTTTTCGCTACAACATATTGCCGAAAAAAGTAGTTTTGAGATACATGAGTGTAAATAGAGAGAGTATGGTATTTGTGCTGTGCGCTCGATACCTGCTAAAACGGCTGTAGAAGCAGAGATAACGTTGGAATCCTTACAAAAATTTAACAATATAGTCTCAAAAAACTATACTTTTTAAATATAGAAAAAAAAATTAAGAAGAAAAATAAGATAAAAAAACATAGCTGTTAAATTGTGATTACGATTAGTAACAATTAGATTATATTTAAAATAAAAAAAAATACGACTACTTGGAATTACGAAAATAGTCGAAGAGAATCAAAAGTTATCAAGAAAAAATTATACGAACAACATTTATACGAAAACTTAATAAGCTTAATTAACAAAAGCGTTGGGAGCTACAGTATGAACTTTGGGTTCATGGTTCCTTTTTTATAACCGCCACTAATGCTATACATGGCTTGTATAGCATTTATTTCTAAAAAGAAAAATACTTGACGACACCCTAAAAGAGTTGAAGCGTACAGAACAGCTGAATTATATTAGTGATTATCGTGACTATAATAATAATGATTTAATATTTTATTTTTTTAGTGTTTCTGTATTTTTATAATTCGAAGGTAAAATGTGCATTTGATGTAATTTATTAAAATGTATTCATTTATTTATCTATATTTCCAATTTACACTCAGGTCTATTGTATATATGAACGTAGCACGTCATTGTATATAGTATTTTTAGTGCTTGTATATGTCTCGCCATGTGCAAGCTTTCGTTGTCTCTTTCACCCATATGTCTTTAGGACAGTTGTCAAAAGCAAATGCCAAAATACTCTTTGAGCAGGAGTAAACTATTCTGTAATAATATTGTAGCCGCTAGGACATATTGTCCACTTTAGGTCAATCGTCAAAAGCAAATGCTAAAATACTCTTTGAGCAGGAGTAAATTATTCTGAAATAATATTGTAGCCAAGTGGATTTCGATTTATTAATTTAGTTAATAGTGTAACAGACCAGGCAGGCATTGCATTATAGCCGCTAAGTTAACAAATAACTGTTTATATATATATATATATATATATATATATATATATATTGTAATATCGATTAATTAAAGACTCAATAAAGTACTACTGCTACTTTGATTCTGTTTGATTATTTTAAAATTTTGTTTTAAAGTACGGAATATTTTGTAAAATTTTATTCATAATTAAGCATATCTATGTTTGTTTATCAATAAAATTTAACAAAATTTTTAGTATTTTAGACTAAAATTTTTGAAAGAAATAATCAAAAGGAATCAAAAATAATTTCTAAAAGTAATCGGATTATTTTTCTTGATTACTTTTAATTCTTTTTGGTTATTTTCGTAATGTGAAGTAATCGTAATTATTTCTGGTTGTTAATTTTATATTACGATTACAAAGAGAAAAGAATTGTACTTTATCAATTATTTCACATTTTTAAAAAAAATAATCGAATTGCTAATGAATACGATTAGTTATAATTATTGTACAGCTATGATACAAAATAATATATAAATACATAAAAATGATTTAATAGCTTATTCAGTTAAGTGTAATATAAATAAGTGTAATATAAATAAAATGGGTTGCTATTGTCCTTTATTTATATTAAATTAAAAAGTTAAAATTATTCGTTTTTAAGTATTTTGCAAAACAATATCCTTTTACCTATTCCAAAAAAAAAATCTACTAGTCTTATCGTTTATGGTAAGCTTTAAATTAGAAAAAATTCATTTAGCAGCAACTGTGCTATGAGGCAGACTTAATATATTTATCGCAAAATTGTAAAGTTATTTGTAAAGAGGTTGCGTTAATGCATTTTTTGATAAAAAGTACTGTCCAAAAATATCTCAATGTCATAATTTTTCTTAAAAATTTTTTCCAATTTAAAGAAATGCCTACTTTTTTATATTTTTGCAAATAAAAACATATATTCATATATGAAGCTAAAAAAAGTATCCATAAATTTTTCCTAACGGCAACATTGCTTTGACTTATTCCTATGGTGTAATTATTCTAAGATAATTTCACCGAAAATTTCACATTCAGAAAAGCAATGGAAAACATCCCTGAAACATCATGGTGAAATAATCTTAGAATAATTACACCATGATGTTTCAGGGATGCTTTCCATTGCTTTTCTGAAGTCTTTTGTGGCATACCTTCTGTTACCCATTTTGTTCCAATAATATACAGTTTTACAGTAAAGGCCCAGTTATAATAGACGTAACGTAATGTGGTCTAATGTCAATTGAGCAGTGTGTCCTTTCACTTATTGTTTCAAACAATATTTTTTTATACAAGTGATTATAATAAACGTAATGTAATGTAACGGGACGTAAAGATCCATTGGATTTCGATTTCTTCGTTACTTTACATTACGTCTGTTCAAAGAACAACTAAACATTGAGGTTAGATTCGATTATTGCTCTGTTTTATATTGTTGAACTACGCTTTTTGTTGAGTTTTCATTATTAATGTGATAGTTCTATATATCCGTAGCTATGGATGACTAAGTTTTAATTGAACTTGTACGGGAACGTGCAATTATTAACGACAAACAACTGCCTGGCTACTGCCTATTATAATCGCTACAACGTTTTCTTACATTACGTCCCGTTCCGATGGCAGTTGACAACATTTCGTTACGTTACATTACGTCTATTATAATTCTACCTTTATCGGTCCTCAAACGTAACTGGTGAAATTCTTTAATCTACCATAAACCAGGGTTGTTTTCCGTTGATTTTACGACCACATATAAATGTTTTGTGTTAGTATTGGAGCTAATTTAACGTAAAATCGAACATAGTGCTATCCCTCTCCAACGAAGCTCACCATCTCTTTATCTCTGCTGAAAAGTATCAATCCAAGCTACAATACTATTCAGTTAGTGCTTAGGAAAACCAGTAGACCTTACTACTCTATCGATACAATTTTGTGCGGAAAAGTATCGATCCGAGCTACAACAATAATCTATTAGTGATCAGGGAAATAAGTAGACCTTAGACCTATCTTCCACGAGACATATTCAGCCTTATCATGAATAATTTTTCACGCGGAATCGGAAAAGGGAGTTTTCATTTTTATTTCATTTCATGAGCGGAAAAATAGTGATATCTTTATCTGAAAACTTGCTTCTCCGATTCCGGGCCGAATTTCTTCTCATGGAGACTCGGGGCTGTACGTCTTTTGTTTTTGATTTTATAAATTATAGTCCAATTTTTATTTGCTATATTTTATTTTTATTAACATTTAATTATTATTATTATTAACATAATGTTTATTATTATTAACATAATTGGCATAGTAAAAAAACCGAAAATAACAGTTATTTTAAAAATTTTAAGGGAACATTTTTTATGTAAGAATCAAATCAAATCAATTCACTTATAAAATACACTTTATCTTGCTTTGCCGCTATTTAAAACACAATATCCCTTAGTAATAGAAACTGAAAAAGTCACTCCTTAATTTGAATTTAGTTAGGTAACTCTAAGTTGCTTCTTAGGTTTCGTAGTAATAATGCAAATTTAACAAATTTTGACTTCAGTGCAGCTATTGTGAATTAGTCTTGAAATCTGTCACTGAACGTGCGGTTTTGACAGATGATTTTTAATATTTTATGCGCTATGGACAATTCAAATGCAAGTTTCTCATTTTTCCAAGTTAATTATTGTTTATTTAGTTTAATTCATAACTATAGAAACGAGGAAGAGATCGCAACTGGACATGGGAGGAGAAAAAATTCCTCAAGGAGGTCATCTTTCACAGCGCAGTCATTTTTCACTATTGAATATATTTTTGAGGCGCTCGTGTTTTGTTTTCAGCATAGTGAATCAGATTTAGTACCTGTTTGTTAAATTTTTGTGATTTCTGCACAACAACTAGGCCGAAACACCCAAAAAAATAAGGATTTTAAAAAATGAATCTAATTTAATTTGTAATTAAAGTTCAAGTTTTGAATTTATAGGCCTTTAAATTTAGAAAAATTAGCTAATAATCTTGGTGTTTTTCTAGTTTTTCAACAAAACTAAGCTTTATTGGTATTTAAATTAAGGTAATGCGCGTATTTATTCAACGGGGTGTCAAACATAAAATTCCATGCACAACTTTTTAAGATATATTTTTTTATAATTAGAATTTGTCTGAAAAACTAGTGGTTTTACGAAAGCCCATGTATTATGATACATTAAAAATGGAATTATTAAAAAGATAATTACATCCAGAAGTACTGTAGACAGCGAAGCCTGAGTTGGACTTACTAAGGGTTGTAATCCCTAAGCAACGGCCGAAGACCTCCTATTAAAAAAAACAACTAAATACATTTAGTTTTTTTTTATTAAATTTGGAAAAACCTTGCAATTTTAGGTAAAAAAAGGGTTGTATCTTAAATGCATGTATTTTTATGTTTGATATCTTGTTGAATAGATACTAGTATTCTCTCTTTTGATACCCATAAAGTTTAGTTTAGTTGGAAAACTTAAAAAATCAGCTAGATTTTTAGTAAACTTTTTCCAACGTTGGATGCTTATAATTTCTAAGCCAATTGCGAGCGATCTGAAATTTTTTAAACAATTAAGGTTGTTGCTATTCTTGAAATGTTCCTAAAATTTAATGCATTAGAACAAACTTTAACTGTTTGAGCCTTCTTTTACGATACAACCGAATACGGCCCTGTGTAATTGTTTCTGTATATGTGTGAACCAACACCAATATAGAAAATACCACACTTTTCTGCTATTACACCACTTCCTTATATTTTACTTCTTTGGTTACAAGTCAAAATTTGCATGTGTGCTAGAATGTGAGGTGGTGTAAACAACGGAAAACAAAGTATGATCGAATCCATGGTATAATTATTTGACAAGGTAGACGTGACGGTTTTTTGGCGATTGGTAGTTGGCAAAAACAGACAATGACCCTGTTCTCACTCGCCTTAAAAAAGGCAGAGTAATGGCGTTATTTTGACACTATGCATCTGTCAGGTGTTCTTACTACCGACTTTTTTAAGCCCGCCTTATTTTGCATTCCGAGAACAGTCCATAAATGTGGTGTTAAATTTCGGAGAATTCATTACTTTGTAAGTCTTAAATTAAACAGCAACGCAAACAGAAAACCCAACCAATGCAAAACAAAATGTATTTGCGCTAAAACATAAGAGAACCACGAGGAAAATGAGGCACAATGAAACTTCAAAGTAACAGACGTCAAAATGAATCGCAAAATTTTTAAAATTTTTGAAAATGCTGCCTCACGTAACTTGTCACCTTCCCACTTCCCACCTTACCTGTAGACGTCAAAATTAATCCGATGCTCCGCCTAACGTAAGGCGCGTGAGAACAGGCTCAATGGAGTTGTACTTTGCTGCTGTTGACTAGCTATGTGCTTATTTTTAAGTTTTCTTTGATTCATTACATTTGTTTGCGAAGTTTATTGGAATGTTTTTAGTTTGCACCGCTTGACTAGCTATGTTTAAGTCGTTGCTTATGTTTTCACATTTCTTTGATTAATTGCATGAACAGCTAATTTTGACAACTACCCATCGCCGCTCGTGAGAAAAAAGCCAATCTACGCTACTACCTTGTCAGTAATTGTACCATGATCGAATCTGTTTTGATTTTTTTGGCATGTCGTATTACATTTTAGTTTTTAGGGTTGTTTCGAATTTCATTACACATCCTATCCCACTAGAATTGCATTTTACCATAAACTTACTTGAAATTATTTATTTCAGTGAGACAATTTTAAACTCGTAACGTATTTTCAGATGGAATGGCAGAAGGAAGCGATTTTACAACTTATTGGCTGTACATTGCTTACAGCATGTACAACCGAAGCATTAAATTCGACCTTTTCATTCTTTTTATAATATTTTTTTTCGTTCAAATCGTACGTAACGCCAGTTTGGAAATGCTCAAATTTGGAATCTTTAATTCATTATGAATGTAAATTATTTAGAAATAATTTTAAAGTATGTACATAATACAACATTTATTTTTAATATGCGTAATTCTTTCCTCAGGTGACTTGTTTAAAATTGAAACCAAAATAGTCGAAGTTGACTTTACCAACGGCCCAGAAATATACGATAAAATTAAAAAACACACTGAAGACATCGATATCGGGGTGTTGGTCAACAATGTTGGTATCAGTTATCCACATCCAGAGTTCTTTCTCGATTGTTGTGAACAAAATCCCGAATTGTTGCGTGACATTGTATCAGCCAACATTCACTCGGTCACACACATGTGTCAACTAATACTTCCCAACATGGTCGTGAAGAAAAAGGGCGTCATTATTAATGTATCTTCAACAGCAGCGGTTATTCCCAATCCACTCTTGACTGTTTATAGTGCAACAAAGGTGCTTAAAAAAATACTTAAAACAGCGCAAATAGGTTTAATTGAAATAATCAAATTTTTCTGTTACAGGCCTTTGTCGATAAGTTCAGCAAAGACTTGCAAACTGAATATCAATCGGAAGGAATAACGGTACAGAGTGTCCAGCCAGGGTTTGTTGCAACTAACATGACAAAGATTCGCAAGCCAAGCCTTTTTGCACCTTCGGCTGATTCCTATGTTGAGTCCGCTATCTGCACTCTTGGCATCGATGATCAAACTGCTGGATATTTTCCACATTCGCTTCTACAGCTTGGTATCAGGACGGTTTCCTGCTTGTTTGGAGACAACTTCGCCAGGAAAATGATTTTTAAAAACCTTTTAGACACTCGTAAACGAGCCTTACGTAATCTAGCAAAGAAACAGTAGATCGATCATGCTTATTCTGATTGGGAAGGATAATATCTTTGGGGTACTTTGGTAGAAATGCCAAAGCAAGTGTCATATGTTTAAATATCAAATAAATAAAGCTCACAAAATAAATAAGCCATCTGTTTTTAAAAATTCACAAAAATTTATATATAGCAAGATTCCAGAGAAGGAGTGAAATCAGCTCGAAAGTGAAATTGCAAATCGAGTGAATTTGATTTCAGTGTTCTGCAATCCGAGTGATTCGATGTTTTCGAACTCGAGTCAGTTTCACTTTCGAAACAGCTGATAGCTGTCAGTGTGGGCTTCAATTAATTTGTTTATTTCGGTAAATTCTTTATTTTTAAGGATCTTATGTTAAATTTATCAGAAATTAGTGTAAATACGAGTGCAGTTTGAGGCGCTCAGAGTCAAAGTGGTCCAACCCACAAAAAAAAATTTTCGGGATTATGCTACCAGACACGCTTACTAGTATTATATTTTGCGATCAAAATTTGATCTCGATGATTTTGGCGTTATTGAAACTGTTATAGCAAATAGTTTCACTTTGACTCTATTAAAAAAATACATTATAGAAATGCAATAGTGGTCCAACCCACATACAATTTTTAGTATGTGGGTTAGACCACTATTGCATTTCCGTAATGTATTTTTAATACATACAAATGTGTGTTGGACCACTTTACTATTTTCAAATCGAAAATTTTATTGAAAGTTGAACTGAGTATTACAGGCATGCTACACAAGCCAGTATTCGAAAAAAACTCAATCTGGCTCTGTAGTTCGAAAAACTCAATACATTCATACTATTTTACAAATACACTCACACTGGATTCACTTTCATGCCACTTTCATTGCTACTGGCAACGAAATGTGTATGTCAAAAAGGGGGATATCAGTGTTGTTTTTAATTTCTTTTGCTGGGTTTATTTCGGGTTTTCGTCGATTTCGTACAGGAAACAACACAGATAGCTTGTTTACAATTACAAGCAAACAAAACAACAAGTAAAGCACACGCAAACTGCAATAGCAGCGAGAACCTTCGCATTCGATGGAATTTTTTAATGAACTTTCACGTGCATGTGTAGCACCTCTTGCTACTAGCATTAAAGTTCGAAATTTTTCGAATCATTCGAACAGTACACGTATTCTTTCGCCTTTCACTGTCACAGGCCTGTGTAACCGGCCTGTAAATGTAATAATATTGATACGTTAATGGATAAGTTGGTATTTTGTTGAAAATTTGAGAGATTAGGGGCTTTCAGACCATCGTACATGTGCGATGACTTGGGCATGCTCGACAACATGTATGATCATTCGAAAGCAAATGAGACCGTCGGACCGACATGTCGGACGAAAATCAAAAATTTTTTACTTTTCTGCCGGTCAGACCGACATGTACGATGTTATGAACGCATGTCGGTCCGACTCGCTGCATTTTTTCATTTCATTAAAAGCGTCAGCGGGTGAACAGCAACGAAGCGGAAAAAATATTAGAGAAAATTAATATGAAAAACGTTTGAAACATTTTATAATTGTTTATAATTAATTAAAATTGATAAACAATTCTCTAAATATGAAAAATGACTGCTAAATCATAAGTTCATCAAAAAATTGTTTTGCCATTACGCCGATGTGTCCTTTTTGAGAGGCAGCAATGAAATGAAGTCGTCGCACATGTACGATTGTTTGAAAGCTCAACAAAATGTTCCCGTTAGTTTGTTGTCGTACATGTCAGCGTACATTGGCAGCATTTAAAAGTTAAAATACATTTGTGTGAAAAAAATTATAAATTGATTTTCTTAGAAAACTGTTTTTCGAGTTGCCAACTTATACGTTGGATGTTTCGATATGTGTTCATTAATGGCGTTTGCTTAGTTTGCTTTCAATTGATATCAAGATCATTTTCACTCAATTTAATTTATGCCAACCATAATTTTTACGAATCTCCCTTTTTAATTTTCAAAACTGCATCACTGGAATCTGCTGCTGCGTCAAAGCTTTTATAGTGTAGGGAGAGAGAAAGAGTAGTGCTCTTGCGAAGTGCTGTTACGCTTGTTTAAAAAAAATTCTTTACTAATGGCGGTGTTATGGTGGCGGTCATATGATCTCCGGTCACGTCCTTTTTTACGCTCTTTTTTCTTTTGATGAGTTTAGTGACCAATGTATGTTATGCTTACGGTCATATGATCCCAGAACACTAGTACTCTTTTTATTACCTTTAGTACTTTATTCAAAGAAGTATCATCGCTAATGTAAATAAAAATTTTTTTATATTTTACTTAAAATATTGATTACGGACTGCGGGCGATAAAACTTGGCATCGCCTATGCCAAAAACGTTAAGTTTTCGCAAGATAAACACTTCTGCAACTTTTAATTCTGCATTCATACTTCCTTTTAATGCATTTCTTATTAAATACATGGCCTTCTCCCGTTTGTCCCTGTCCTGATACTACAAGGTCTTTATGTTCCACAAAAACTCATGTTGGAACATGGTGATCAACATTTCCGTGCTGGAGCGATCCCAAAGTCCAGTCATGCTAAAACTAGAATTAATTGTGATAAAATTATTTACATTATGAATAAATTAATTGCTTACGCTATTTATTTTCTTTTATTTTAGAGATCTCTTCGTTTTATTTTGTTTTTTTTCGCCGGTTTCATTGAATGCACAAATAAACATGGCTGGCGTCCAGTGTTACTTTGAGCATATTTTATTACTGCTTTCATACATTTCGTACTAAAAGTGTACTATTTTAATACTAAAACACAAATATATTGAATAATATCACAACGCAATACTGCTTTGATCCCGTGATTTGGTATGGACAGCCGAATCATTTGGTGACCATGGTGGTCAAAATTTGTTCCCTCGCTCACTCTCTCAAATTTCCCATTTACATTGAAACAACAACAATTCATGGCCATGACGTGCCCATGCCCGCCACCATAACATAGGCATAAGAGGCAAGTTTTAGAAGCAGTTCATTTATAAAATTAAAATAACAATTCATTTAAAAATATAGAAATTTTCAGTAACTTATTTTAATATGGAAAGTTCTGAAGGTAAAATATCGAATATGCTTTTATGGCTAACATCTTCAAATATTTTGTAAAACTTTTGCAGATGAGTCTTGTTCTGCCATTGAACCGTTTTCGCCATAGGGCTCCTCATTCGTTTGCTCTGAAAATTATGCGTCATCAGCTTCATCTACTTTTTTGTCAATTCATACTTCAGCAGCGATTACCCATGAATTAGAATCTGCGCCTTCAAATTCTCGTAAAAGAAAAGTTAATATGACAAATTGGAAAAGGTATAAACAAAAAGTTGCTAGAAATTCAGGTAAATCATATGTAACAAAAAAAGAAAAAATAATTCGCGAGAAAGCGTTCACTGATTTCGAATGTAATTGCATAAAGAAATGCCATACGCTTCTGTCATTAGAACATCGCAGAAAACTTTTCGAAAAATATTATGAACTGAAGAATTTTAATTTACAAACATCATACATACGTGAAAGGGTCATCGTTAAACCCAAAAAGCGAAAATATTCAAAAAATCAAGATAGAATAAGAAACTTTAGTCGTTATTACTCCTTAAGAAATGAAACAGGGTTAGAAGTAAAAGTATGTAAGCAATTTCTTCTGAAGTCATTATGCATTTCCAATGGAAGATTTCAAGAGCTCTCAAGGGGCAAGAGAGAGGTAGTCCTTCGCATATAGATAGAAGAGGAAAACATACTCCTAGTAAAAAGACTCCCGCATACAGGGTTGAACAAGTTGAAAATTTTATAAGAACTTTTCCAGCTTACTCATCCCATTATGGCAGAAAGAAATCTGGAAAAAGAAAATATCTCTCCCCCAATTTGAATATTTCAATTATGTACAATTTATACAAAACTGAATTGGCAAAGACAATTTTAAATTTTGTACCTTTATCAAAATTCATGTTTTGAAAAATTTTTAATGAGAAATTTCATTTACATTTCCACCCACCGGTGATTGATAGTTGCCGAAAATGTGACGAATTTGAAATGAAAATACTTCATGCAACACCTAATGAGCGCCTTCAGCATGAGAAAGAAAGAGCAATGCACCACAATAGAGCTGAACTAGCAAGAAATGGAATGAAATGTGATGCCCAAAAAGGCAAAGATGCAAACAATGACTTAACAGTAACTTCTTTTGACCTTATTTAAACGCTTCCTACTCCACTACTATCGACAGGTATTTGCTACTATAAGCGGCAGTTGTGGACATATTGCCTTGGAATTCACAATTTATCAACAAATGAGGCTTTTATGTATGTATGGAATGAAAGTGATGCTTCCAGAGGTGCACAAGAAATAGGATCTTGCCTTACACACTTTATTGAGAATTTTGTTGAAACACCAAACTGTGGCCAAAACCGAAACATTAAAATGTACACAATTTGTAATTACGTTGTGACTTCGCCTAATATATGCGTAAAACAGATCGACCATAAATTCTTAGTGTCAGGTCATTCTTATCTAGCTTGTGATGAGGACTTCGGTTTAATCGAAAAGCGAAAAAAATTCCATCCAAACATTTTCGTTTCTGACGATTGGTTGGCGGTTATAAGCCAAGCAAGAAAGAAAAAACCATTTAAAGTTATTAAAATGAAAGCTGAACATTTTTTTTCTACAGCACAATTAGAACAACAAATCACAAACCGAAAAATTAATGCTGAAAAAGAAAAAGTTGAATGGCTTAAAATACAGTGGATTAGAATAACTAACGATAAGCCATTTATAATGTGCTTCAAATATTCCAACAGCGAAAATGACCTTTTCCGTGAAATAAACTTGGCAAAAAGAAAATTAATTTGCCAAAAGGAGCCATTACTTAAACTTTTCCCAAATGGACGAGCCATTGACAAATTAAAGTTAAAAGACTTAAGAGAATTGCTGCCATTTATACCGCCAGTGTGTCATAATTTTTATGAGGCATTAAAAGCATCTGGTGAATCTGAAGACTTCGGTATTTTTGGCGATAAAATATTGGAAGGTACTTTGTGAATACTTCCTTTTGTAGCCTAAATCTATATTTCATTTTTACTTTTCAGATTCTCCAACACAATAAAATTTTCTTTTTTCAATTTTAATGGATAAGTTTATGTTTTATTTTTTAATAAATATATTTAAATTAAAAAACTATGGTTTTGAGATTTCTTTTATTCTAAATTTTGAGATATATAGGTAGAAATGAAAAAAATAAATTAGTCCAACCAACATTTTCTTATTAAACATTAAAAATTTCGCGTTCGGAAAAGTGGTCCAACCCACAAATTTTTTTTAAAAACAACAACAAATAAAAAATTTCAAATGTCATTTAAAAGAGAATTTGATTTTATGTGGATATAAACCATCTTCGGAAATTTTCAACCTGGACGTTTTCTCTTAGAGCAACGTTAAAATCATTAATATTTGCAAATTCGTTTTTCTCGATAACTTCAGAATGTGGATTGGACCACTTTGACTCTGAGCGCCTCATTTATGTTGCTGCTGTGCGACATAATGAATCGCAGAAGTATCCAAACTGTACATTCTTTAATGTACAATATTTTCAATCAATCAATTTTGTCTTATTGTTTGTGCAGTTAGCATATGAGTGAATATCATATTGCATAGTAGACAAGAAAAGCTAATAATTTTAATGAGAATGAGTGTTCGCCAGAGTAAACTAGTTTTCAAGTGCTAGGTTACCCAAAAGTCAAGGCAAAGGTGCCTTGTCTTCGCAAACATTGGTGACCCCGACATGATCCAGCACACAAGGATCAAGCTTTCAACTTTAAGGAGAAATAAACTTCATTCCACGTGACAACAACCAAAGAGCTCACAGCCAAGCAACAAGCGACTGGTGGCATTATCCAACAACTGATAACCAACTATAAAAAGGATCCAAAAGGCCGAAAACAATCGAAATAATACTTCGAGAAAAAGGTGGCAGCTCTCGAGGTTTCGTTGGAAGGCAACTATGTGAAGGCAACATCGACCATGAATACTTTTTGAAAGATTACTACAATGCAATCAAACAAAATGAAGCGATGCCATATTTTGAATGATAATCCAGTGAAAAATCCAATGCTTTGTTACTTTTTCTTATTGGTTCGAGATAGAAGGAAAGGATATTTTTCACCATAAGACAAAAAGATTAAAGTTTTTCACCTAAATAAAAACTGATTGTATTTTTATAAAATAAATAAAAACGCCCCTAAAATACATTGCTTAACTTTACAATTAAAAAAAGCCTAACATTTTTCTGCTTGTGAAGCTTCTTAACTTAATCCCCTTTCCCGACTACAAAACTCCCACACAGTTTTTTGTACCACACAAAGCAAAATGAAAAATAAAGTGACATCACTGCAACGAAATTTGACAGCGCTACGGTATTGATTTCAAAGACGTCAACCTACTTCTTCCATCTTCATAAATACATCTTAATACATAAGCTCAGCCAGCAGACAGCAGCCATCTACCAAACAATACGAATGCAACTATTCATCACAAAGAATTTAATGCTATGTTCACACTGAGAGCTAAGTGTGCATTTACGAACGTCCCTTTACTCGTTGTAGGAGTAACAGGGACAAATATATTTAGTAAATGCTCTAAATGCGCATTTAGCTCTCAGTGTGAACATAGCATTAATTAACGAAGATGGAAAGACTAACGACTTTATGGCAACAACTGAAATAAATACATTATTCTATGTACGAATTTTTTGAATACCCAACTGAATTTGGATACGATCTCGAGGAGCTCATTAATCTCGAAGAATCTATCCAAGATATGAAAATGACGCTACCATCAGAGGCGAATGAAAATGAAAAATTGAGAACATCCATACCAATTGATGGTTGATAACAGCTACCAAAGGTATCAATTCCTCACTTCAGTCCCAAATATCTAGATTGGCCACAATTCTACAACATGTTCAATGAGATGATTCATAAAAATGATTCCACAGGTACATTAAATGTGGTACCTCAAAACAAGTGTAAGTGGAGAAGCCAGTGGTTTTTTTCGTCATTTGACATTCACAGAATATAACTATCAAGCAGCATAGGAATTATTGCAAGAGCGATATCATAACAAATGCCTGATAACATCAAGTCTTATATGTACAAAGAATTATAGGTTTTCCATGCAATTCAAAGAATGTACCATTGGTTTTCATGCTAAAAATACTACATGACACCACAAAAGCAAATCTTCAGGCTTTACGAAACATTGGCGTAAACACAAACAATTGGGATCCACTTGTACTTCACCTATTGGTTGGAAAGTTGGACAAAGAGACTGTGTGTACCTTTATGAACAGACACTGGAAAATCCAAAAAGAAATCAAACTGTCAAAGAATTTTTATGGTTTTTGGAAAAACGTTTCCAGTCACTAGAAGCTAATATCAAATGTCAAAAACATTTGCTACTGAAGTTTGCTGCTGTCGCGTTTATCAAAATCATGTCGCTCAACTTTACAACAACAGAATGGAGACATGTCACGTCAATATGTTCAGGCCATGGCGAATAATAAGGTAGGGTAAGTAGCTTTGACAAGACCTATCGTTAATGTCAGAGTGTGTTTTAGAGATGCCAGTTTTCTTTATTAATGTTATTTCTGGGATAAACACTTGGAAAAGGAATTTTATGAAGGGTAAATAAGATTAAATGTCTTTATTCCACGTTGTCCGACAAATTGCACAACTTCTTTTTGCCATTTTTATAATTTTAAAAGTAATTAAGTTAATGCAATTTTACACAAAATTTTCAATGAAAACCACAAATACACGCTTATAAAGCTGGTTTATAACATACAAAAATATTTCGCAGAAGTCCGCTTCAAGCTTGCATGAAACAAAAAACCTGTACTTAACCGTTTTAAATTATTGTTAGTAAAGGATAGCTTCAGAAACGCTAAGACAAAGTACGGATTTTTCATTGGATTTTAATTTGTGATATGGCAGCACTATTTTTATGATTTTGACATTAACTGTAGGTCTTGTCAAAGCTACTTACCCTACCTCATTATTCTGCCATGGTTCAGACTATAACCGTAATTAATAATAAAACACAACAACAAAATTCAACACTTTCTCTCCCTTCCAAGAAAATCTCAATAGACTCAGCAACGACATCCCCTCCTTCAACGGAACCTATTAATGACACAAACAAAATCGTGGAAACATCAACAGCCAACAATTTAATAACAAGTACCGCAATTTCTCTACCATGGCAAAACTAGACAAGGTAGTGTTAGGGCGGAGAGCCGGTGACCGAAACTGTCAAAACGAAATTGACAACTCATACAAAATCTGCAACCTCATTGGTTGCATTCCTTAATGCAATGAAAAAGCAAAAATAGGCAAAAATTACAAAATGGCTGAGTTTGACAGTTATGGTCACCATGAAAGAGAGCACGTGCAGCCTTAACACTACCTTGTCTAGTTTTTGCCATGTTCTCTACGAACTTCTACTTCTTTTTCGTCTCCCTTACTAGAAAACCCCTACCAACAAACCATTCTACTCTTAAGGGGTGTACACTAGACCGTCCCACTTTTTCAGCGTTTTTCGAAAAGTTCCCGGGACACATTGATTTCTGATTCTACTCTTAAAAACATGTATTTTGGTATATTTATTTTAATATTAACTAACGGTAAATGGTCGCGCAAAGGGCTTAAAGCGTTTTTGGCTAAAAAAAATCATTATTTCGAAAAACAAGAAATTTCTTCTTAAGTATTTTGCATGTTATTGAGAAACTAATGAAACAATTTTAATTCATTTATATTTGATATATTTATACATTTTTTTAAAAAACTTTGCAAAGTGAAATTTTGATGAAAACTATTACGAAAATTTTATAACTTCAATTCACTTTACCCGTGTTACAAGAGCATGAGGAACAAATTTTGTATTATATAAATTTTGTATTTTGAAAAATTTCCTAGTGAAAATTTTGATATATAATTCGAAGATTAAGGATACGGTATTTTTTCCAAAAAGCCACACAAC
Organism: Dichetophora obliterata; assembly: GCA_963920525.1. Classification (NCBI taxonomy): domain Eukaryota; kingdom Metazoa; phylum Arthropoda; class Insecta; order Diptera; family Sciomyzidae; genus Dichetophora; species Dichetophora obliterata. The sequence goes on from OY986439.1 coordinate 125,625,943, forward strand.
TGCAATGTGAATTTTTCCGAAAAATATTAAATTTTATTTTTATTAAAGTACTATTACAGTGTGTAGCTATAAAAAAGCACCTTTTTTATTAATTTTTTTTACCTAGTATTATTAATTTTAACGATTCAAATATTTTACATAGTGAAGAATTATTCATGAGGAAATAAAAAAATTTTTTTTTGTCTCTGTAGTTGTTGTTAATTTTTTACAGGGCGTTTAAGTTAGCGTGTTTAAAAAATTGTTGCAATTGGCTTCTCGTCTCCAGCATTTACAATGCGTCTTAGAGTAAAAAATCAAAGTGCATTCTTGAGATAATGGTTGTAGTTGAGCACTCAACCTACGCTAATAAAAAAAAACATAAAAAATAAAAAAGGTTTTGCCGAAACTTTCAGCCATATATAACGCTCCCATCCGTCCTGTACTTCGCAGGACAGTCCTGTTTTTTCGATCAATGTCCTGCGTCCTGTGTAACGGGCTCAAAATCCTGCTTTTTATTATTTTGTCCTGTTTTTTATTTTCTCCCATGCTTGCAATTTAGTCAACTTTGTTTATTATTCATACTATTTTTAGTTATATGTCAAAGTTTTCCTTAACACACTTATACTTTTTTTAAGAAAGTGCAAAGTAATACCTGGAAAATCTAATTAACGTGCCATTTTTATAAGACCATTATGGATTTTTTTTTTTATTTTCGTTGTTTTCGTTGTATTAAAAAAAAATTAATATTTATAGAAGATTGAATTTTATTTTGTTTTAACAAAATTACATATTAAATACAAATACCTAATATTAATTGATATTTGAAGCTTATGCTACAATTCTTATATTAAATAATAAATTTGATAATTTTATCAATGAAAATGCTTATTTTAATTCTTTGAACATACAAGTAATAATAACTTTTCGAATTTAAATTACGTCCTGTCAAAAGTCCTGTTTTTTTGCGAGACGTCCTGTAAATCCTGTAAAATGTTAAAAATTTTGTCAATTTGTCCTGTTTTTGGCGAAAAAAGAGATGAGAGCGTTAACCATATAAGAAAAAGTATAAAAGTTTTTTGGCTTTGTATAGGTCAAGTGCTTAACTGAGCCTTTAAGGATCACAATGAATCAAGATTCATCAAAATTGATCAAGTAGAACTCCAGATATCTTAGAAGCCGTTTCGAAAAACCTTGTTTCGAGAAAAACGCGATTAAAGATATAAAGGTTCTTGAAAATCACGCGGCATACGAATATAATATATGTTATAACTTTTTTTCTATCTGTTTTTTTTTTCTAAAATTTTGTATACGTATTCTAAAGACCTTAAAAAACCATATTACAACGAAAAAAATTGATATTATAGTATTGATTGAATAGTAACTTAAACGTAACTATATAAGTAGGTATGCAAATAACCATAAGAAACAAATTTATACGATATTAGTTTAAATTGCGAAGTACTGTACGTTTTCTGTTGTTTGGATGGATTTGTTTTGTAATGTTTAAGTACTTGAATGACACCATTTTTCTCTTCTGGATACATTGTCAAAATATTATTTACCATATTAAGAAGCCTTATAAGTCACTTAAATAAGTTAAAGTTATAAAAAATTTATGTTGACTTTATATGATTTAAATACAAATTCTAAATGTTTGATAGTTTAAATCATACTTGATTTTAAATACAAATTCTAGTTGTTTGATAGTTTAAAATCGTTTATTGAGCTTAAGGTCAAAGTTAGAACAATTAATTGTTCTAACGAATCTTTCCAAAGAAACAACAACAATAACAAAGTTTTTTCAATATGAAAAGGAAAAAATCACTAGCTGATCTTATTGCAATTTCTGCCCGGCTAAAGGCGTCATCAGAAATCTTTGTGATACCCGTGCAAGCGCGCACTAACGCACTGCACCACCAGGGCGATGAGATTTGAAGTGTCAATTTCTCAGTTTTTCTCAATTTCATAATTTCACATTTGTTGTTGTATTTTTGCTTTACTTTAGTCTCTATGCCTATGTTATTATATGTAGTCCAACAGCCTGCTGGAAGTCTGCAGTAACAAAGCATGTTTACTGAAGTTATTTTTAGATTTTTGCTGATTTTGTTTTCAGCTGTTTCCGTTTGGTCGAGTTCTACCATTTGATTAAAGTTTTTTTCCTAAATGACCTCTATATTTATTATGTTGACTTTATATGATTTAAATACAAATTCTAAATGTTTGATAGTTTAAAATCGTTTATTGAGCTTAAGGTCAAAGTTAGAACAATTAATTGTTCTAACGAATCTTTCCAAAGAAACAACAACAACAACAAAGTTTTTTCAATATGAAAAGGAAAAAATCACTAGCTGATCTTGTTGCAATTTCTGCCCGGCAATTTAAATACAAATTCAAACATTTAGAATTTGTATTTAAATCATATAAAGTCAACATAATAAATATAGAGGTCATTTAGGAAAAAACTTTAAGTTATAAAAAATTTTGTAATATTCAAAACTTTTTATACGTACCCCACAATGAAGGATGCATTTCAATAAATTCATTGCAATATAATATTTTGAAAAACTGTATAGTAAAGTAAAGTCAGCGAAGGGAAAAGCAAAATTTTTTAGAATCTAGAAATTAGTCAAATAGTTGAATATTTGCATTCATTCCAAAATCAAAGGCCAATTTATAGCAACAAATCTTTATAACAACTGTAATGAAAAAGCAGTGTTGCACATTCTGCATATTTTTCCTTAAAAGGAAAATGCCCGTACGGGCGACATTGGATACCCCTAATCTATACTATTATATAAAAGGCTTCTCACGTATCTGCGACGACGCTAAATTTAAAAACTACTGAACCAATTTCAGTAATTGCTTCACTTATATAAAGGTAAATATTTAACTTAAAATCCTGCATCCTTTATTTTTTAAACTACTCTTAAAAGTTATTAAAATTAAAATTTATAAAGTAGCCAAAAATCATTGCTTCATTAAATTTATCGACACACAAGCAGCATAAAGCTTTCTCTCTCTTTTCCTCTGCTATAGCGTTTCTTATTGTTTCTATTGCGGTGTTGGGCAGCTTTGTACATTTATACTCTCTCATCTTGAGCATTTAATAATGAGCGCTTTAAAGTGCACACTGAAAACAAAGTAGTGCTAAACCGCTTTTTGCAGAAAGCTTATGAGACTAGGTGATTTTTTTTTTGTGCTCTAAATTATATTGCAAAATTAAATAAATTTGTAGTGGATGGACTGTTAAAAGCAAACATACCGACAGACGGATATTGTGAAATACAGGTAAGCAGACGGACATGTAAAAAGGCAAACGAATTGGAAAACAAATATTTTTTAAGTTGGAACAAAAACTGACATGAATTTACAGTAAGGTGGAGTGAAAATTATTTGTTGCAAATTTTATTTTCCCCGGCCGCGATATAGTTGAGAATGAATGGAAGTTACTAACATATTCAGTATTCACTTTTAATATCTCCATATAAGGACATAACAAGTTCCAGCCTTTGTAAATCAAAATTGTTTGATAACCCAGATTTCACTGGAAATATGTAACTATTGTTCGAAATTCATTCTTTTGTTGTTAATATTTTGCATATGGGCATTTCCAAACTGGCGTTACAAACGATTTGTACAAAGAAATATTAAACAAAAATAATGAAAAAGTCTAATTTTTAAGAAGGCTTTTTATATTTGCGTTGAAGTGAAGAAGCACTATATTAAGTAAAAACAATGACAACAATCGACCCTAAGGATTTAAAGATACAAGCAAAAATATGTACTTGCGTTACGTTACAAAAAACGGAAATGATTTTTGACTTGAACTACAAAATTTGCAGAACTCTCTGCAGAATTGGTCAAGACTATTTGTATACAACTGTTTTTAGAAGGATTTATGATAACATAAGTTTATTTTATGGCGTTACATTACTGAAATTTCCATTGCATTTAAATTGGGTAATTAAGTAATTATGTAATTTAGTAATTAAAAAAACAATTTAATATATTGTCATTTCCTTGCCTCAATCATTTTTTCATTATCTTTAGCCAACGCCTTAAATTTTTACTAAAACAAAAAGTTTTCGGAACATTTACTAAACATTTACGAAAAAGAAAAACTTTATTTGTGAAACAGTGCAGACGACTTGATCATCATGGTAAATGAATTTATGTATAAATTGTTTAAATTAATCAAATTAAAATGTTTCTCTTAGATAATATTATCAAATAATAAGTTTTTAATAAGTTTTAATTTTTTGATCACAGTAGACTTTTCTATGAAAATGTCCATGTTTAAATTTGTATTCACTGCAATTTTATTTCGTAGTATCCGACCGATACAGGAGTTTTGGCCGAAACCGAAACCGAATATTCGGCCATTTTATAATACTCGGCCGAAACCGAAACTGGATATTAATATAAAAATTTCAGTTTTAAACCATTAATAATTTTTTTTAATTAAATGAAAACAAAAATACCATTTCATACATATAAGAAAAAATTTAATGTAAAAAGGTAGTCTTTGTATATTGAGGTATATAATAATTAATTGAACTTTAGTATACTAATAAGAGAGATAATTTCAAAACAGTATACCTACAATGCATGATTCAATTATTATAGGTTGTCCATTCGTTTGACAACACCCGTAAATATTTAAACAAAAATATATTCTCTCTCTCAAATATAATTGACAACCAGGGTTTTGTGGTCTTATATGAAAAAAGTTATGTTTCAGTATTTTGTTGTGTATTTTTTTTTTTTTTTTTTTTTAAAAGTAGTTATTCTATATTTTGCTGTTAGCAGGAAAAAAAAGAAATAGTCTGCATTGCGTTTATAATAATTATTGCTTTGATAATTATTATTGAAAATTGTTTTCAAATTTTTTTGCGAGCCGTTTTTTTCAATTGAAATATAAATCGCGACTATTAAGTTCTAATTATGAATATAATAATGCCTTCAACGTGCGGTATTTGCAAAACAGTATACTCTGGTTATAAAATTTGAAAATTTAATGTGCCAGTAGATCCAATAAGTCGTCAGCGGTGGGAATACATTTGCACAACAAAATATTGAAATGAGCTTTTTAAAAACTAACTTAAATATTCTATCAATACAAGCAAGTAGTATAGAACGTAGTAGAAAAAGCAGCAGTGAAATGTATCTTTGGGTATTTAGTACAGCGAAAAAGTATGATATACCTGCAACTGATTACTTTAATGGCATTACAAAATTACTCTTTTGCTCTCCTCTTCAATTTTACGGATGTATATCTTCATTCTTGTGAGTAAACGTCAAATGAATGGACAACCTATAGTAATTGAATCATGCCTACAATGTACATTTTTAAATAACTACAAAACAAAGTGTCTTTGTTTTTTTTAAAGGTTTAGTATTATAAGAATAGAAATATTTCGTTTTCTTTTCCTTAATTCCACAAACACAGAATTCATCCATAAGTTTAATTATCACTTTTTGGCTTCAGTCACTTAATATTATCACTTTAATATTAATTGCAATAGAGATAATAAGATCGAAAATGATATTATGATATAACATAATATTCACGTTTTTTAACAGGCGTCCACCTATTTTGAGGGTTTTCTGGATTTTTTCACGTCACTTGCTTATATTGCATTCAGGATTTAGAATCAAGCCTTGCAGGGAGGTTCTGGAATATGTTTACAAAATGAATGGAGCCCAAAACCCATATTTTCATGTACCTCTTTATATATTTATTCATGCGTTTTAAATTAAAAATAAATAAATTTTTTAAATAATTCATATAATAGGTATGTTTCCAAACCCGATTTTAGTAACTTGCATGCTGCTATAACTGATGCATGTTGAAAAAAGAAATAAGTCAGTTGATGTCCTGCGGGGAACATTTCAAGAATAGCGACAACTCTAATTCTCAATTTTTGCGGATTATATGGATTTTTAACTCCTTTAGGCCTCTAAAACTGGAAAAATGGTCTAAAAATCTTGCTGATTTAATTCAATTTTCAAAAAAGAAATATTTTGAAATTTTTGTATTCTTATTTGAAAAGAGGAAAACTTGGTGGTTAAATAGTAATTAATGAGATTTATTTAAGGATAAAGGAGACTTCACATTATTTAATTTACTAAATTACTAAGAATATTTGTTGAGAAAAAATTATTTAAATTACATGAAAAAAATTAAATTTGAAAATGTTTCGGGCATGATAAGCCCATCTTTGAAATGCATATAATTTTCTGTACATGTACAAGCGTGTACAATGTGTATAAGCGTGTGTCAATCGGCGCATCATGATAACAAAATTTTACCAAAAATCTCAGAAAATAGAATTATATAGGTTACATTTTCTTTATGTGCATTCTAGACTCCTTTATGCATTTCTGCCTCCCCCCAAGAACAAATCCTACCGACGCCTTTGTATGTGTTATAAGTAGATGTTGAGGTAGCGATAAAATAATCATTAAAAATATTAGGATCAATTAGACAATTATCAGATCTCACATTACATACTCCAGCCTGTCTTAAATTATTAAAAAGATTTTTGGAAGGTTGTGCTAAACTTGGCTTGGACATGAAAGAAATGCGTTTAGACAATTTAACAATACAGTTAGCTTCATTTCTAGCCTTTTAGTGCTGTTCCCAATTAGATGTCGTCGGGTTTCTCTTCCAACGATTATAAGTCTTATTACGTTTTTCAGGGTCAATTTAACCCTATTTGTAAACCAGGGACAATTTCTGTTAGAGACACGACGTGTAGTCAATGGAACATACAATTCAAATAATTCACAAATTATATTACTTAAAAAATACAACTTTTCATTTACAGTCCAATATTCGGACTAATTAATGATAGACAGGTCATTATACAACGAAACATAATCAATAGCTTTATAATTACGAAATGAAACAGTTTTAACAGTTAAAATCGGTGTCAGATTTATATTCAAAGAACAAAAAAGAAGATCATGATCAGATATAAACAATAATTGATCGAAAAGCAAAACAGTAGAAGCATCTGACACAACATAAAGATCTAGTAAAACTGGAGTAGCATTAATTGCATAGCGCGTAGGTAAACTGTTATTTACTATTTGGAGACCAACTTCAGTCAGACAGTCAATAAAATTACCAACAAGACTATCCTTAAATAAAACCTTTATATTTAAATCACCACACAAAACGAAGTGGTCATAGTCAATTGCACAATTCAACAATATAGTACACAAATTGCTCTTAACATCAATTGCGATTCGGATTATACACACACGACAAGAAAACTTTTGTACAACTGTCATAGATTTCGACATTAAGAAACTTTACCTCTGAACCCCTGGACATTCCCAACAGATTAACATTTAAGTTATTTTTACAATATATTGCAACACCCCCGCCTTTTTTATCAATTCGATCATTTCGAAAAAGCTTATAGTTCTGTATATTCAAACAAGAGTCATTTATGTCTTTATGAAACCAAGTTTCAGAAACACAAATGACATCAACACAGGAATTTTCAAAGCAGTGCAACAAAATTAAGGTTTACATCATTCAGACTTCGCGAATTGAAATGGACAATATTCAGCCCGGAATATTGCTTGCAAAGAACGCCAATCATAATTTTATGGATATCGCTAGTACCAGATATAGTGGACAACATAGTATACTACAATAGTAGCATAACTGTAAGCATTAATATAGACATGGAGATGGATAGAATAAAAGAAAAAGAGAAAGTTTGAAAAAATTATAAGAAATAGATGAAATGATAAATGAATAATAAAATATTAAATATATAAATAATAAGTAAAAACTATTTTTTAAAATAAGCTTTTATTTAAAACAAAACGTGAACTAAAAAGAAAAAAATTAATTTTACTGACATTTGTCATATATGTATATAGTAGGTATATTATAGATTGAAAAGAACCCCTCTCTTAGTTACTTATCATCATAATAAAAGCGTACTCCAATAAATAAGTTCTAGGGACATTTATCTATTTATACTTTTTAAAGTATTTTTGTATACTTTTTATATATTATATTTATACTTTTATATAAAAGATACCGATAGCAGACATAGGTGCCTCAAGTTTTTTAAATTTAAATGTATTTTACATTTTTATAATTTCTAAATATATATTCGTCCCTAGAGCTTACTTATTGGTATACGCTTTTATATGAGTAACCAAGAGAAGGGTTCATCTGAATCTATAATATACCTACTATATACATTAAACTGGTCTGTATTTGTATGGAGAAAAAGAAATTTCTTTTTTTTTTTCTTTTATTTTGTTCCTTTATATAAAAAAAGCATTGTAAAAAGTTTCAAAGAAATTGGACTTTATTAACACGTGCCGCAAAAAATTATCCACTACATATGAGAAAAAAAGATAAAGCAGAAAAAATCGACAAAAACGTCGAAAATCAATTTGTACTAGAAGTCATTACCGTTTTAAAGGTAATTAAAAGCACTTTAATTTAAAAACATTTTTTTAAATTTTGGCGGTTGGGGATTCCATCCCTTGTGGTAAATTAGTTAAATTCTAGGCTAACTCGGGAGTACTTTAGATTTGAATGTCCTTCCCACAGGATACTGTGGATGAAAATCAAGAGGTGGCATCTCGTTTGACAAGATATTGTTAGGGAAAGTCTATATTTACTTTTGCTTTAAGACATATGTAGTTTTTCTTAAAAAAACAAAGCATTTTGAGATCGTTATTTTTTACTGTTTTCTCAAAAACAGTTTTGTTCTTGCGGGAGGGAAAGATATCCTTTTTTCCTAAATTTTTTTGGGAGATCTTGACTAACCTGTGCAACTTTTGAGACCCATTAAAATGTGAAATTCGAAAAAAATTGTGATTCGATACGCCCTAATGCTCATTCAGATACATTGCCTCTTTGTAAACCTAAAGCTTCGAGCAGCTCGTGTTATTGTTGTTGTAAAAAAAAATTAGGGACTTATTTTTAGACGCTAAGGAACAAAAAATCGGGTGCTCAACAATTTCTAAAATAAAGACCACCCTAACATTCATATATGACAAATGTCAGTTAAATTTCTTTTTCTTTTTAGTTCATGTTTTCTTTTAAATAAAAGTTTATTTAAAAAAAAAATTTACTTTTTATTTATTTCTTACTTTTTAGTCTTAAAAGTTTATTATTATTAAAATCTTTTTTTTTAATTTACGCTTTTGTATTAGTGGGCGATAAAAGGGGGTGTGGCCAAAATTTTTCCTAAACCCATCCCCTACTTGAAGGAAATTTACTTTCAAAGTTTTAGCTGAATCAGCGTAGTAGTTTTGGTGATATATCATTTTTACTGATTTGTGGGCGGTAAAAGGAGATATGGCCAAATTTTTTCCCGAACCTTATCCTCTATTAGAAAGAAATTTACTGTCAAAATTTCAGCTGAATCAGCGTAGTAGTTTTAGAGACATTGCATTTTTATTGATTTGTGGGCGTTTAAAAGGGGTGTGGCAATTTTTTTCCCAAACCTCTACTTGAAGAAAATTTAATGCCAAAATTTCAGCTGAATCAGCCTAGTTGTTTTGGTGATACAGCATTTTTATTGATTTGTAGGCGGTAATAGGGGGTGTGGAAAAAATTGTAATTTGATACATTGTTTTGTTAATAATTTTTTTCTAAGGGTTAATTATTTCTTTTGTCCAAAAAAAAAGAAAAAATAATAAGATTTACAATTTTATTATGATTTAATATAGTAATTTTTAATAATTGTTTAATATAATAATCTTCAAAATTTTTATTTTTAATCCAATAGTGATCTTAAAAATTAATAAAAAATAAACTGGCCATTTCAGCCCTTGGAAGGACTTTGACCGAGCTTCTATTGATCAGTTGTGTTGTGCGTGTTATTAAATGTTTCATCACAAATAACCAAGAACTGGACCTACGTGTTTTATGCCGACTCCGAACGGCTGGCTTATGTTCTCAAGAAGCTTTACATGGCAGTTTTTACTCTCTGAGGTTTGCCATTGTCTGCAGAGAGGTGACAACCGAACAGAGAAATTAATTCAATTGAAAAAATTTTCTGTCTGAGCTAAAATTTAACCCGGGCTACAGCGGTTCTTTAGCTTAGGGGCCACGCACTCTACCCAATAGGCTACGGTCGCCTATTGAAATTTCTTGGTTAATTAATTTATGGGTAATTAATTCACTGCACTATGTATTATATTCTACATATGGTAATTATAGGATTTAAAGAAATAAAATTTGTGACCGACTTATCTTTGGGCCTGGTCCGATTTGATTCCACCTGTGGTCCTCGGTCTCCAGTCAGCCACACTGTAAATCAATACGCCCGATTTATATATTTTTCATTTTATTGCGGATCACTAAACTTACATTTTATTTCTTTTGGATTCTCTTTGCTGCCCAGTTTAATTTTCCTCACTCAACTTTATTGATTTTTCCAATATTTCTTCCTGATCGTACCTGCTAAAACTTTTTCTTAATCTTCACTCTTCACTTTTCACAAACACAAACGCTAATCCTCACCTTTTTTCCTCTACATTCCTTGCCACTCGTAGTTTGTCCACTGATGTCGAAATTTGTGTAAATGTTGCAATTGTCATTTTTTCCTCCTTTTGTGTGTCCTTTTCACTTTATAATAAACTCTTTCTTTTTTTTTTAATATTTTATATATAACTATGCTTGTTTTACTTCACTGCACTGACTTATCTTTCTTAGAATTTGCACCAGAATGAAACTTTAAAACTTTTTTCTCATCAGACGAACCCTCACGTCAACCTCAACTAACTGGACTTTTCCCATAACTCATTTCCCCTATTCCTGATGTTTTTGGTGCCTTTGCGGTTTCTATATTTTCCCGGCCTTCTAGATTGTTCTATACTTAATATATATATATATTCTTTCTAATTATATATATTTTCAATTTCTGCCTCAAAAAGTCCAAAATATATATCACCTAACCCTTCCCGACTTTCCTCCTCCTCATCCTTTTTGTCCTACCCTTCTTTCTCCCTTATGTGGCCTTTTTCCGTACATTATAATGAAAAATCGGAATCGTACGGCGTTCATTCTCATTTAGTAGGCATACGATTCGCACCTTCATGAATGAAACGACTTAACTTTCGGCTTCCAGCTCTTTCCCTAATGATCAATGAACTTTCTGCTCTGCCAACACTATTTCCCTACTATTATGTTTCACTCGCCACTACGTTCTTCATTTACTATTAAGGTACGTTGTCGATTGAAACATGATGGCTGCCTTCTGTAGCTGTCAAAAGTAGTCGGGAAAACAACAGCAGAATTCGGCAAAGTAAGTTTATTCATTTAATTATCTCTTAATAATATCTTTTCAGGTCATGTAAATGATTCAAGACATTCGCCAGGTTCCTGTTCTTATTTTATGACAAGTAAGCACTTATCTTTATTTGAGGTTGCATTTAAATCAACATTTATATATTTTTACATGGCAGACAAGCAGACCAGGTAGTAGTTCCAGATATTTATATTTTTTTTTGCAGGTAAGTAATGAGTTTTTATTTCTAATTCATTTTTAAATGTTATTTTTTAGATCACCCGCTTTCATCGCACGCAACATGTTGGTGTCAATACCTAGGCTTCTTAAATTTACTGCCTTTTTTGCTTGCCGACGGAAAGCTGATTTAACTGTAGTTGATGACAGTGGTTATATTGTATCCCATAGAATGATTGTAGAACCGGCTTCGATATTTGATGCCGAGGCAAAAGCAATAACCCCTCGATTAGATTTTTGCAAAAACTCCCTTCATACTCTAATTTAAATATTTTAAATTTTTTAAAGAAATTAGCATAACAGTATTTAATAAATCTACATTTAACTATTCGTAATTGCTTAATTTGAAATAATTACCGATAGCCCCAGCTGCTAGTGCTTAAAAATTTATTGTAGATTGATTACCTTTATAATAAATAATTAATAAAAAAAACTAAAAAATTTTGATGAAAATAAACCATTTTTTAAATCCTGATGGCGTTTGTAGCTTCATTTCTTACTTGCCTATAATTTTACCAATTCAGTGCAGTAGGATTTTGTTTCCACTTATGTCTAATTTTTCAGTGCGAGTTTAAATTCTTGTCAAACCGAGCTTAATTCACCAAAGTTTTAGCATTCGTTGAAGTTATATTGACTTAAATTATCATTTAATGTGTTTCTTTTTTGCCTAAACCGAGTTTAAACGTCCAATTTTGGTGAGTTAGGCTCGCATGCTAACACAACGCATGCTAAGTAACGCATGAGCAAACCTGCGTAGTAGTAATTGGCCCAAAATACATTGTGGTGACCAGTCTGCGTGAGCAGTCAGTTATTCGAAATCGCGCTGTACTGGTCAGTCTGCGTGAAACCAGTTTTCTTTTGTGTACATGAACTGCTTCATACTGGGTGTATTTCTTTATTCATTCCGGATAAAGGAGAAACGAATAGAATAGATTGTTGTTTATCCAGAACAGAATGAATAAAGAAACAGTATTGGAAAAGAAAGAAAATTTTGTTTTTATTAAAACCAGAAACATATTTTTCGTATTTAATTAAAGACAACAAATACACCAGATAAAATTTTAAAATTAAAAATGCAACAAAGCAATCTAAAACATTTAATGTAAAAAATTTTTCCATTTTCATTTAACGAAGTTTTACTTCAAACAATCGAATATAGCCTCCCATACAAGGAATATTCTTTTTATTCTACCTTAGCTGATAGTATAAAAAGAACGCGTTCGGAATATTCCGTAAGAATAAAGAAATACAAAAAGAATATTCCGGATAATCAAAACTGAATAAAGAAACAAAAACAGTCATTCCGAACATCTGGAATGAATAAAGAAATACAGCCACTGGCTCTATAACTACTAGAGAGTCCAATCCCGAAAGCTTTTCACGATTATTTATTAAAAAAATTTATTAAAAACGTTTTAAATTATTTACTTCTTAAAATGTTCAATCCCGAACTAATCCCGGGATCATTGAAAATCCCAATCCCGAGATCCCGGGATTAGTTCGGGATTGAACATTTTAAGAAGTATAAATATATATTATATAATAAATATATAATAAATTTTTTATTATTTATTATTTATGAAACTAAAAAATGTAAATGAATTCATTATAAAGCAACAAAACCAAAAAAAATAGTGGTCATTTTAAGCAGCCCAATGATATGTTTAAAGAACGTGGTTTTTAAAGTTCAATAAAACACTGATCGGTTGCTAGTTTTAATTTTCTAATTGCAAAAATGGAAGAAGCTCAAAATGCAAGTAAAACTTTTTTTACGCCATATATTAATAAAATACATTAAATTGGATAGTTAATTTATTTGCATAGTAACAAAAAGCTATAGTGGGAGGTAACCAACAACAAGTAATATTTTAAAGGGTGCTCATAATTGTGGTTTTCAAGTATGGCAAAAAAACCACAATACCACGATACCAAACAATTGTGACTACCCTTATTGTTAATATACACAAAAAACTTAAAGATATTAATAAAACTTAAAATTATTTAAAGGCAAACTGTATTAACCCTCTAATACCACATTTTTTGTTTGAGCTCAAAATCAAATTGTACTAAGTTGGGGACGAGAAAAACGAGTCTGAAGTGCGTTTTTAATGTTAGTTCTTCGTTCATTTTTTACAGGAGAAAATGTCAACCACAAGTGTAAATTTTAACGGTTTTTTTAACACCTTACATTTTGTTTTAAATATTTTTTGTATATCAATTAAATTAAAAAGTAACTTCTTACTCACTTGTGTCTTTTTTTCACTTCGATCTCACTTCAGTTAATGTATTTTTTTTATGTAACGAAAATCGAGCTAAAAATTTTGAGTAAAAAAATAATTAAATTTGTAAAAAATTATGAAATTTCAATTTAAATTGACATAATTTTCAAACAGAGCATGCTAGCTCCAAGCGAAAAAAATAAATGTAGCTTGAAGATTCATCTAGACTCTGAAGGAAACCAAAATTTTCCACAGACTACGGTTTCATAGCGATAGACATGACCCCGATTATAGGCGGACCTGGTCATTAGAGGGTTAATTTAAACAACAAAAAATATAAAAAATAAAATACAGAACAGTTTAAGGTGTTATTTTATAAATGTAAAACATTTTTTTTAGACACCGTCTTCACGTTTTTTTGTGTTTAAGGCAAATTAAAGTTGAAAAACACTTTTCAAAATTAAATTTTTTAAATTGTTTTTAAAGTAATACATTAAGCTGATCAACGCGTGTTATTTTTCGTTAGTTTTGTTCGGATATTATTAGAAATATAACCCGCGGTATGATAATTGTAAGCAATTTGTAAGTTTCGATCACGATTGCCTCTACCACAAAACATAATTTTTTCCATAGCCAGAATATCAGACAATTTTGAAACACATAGCTGACTTCTCGATGTGGCAAATTTTTCTAAAACTTTGCAAAGTCTTTGCTCCAGTGATTCACACTCATCATCCTAACAATCTTTTTCAGCCTCAATAAAAGGTTTTTCTAATGTATATTCATATCAACCTAAATTGAAATAGTTGCATTTACATGAATATTTGTAATAGAAATTTTTATTAATGAAAATCCGGGATCCCGGAAACAAAATCTCCAGATATAAAAGGGCTTAAATCATCCGGGATCCCGGGATTAACTTCCCTAGTAGCTACACGCATCTGTATTCACTACTGTATTTATCTTGCTGAAAATAAACAAAACCAATAACAAACGACAAAAACGAAAGCATCTAATGTGTATTTATGTATGTACATTTTACATATATATTAATAACAACAAAAGTAGCATAACAAACGACACGATTTCGAACCAAACGAACAACAACAATAACAACAGCATAAGCAGCTACTGAAACAACTTGCGTATTTCTCAAACGAATATATGAATGTTTTTCTACTTAGATTTTGCTATTTTGTGAGTTTATTAAAGAAGTGACAAAATCCAAAGTTAGATATTCATTTTATTCGTACTCTAACTGATATTTTGGCATATATTTGTTCTTTGTACGATGAATATTAAAGGCTGTACGTATACCCCAAAATGTCAAATAAACTTCTTAAACGTGCTTGAAAAAAATTGTGAAAATGACCTCCATACAAACCGCGCTGTAAGACGTAATTCTACGTCAAAATTTAGCTTTTCGTCAACTGAGCCGAAAAACAACAGTCTGACCAGTTTAATTTATAATATGGATGCTGCTTTGCGAACTCCACGCCCACTAATCGATGCAGTGCTGATCTCTGCTACAGAATATAATTTGACCACGGTTACGGCGACCATATTTTTGTACCATAATACAGAATTAAAAAATATATATATTTCACAAAATTTTAATTATTTAATATCGATATTTTGAATTGACTGAATTAACAACAAATATCAATTTTTTTTCTCTCTAAGATTTGCCATTTAAAACTAAATGCAACCTTAAAATAATATTATTAAAATATATTTTTATAGTTATATTTTTATACTTATTACGCAACATAACTATATTCATCGCCCGAATTTGGAGTTCTCTCAATATATTGCTTATCTATGAGAGACTCGATGCATTTTTTTATCATCGAAATGCTTGGAGTAAAGCTAACTTTAGATTGAGACAAAATCTCTTGAATGAGAGCATTGTGCTTAAGTACTTTTCGAGATTTCATAATCCTTACAATAGCCGCTTGTAAGTATAGCTTCCTATCCTCATCGACCGCGCTGATTGTATGCTCAACCTCTTGTGGTGTTTCTTTTTGCAGAGCAGCTGTTATTTTGAACTTCGTCCTTTTATTGGTGTATTCCAAATTAAGCTCTATCTTTGTGTCTCCTTCCAGCGTCTCGGAACTTGAACTCAGTAACTTTGATTCAATCAAAGATTGCATATGCTTCTGAAAGGTTTCACTGTTAAGTTGAAGTGTAGTTTGAATCTCCTTGCATGAAAATGAATCAGATGTTTCGAAAAGAAGCAGCATCGCCATCTGATAGGTTTGCATTGTAACAATGTACGTTTTCTTCAAGTAGCCAATTCTTAACTCGCCATGACATAAGTGATGCAACCACGTAAGCTTTCGACCACTAAACGAGTTGTGGTAAAATGCTTCAAACATTCTTATCGATTTTTCAAACTCTTGTGGTACAGCAAATGGTATAACAACTTGTGTTGGACCCAAAGGCCAAGCTCCAGCCTGAAGTACTTTGATGGATAGATTAATTCCCAGATCGATGTCTTCTTTTTTCAAATGATTGCTAAACTTGTTGTTTAGATCGGCGGATAGTGAAATGTCTGTGAACATTCGATGTAACTTGTTGGTAAATTCGTAGCCACATGCTTGCTTCAATCTGTTAATCATGGCTTCTTCAGCGTCCATACTTTGCGACTGTTCATGTATAAGTCTTTTTGCTAGCATTCTGCTGTAGAATTTTTGATAAACATCCTTGTCCTCAATGTACTTGAATACAGTTATATTGTTCGTTAGTTTTTGGTCTATTTCCGCTTCGCTGGTTTTCGATTTTTTCAACAATGTATCACAATATTTAGCTACAAGTTCGGCACTGCGACATGGTTGCCTATCGCTTGGACGTCGATTAATAACACTGGCACATGCTTTGTCCAAAGCACTGAGAAACAACGAATCATTTTCAAATACATCCGATATCAGCTGCTGATACTTTTTATGAACTTTAAGCATATTCTCCACGAATTGAATGTGCATATTTTCACCCTTTAGCGTGGATATAGTTTCGATGCCTTCATTTTTAATATGATCCAAGAATGTTTGAATAAGCAAACCTTTTAAGTGATCAGGTATCGGTTTTAAAACTATGTACATATTACGCATATCTTTTCTTTTTTCTTGCGATACCATTTCTTTGCATTCGGAATAAAGGAAATCTAGACGATCATTGATGAAACCCTCTTCGCATTGTTTTCGCAGTTTTGGCACTGAACTTATATGCAAAAATTTCTGTGCTCTCTTATTTTCGTCATCAAGAATTTTTATTACTTCCTCCATATAATCGCTGACAGTGCAACGTTGCAGCAATTTAGATGATTCGCTACTGTAATATTCAGCACTGGATACCAAAAGCGGCGTTTCAAACAAGTCTTGATATAATTTTAAGGATCCGTTCTTTTTATAATATTGTACTTGTACAAAACTCAATATAACACCGTGTATGATTTTTACTCTATGATAATCTACTCCTGGACTACCGAAACGGTCTGCTTTGATGGCATCCAGTATATGCTTAACAAGCTCAGAGCTTAGTGATTCAATCATATAAATCCTCCAAATATCAAGTCCGAGTTCTCCTATCTCCATCTGTTCATAGGTTTCAATAGATAGGTTTCCATACACGACTTCAGCGTCGGAAATTTTCTGTTTCTTTATATGTTGTTGGTTCAAATAAGAGTATAAGAAGTGCAAGTAAGCTATTCCTTGACTATATTCTGTCCAGGCGTCGTAGTAACGTTGAAGCAGATCTGGTTTAGTCACACCATGTCCTGTAATGTGTGCGGACGAGTCGGCCAATGGAGCCACCTTCGATGCAAGCATATTCTTGACATGGTTTTCTAAAAACTGTTTGGTCTCATTATATAGTTTATCCGCAAAGGGCTCCGGGTGTGCCACACAAAGCGTGTAAACATCTGTGAAACTGGTGTTCCATACGTTGCGTTCAACCTTCCCAAGTGTGATGACAGCCTCAGCGGTAGACCTCAAGTTAGGCCAAATTTCATTGAAATTTACAGTCCTGGGTTTCAGCGACATAGCTTAAAATATAAATAAGCCTTGAAAAAAAATTAATATGTACTTATAAAATGAGTTGTCCGTAATTACTTTTCTTTTCGCAATGTTTTTCATCACTTCAAAGGGGGCTTTCAGACCATCGTACATGTGCGATGACTTGGGCATGCTCGACGACATGTACGATCATTCGAAAGCAAATGAGACCGTCAGACCGACATGTCGGACGAAAATCAAAAATTTTTGATTTTTCTGCCGGTTGGACCGACATGTACGATGCTATGAACGCATGTCGGTCCGACTCGCTGCATTTTTTCATTTCATTAAAAGCGTCAGCGGGTGAATAGCAACGAAGCGGAAAAAATATTAGAGAAAATTAATATGAAAAACGTTTGAAACATTTTATAATTGTTTATAATTAATTAAAATTGATAAACAATTCTCGAAATATGAAAAATGACTGCTAAATCATAAGGTCATCAAAAAATTGTTTAGCCATTACGCCGATGTGTCCTATTTGAGAGGCAGCAATGAAATGAAGTCGTCGCACATGTACAATTGTTTGAAAGCTCAAGAAAATATTCCCGTTATGCCGTAGTTATGCTAGCCAAACATGATTGCCGAACATTTTTTGTTGTTATTGTTTCACGTATAAAATGAAATGAACTTTTTCTCATATTCATTTTCTCGCTCTCGGACCGAACATTTTGATTGCTGATTGAAACACCAAACATGCCGAACTTTGTAAGTAATTTGGCCTTTTTCTGACTTCGCATCATGAAAAATATGATGTGAGTGTCAACGCACCTCTTGGTAACTCGGACCACTGTACCATCTCCGCTGTTTTTCCATATTCTAACCCCCGCCTAAAGCCCCGAAGAGGACTGCGTGGTTTTATGGAAGGGCAAATTGGACTGCGTTAAATAATTTTTATCGCAGCTTCAATTGGAAATTATGTTTCGCTGATAGAAATGTGAATGCCGCGGCTTTCATGGAGCAAGAAATTATTTTATTGGGTATGCGGTCTTTCATTCCCAATAAGATGAGAAGCATTAAACCAAAAGATCACTCATGGTTTAATGAGACTTGCAGGATTGCAGTCAGGTCCAAAGAGGAAGCCTTTCAGAATTGGCGTTCTAACAAGAATACTAATACAAAAAGACTTCGCATTGAGGCAAGGAATCGCTGTAATGCAATTTTAAAACGCGAAAAGTTTCTGCACGAAGCTCGCATTCGAGAACAGGTTCTTCTCTGCCCCAAAGGGAGTAAAAATTTTTGGTCATTTGTTAAAAGAGTGAAGAATCAGACATCATCATCGATTCCAACTCTTTTAAAAGATGACCAAATCTTCACTGACTCGGCTGATAAAGCGAACCTATTGGCTAGATTGTTTGCTCAAAATTCCACTCTCTCAGATAGCAATCAGCCACTGCCCTTTGTTGGGGGTGGATCTTCTGCAATGCAGGAGATATACTTTCGAACGAGAGCAGTTAAAAGGGTCCTTACAAATCTCAACGTAAACAAAGCCTCTGGTCCTGACAGCATACCGCCAATTGTGCTTAAAATGTGTGCTTCTTCGCTGGCTCGGCCTTTGCGCAACCTTTTCAACATCTCCTACAGAACAGGAGTATTTCCATCTTGTTGGAAGGTGGCAAATGTCCAGCCGGTACCAAAAAAGGGCGATGCCACGAACCCTGCAAACTACCAACCCATTGCGATATGCTCTACGCTTTCCAAAGGTATGGAAAGCATAATAAACTTTAATATCATGAACTATCTGGAGCTCAACCAACTGCTTAGTGATCGTCAATATGGTTTCCGTAGGGCTCGCTCTACTGGTGATCTTATGGCGTTCTTAACTGAAGAATGGAACCAATGCGTTCATTTTTTCGGCGAGAGCAGGGTTGTTGCTCTTGATATTTCAAAAGCATTTGACCGAGTGTGGCATAAAGCGCTCGTGTCAAAACTTGGTGCATATGGTTTTGGTGGTGGTTTTGCTCGATGGATCACGTGTTTCCTCAAAGACAGAACGATTCGGGTCGTAGTTGACGATATTTCGTCCGAGAAGCACGCCATCAACGCAGGAGTACCACAGGGTTCAGACCTATCGCCAACCTTGTTTCTGGTTTTTATCAACGACCTTCTGTCGTTGACGCATAACCCAATACATTCGTTTGCCGACGACAGCAGCATTTGTCATTCATATTCATTCAAAAAACGCCCAAGCTCTATGGAGATTGAGAGAAAAAGGCAAACTATGAATGATACACTGAATGATGAATGAATGATCTACAAAAAATCTCCGAGTGGGGTCTTGCAAATAGAGTAGAGTTCAATGCAAGCAAGACCCAGTGCTGCCTGTTAACCCACAAGCGGATGGATTGCCCATTAGCTTCCCTCTATATGAATGGTGTGGATCTTGTGGAATCAGCCGCTCTTGACGTTCTGGGCATATCGATCCAATGTGATCTTCGTTGGAATAATCATATTTTCGATGTGTCGAAAGAAGCGGCCAAGTGCCTAGGTTTTTTAAAACGGTGCAAAAAATATTTCACTTCAGCTGATCTTCGCATGATCTACACCTCATATATTAGGCCGAAAATGGAGTACAATTCGCACATTTGGGCAGGGGCTTCAAGATCTTATTTGGAGCTTCTGGATCGAATTCAACGTCGTGCGATATATTTGATAGGGGATGAAAGTATTTCATCCACTCTCAACTCTCTTGGGCATCGACGCAATGTTGGTTGCCTAAGACTTCTGTACAGGTACTACCATGGGAAGTGTTCAAGGGAGATACATGGCCTGACTCCACCAGCTCGTGTGTTTCCCAGGTCCACTCGGGCAGCTGTTCAAGCCCACCCCTTTACCATTGCCTCAATGTCCAACAGAACTTCGCATTACCGAGAGAATTCGTTTTTTAGTCGCACGGTAAGGTTGTGGAATAGTCTCCCTGCGAGCGTATTTCCCGGCAGTTTTGAGCTGTGCAAATTTAAAACAAATCTTCACCGATACTACTCCATCTATCCACACTTCAACTAACTATTACCTATCTTTCGAATCAACACAATGCTTATGCATTTATAGGGGGCATCCCCTGAGCGTTGGTTCAGTCTAAAAAAAAAAAAAAAAAAACTTTCCAGTGTTTGTTGTAGTCATTTTGTAGAATAGCATCAAAAAAGTAGGTAAAAGTATTAAAAAGTGAAGTTGATTATGTCTTCAAGTAATCCTTAACATAAACAGCTAGCTAGCATGTCAGATATATGCAAACCATTTTGTTTAAGATATTATAATAAAAATTCAGAGTAAGTAATATCAGTTCGTGTATTTCAATTCGTTAATTTTAAGTACACAAATGCAAATTAGGGTTGTGCTTTTTTGTGTTTTGACATACTATTACATATAATGCAACTGTGCCACCAATCATAGCATAACCACCAAACAAACATTTCAGCGAAGAGATTAAATTAACAAAAATTAACACCGAACATGTTTGGCTAGCATAACTACGGCATTAGTTTGTCGTCGTACATGTCAGCGTACAAGTACGTTCGTCTGAAACCCCCTTATATATAATAAGTTGGGGATTTGCCGAAGCAGACCACAGTGGGTCCCTTTTCGTCCCCCATTGGACAAAGGGTACTACTGCTCGGAGTACTCGTATGTGAGCATGCTCCTTGTGTAAGCATCTTTTGTCACCTCAAGCATATCCTTTTAGGTTAGTTGACCAGTCTCGGCTTCGCCAATAAATGGGCGTCCCAGAGTGCTCAATCTTATGCTTGCCAGCGCTGGACACTGGCTCAGAATGTGTGCTGCTGTTTCCGGCTCCTTTAGGCATAACCTACACGCAACGTCCTCGGTCAGAGTCATCTTCCCGAGATGGAACATGAAGGGACCGTGTCCTGTGACCAGTGCAGTAAGCCCGCTTAAAGTCCTTCGATTGTATCGGATAACTTTTGCTGCCTCACTACGAGACCACTTCACGGCCTCCTTTGATTGCCTGCAATTAACAGCTTCTTCCCACCTTTTACTGTGTTCCGAGTCCGTCCATTGTTTAATAAGGCCTGCCACCATATTGTCGCCTATGGCGATACGTGGTTCTGGTTCACAGAATTCTTCTGCTGATCCTGCTCTTGCTAAAGAATCAGCTTCTTCATTCTGTTCTATGCCAGAGTGTCCTCTCACCCACATAAGTATGAGCTCATTTGTCTGGGCACACCTATTGAGTTTTGTAAGACATTCTATGGCCAACCTGGAAGTGATGTCTGTCCGTTGCATACACCTAATCACAGACTGATTGTCGAGAGCGATGACAATTTTCTTGCCACTGATCCGGCCATCTATCAGGTGGTCCATCGCATGCACTACGCCAAGCATTTCTGCCTGGTATACAGACACAAACCTCCCCAACCTCAGTACACACGATAGGCTTAACTCTTTTGAGTACACGCCTGCCCCGGCTTGGCCATTCATCAGAGAG
The DNA here is from genome assembly GCA_963920525.1 of Dichetophora obliterata. Classification (NCBI taxonomy): domain Eukaryota; kingdom Metazoa; phylum Arthropoda; class Insecta; order Diptera; family Sciomyzidae; genus Dichetophora; species Dichetophora obliterata. Next base: position 125,648,153 of record OY986439.1, read on the forward strand.
CCGTCTGTGAATATACTGATATCGCTACCAGCGATTTCTTCACAAACGGCTCCATCCGTTATAAGAGTTTTATAACATTTTTCTGTTATTTTTACTCTCTGCCTTCCGTCCATAGGCATAAACGCCTCCCTGACATCTCTCTGTACAATATCAAGGATGCGAATATGACCATGCAGGGCCGTTGCCCCATGCCACGTAGCATTTCGCAACATTCTGGGGGCTGATAGCGCCGCTGTTTTCTTTATTTCTAAATCCAACGGCAGCATACCTAACAGAACCTCCATTGCGCTTGTTGGAGTGGTGCGTATTGCACCTGTTATTCCAACACACGCCAGCCGTTGGACTCTGTCCAGTCTCTTCTTAATGGTTTTCTGGCTGACTTTTGTCCACAAAATCACCGAAGCATACGTGATGACAGGTCTAACCATCATAGTGTAAACCCATTTCATAGCCTCTGGGTTTAGCCCCCATTTGAGACCACAAACGCGTCTGCACTGAAACAGAACCCTCTTGGCTCTTTGAATCCTATCTTCTACATGCTCGTTCCAGTTCAGTTTGCTATCAAGGGTTACACCTAGATATTTAACTTTCGTGGACATGTTGATTTCAGCTCTAAAAAGTCTGAGTGGTTCTGTCCTTAGGCCTACCCTCTTTCTAGTAAAGAGAATATTGTCTGACTTGCCTGCGTTTACGGTAAGGCCTTGTTCTCGACACCACTCCTCCACCATTCGGAGTGCTCCCTTCATGATGTCAGAGATGGTGTCAATGAACTTGCCGCGGACCACCAACGCAATGTCATCTGCATACCCTATCGTGTGTATGCCCGATTCATCCAGTCTAACCAGTAGTGAGTCCACAGTTATGTTCCACAGGGTTGGCGATAACACCCCGCCCTGGGGACATCCTCTACTTACTCTACCTCTAGTCTTTACTCTACCATTCTGCATGTTGACAGCCCTGTGTTTGAGCACATTGTCCACCAAATTTGCTATCATTGGGCTTACATTGCGTTCTGTCAGGGCTTGCCGCAGCCTTCCAAAGCATATTTTGTCGAAAGCACCCTCGATGTCCATAAATGTGGCCATCGCAATGCCTCCTGAAAATACCTCCTTTTCAGTCACTCTTACCAATTCGTGAAGAGCACTCTCCGTAGACCTACCTGCTCTATATGCATGTTGGCATCTACTCAGAGGATTTTGCATCAGCGAGGTGCTCTCAAGACAGTCAACCATCACTCTTTCCATCGTTTTCAAGAGAAAAGATGTTAGGCTGATCGGTCTGAACGACTTCGCCTCCGCGTAATCTTTTTTTCCGGGCTTCGGAAGAAAGACAACTTTCGCCTCTCTCCAGACTCTCGGAACATACCCAGTCGCTAGGCAAGTAACGAATATACCCCACAGCCTAGGTGCAATGAGATCCCCCCATTGCATCATAGCAGGGAATATACCGTCCATCCCTGATGTTTTGTACGGAGCAAATGAGCGTATAGCACTCCTCACCCCGTCCATAGTGATCATCCTTTGGGCTTCCAGCCTGTCAACCCTGTGCATTCCTTTCTTCAAGGGTGTCCACGGGTCATCAGACTTGAAACTTCCAGGAAAATGCACCTCCATCAGAACTTCTATGGACTCCTCTAGGTTCTCTGCCATGGTACCATCCTTTTTTCGGATCAGTCCAACTTTGGAGAATGGGTCCTTTGAAACCATTTTCTGAAGCCTACATGCTTCTGATATAGTTTCTATCCTAGAACAGAAGTCTCTCCACGACTGCCTTTTCCGTTGTCGTATGAGGTACTTCAGTTCCCTTTTCCGTGCCTGAAACCCCCTTAAAAGAATTGCTAAAAATAGGCTGTTTAGACGGTACGTGAGCATAATGCACTGAACACATTCAAGTCGCCAACGGCTTAATGACGCTACATAGGATTATTTTACATGCACTGAACACATTCACTACCACACGACATTACGACTCGACATAAAGAAAGAGTCAACAATATGGAAAAATCATGCAATTGTTTCATTTTTACATACACGAACCCTTATATTTGCGCAGTTATCGCCCGTTCTATATTTTTATTTTTGAAACCAATACGAAAGTGCTAAGAAATGCCTGCATGACTTTCATTGTGAGTCACTGAAGCTAGAGAGTTGATTTTGGTGTCAAAAGATTTTCAAAAATATTTTTATCTAAGTTTATTTATTTAAGTGGGTGACGTCCTGGTAGAGAATATGACGAGCTGTTCCAATGCAGCTAGAAAGTTTATTTTGTATACAATTTTTCTAATACCCTCTTTTTGGCTATATAGGTGGCATATGTGCAGGAAACTCCTGGAAAGCGTAGGAGGTCAGCGACGATTTTTTTCTTTGTTGTGTGGGGGTGAAAAATCTCAAGTGTCAAATTTTCGGTTGGCGTACAGAAACAATGTTGGATTGTGAACCAACCTTAATAAAAATGTCACTTTCAGAACGCATCCTCAATTTTGACAGCTAAGGCGACAGTGGTTGCCATGCTCAGGCTTGAATTTGAATTCGACAGACGAAACCAAACGTAAATGGCTCAACAGGGCGAGTTTTCTCATCGGCTCAACCGGAAAAACATTTGTAGATCCCTTGTTCAGCAGTGAATTTTAGTTGATATTCAAACCTGAGCTGGGTTTCAACTATTTGACCGTTGAATTTATTTTTCATATTTTTGCTTATTGAGTTCTTTAAAAACGCCATCTAGTAGCGTTGTTCATGTTCCACATCACTCAGATGTGATTATTCTGAACCACACCCATGTTATTCTGAAAAATTCGTACAAATAAGATGGCCAACAACGGGCTTGATTCGGTGTAAGCCAATCAAAATGGAGAGTTGAGCGTGCCTAAAGCGGAATTGGCTGACATGGCCACTAATCTACCCCTCAACTACTTCCAACTTTAGTACTTTCACTAAATCACGCAGTGCGTTCTTTCACTTATTGTTTCACACAATACTTTCTTAAACAAGTGATTATAATAGACGTAACGGGACGTAAAGATCCGTTGGATTTAGATTTCTATGTTACTTTACATTACGTCTGTTCAAAGAGCAACTAAACATTGAAGTTAGATTTTATTATTGCGCTATTGTATATTGTTGAACTAAGGTTTTTGTTGAGTTTTCGTTATTAATGTGATAGTTCTATATATCCACAGATATGGATGACGAAGTTTTAATTGAACTTGTACGGGAACGTGCAATTATTTACGACAAACAACTGCCTGGCTACTGCCTATTATAATTGCTACAACGTTTTATTACATTACGTCCCGTCCCGATGATAGTTGATAACATTTCGTTACTTTACAGTACGTCTTTTATAATTCTACCTTTACACGAGACAATACTGTTAAGACTGTCAAGAGTACGTATAAGTTGTCAAACTTTTGTGTTTGTGAATAAGCGTCCAGACAGTTGGCAATACAGTAGACAAAACCGTAAAAAATTTCCATTTTCTGAAGAATGCTTTTGTTAAAACTACGAGCACGCCAAAGTATTGCAAATTTACAATTAGTTTTATTGAATTTTCTCATCTTCTATATTAAATAAGCAAAATATCATTCTACTGTCCTAGCTACTGTCCCGCCAACTGTCTTCAAAAAAGTTAAGACAGTAGCAGACAGTAGGAAAAGTGAGTGTGTGTGGGTAAAAATTTGTGAATGTGTTGCAACTGTCTTAACACTAACGTCTCGTGTAACCCCCGTGTTAGAAATAAAATTTTTTTAAACTTGCCTACCACCAGAGGTTGTAACTTTCCTTTCCGTCCAAACCGTGGTGGGTGACACTGACCACTTGTCAAGAACAAAAGAAAAAAGCCCAAAAAAATTAATCCGGGAAAATCACGGTAGGCAAGGGAAACTTAAAAGATTTTGCCTTGATTAAAGATTATCACAATGAATCTTTTCGAATAGCATGTTCGAGCTCGGAGGTAGTGGCGTATAGCACTCTCCGACACAGTGCTACAGCAGCTAAGTGCTCCACTGAACACGGCAGTGCCAGCCTCGTATTGCAGTCAGAACCACATAGGCTTAAATAAAAATGGCATATCCAACCACAGCGGCGAAAATAAAAACAACAGCCACGACCACAGCTGGACGTGGCACCAACAGCTCTGCGAAATAGCCACCAACGTGGCACCAGTGGAAACACTAGTGCTCACCCATCACCGGCAACAGCAGCCACAACATTCGCGGTGACAGCTAGCACCAACAACTACGCTAGCACCAACAACCGCAGCTAACATCAACATCCACAGCAAGCAACAGACACCACCAACACAACAAAGGATCTCTATCCCCAATCCCCCCAACAATCGGGACCACAGGTTTCATTTTTGATTTTTTTTATTATTATCACAGTCACTCTATCGTAAATTTTCCAAAAGAATTTTCGCACTTTATACCATAAAAATAACAATCAATTAGTAAAGTCCTGTAATGAAAACTTAAACAACCACCATGTTACTGGGAAAAAAAGCGAGGTGGTTTCAGGCAAGTTGACAAAAAAAATTGCGCATTTATCCAGGTTGTTAGAAAAACCGATTAAAACCTAATAAGAAATTTTTATAAAGCTATTTTGTAAATTTATACTCAAATAAGAGTAAATAAATAAAATCTTTTAAATCTTAATAACAGTAAACAAGAAAATCTTAAGCTTCAGCAAAGGTCTGTAAAAGTAAGCAGTTAATACTTATTGGATTTTGCTTTTTTTTCGGATGCAAAAACTACTTAATTGCAAATTTCAAGCGCAAGCAGCTTGTCTCATTACTTACACCATAAAAATCTTTAAAAAATTTATTAAATAAATAAAAGTAAATTTTAGATATTTTAAACAAAAATCAACTTAAATTCAAACAAAAGCAATTTAAATGAAAATAAAAGCCATTTAAATTAAAACGAAAACAATTTAAATGATAAAGATTTTCGTTTAATTTTTCGCTCTAGCTGTAAAAAAAAGCTTTCATAAATGCTATTTTTTCTGTTCTTTTTTTTAATTGGATGTAGTGTTACGCAAGCATATATAATTTATATTATGAAGTAATATAAGTAACGAAGAAGAAAAATTTCTTGATTTACCCCAGGGTAAATAGGAATCGAACATAAAATCACGTTTTTTATACAAAAAAATTGAAAATAAAGAAAGAACTTTAAATTGAACATGATACCAAATGATGCGAATAATAAGCTAAAATTTAACGTGATACAAAATTAATTGAACTTGAAATCAATTTTTTTGAAATACATAATGATTCGAACATAAAATACATTTTTTTGTAATACATAATGAATTGAACATAACATAAAGCTTTGTTTTTTCAATATATCCTATAATTTAAATGAAACACGCGTACGTGGCAAGAAAATTTAAGATGGATTTAAAGATAAATTTTAAATAAGATAAAGTACGGTTTTATTGTTGAAGTATCTATGGTTCGATACTTTAAAGGCAACATGCGTGCACTGCAAGAAAACGTAAGATTAATTTAACGTAAAAAAAAGTAGAAATTATAGAAGAATTTAAATGAAACACGTTCACCGAGAAAATAAAACAGAAAACAATATAAAAGATTAATTTCGAAATAAACGATTTCCAGATTGAAAAAACATTCAAATTGAATGCAATAAAGATTTATATATTTGTATTAAACGCAAATACACTAAAAATTTAACTTTCACAAATTTTCTATTTACGTTCTGTATACACTGAAAAGAAAATTTAAAAATTTAAACGTTTTTATACTTGCCTTTTGAATTACGAAAAAATTACCGTCTACGTTATGTTATTTATGTTCAGTATACACGAAACAGAAAATTGAAAAATTTAAACATTTTTATACTTACCTTTTGAATTACACAAAAAAATTAACGTGTACGTTATGATGTTTACGTTCAGTATACACTGAAAAGAAAATTAAAAATTTAAACATTTTTATACTTACTTTTGAATTACACAAAAAAATGAACATTGATGCTCAAGCTAAAGGTCCCGTTACTTGTGTGTCAAATAATTTTTGCATGCAAGTTTTGTTATTGTCATAAAAATGATTAAAATGTTATTATTTCATTGATAATTATTTTTTGTTTTGTTTAATTTTTTGACAAACACAATGATGTGCAACATTTTGTATTGGTTTATTTGTTTTTTAAAGCATTGGCCCGCTCTTAAAATGCCTATGGCTCAACTGCTTTAGACTATCTTCTTTCAAAAACTGAGCGTCGTTAGTAAAAACAAGTTGGTTAAAAATTAAATTGAAAATGACAAATCAAAGAGAGCATTGTCGTCATATTTTATTATTTTACTTCCGAAAGGGAAAAAATACGGTGTAAGCCCGGAAGAAATTATTTGAAGTTTATTGCGAGGACTGCCTTACTGAACGCCAGACTCAACACCTCTTTATATAACCCGTCGAAATTGACAGAACTCAATTGGGAACTAACGCCTTATCCACCTTATAGTCCTGAATTAGCACCATCAAATTGCCATTTGTTTCGCTCCCTTAAAAACCATTGGAAAGGTAAAACTTTTGATTTCGATCAAGCTGTTAAAATGTTAAAAATGAGTTAAAAATTAAAAAAAAATTAAAAAAAATTAAGGACTAAATATATTTAATAAAGCTCAGAAATTTTATATATAATAGTTTTTATACTATTATTAATGAAAGGTAAAACACTGTGAAAACTTGAACTATAGGATGTTCGATAACTAAAGTCGTTTTTTTCATATTTTTCAAAGTGAATTAATTTATATTAACAACAAACATTAATCAATGATGTATTGACCATTTTGTTGGATGACCTTTTGCCATCTTGTGGTAAGTTGAAAAATTCCACGTTTTGCCAACAACGAAGAAGCCTTGGTTTTTAGAAATGAAAAACTGGTGCAGCTCATTTTTAACAGCTTGATCGGAATCAAAAGTTTTACCATTCAAATGGTTTTGAAGTGAGCGAAACAAACGATAATCGATGATGCTAAGTCAGGACTTTAGTGTGGATATGGCATCAGTTCCAAATTGAGCTCAGTCATTTTTTAACGGATTATCAAAGAGGTGTTGGGTTTGGCTTTCAGTAAGGCAGTCCTCGCCATAAACTTCACATCATTTCTTCCGAGTTTGCACCGTATTTTTGCCCTTTCGGAAAAACAATAAAATATTCCGATAATGCTCTCTTTGCTCCATTTTCAACTTAATTTTTAAATAACTTGTTTTTACTAACGACGCTCAGTTTTTGAAAAAGATAGTCTAAAGTCTAACCTTTAAAATTGTATATAATAATGTAAGCCACACAATTACTACTACATGAAATATACAGTTCCCGCCATCTATAAGAAAAAATCGACATTAATTATCGAAACACCAATATTTTCTATAATGTTATCAATTTGTTAACAAAAAATATGTTCCTTATGCATAAATGCGTTGATGTTGGATACAATTGACATTTTAGAAGACATACACAAAGGCATACACAAAGTGAATAGAAAAATATTTGTTTAAAAAGAAACACACTTTTAAAAAGTTTAAAGAACAAAATATGGATTAAATAAATTTAATAAAGTTTGAAGTTTTTTTATACAGTTTGTATACTATTATTAATGAAATCAATATTAAGCTGAAGATATAATAGTGGAAAGATCATCAGTTAGCTAGTTAAATTAATTACTTGAAGCTGAAATCTTATGCTCACTCGACACCTTTAACCACCCCGCTGACGGCCTTACCATCATTAGAAGTACAGCTGATTATTTTCTTTATCCTTTTGAAGGTATTACAAATACGCCATATAAGTTTCGTGACTTCAGAAATACTTTTTACCTTCACTTTTTTTTACCGGTCCATAAGGGTTGCTGACGATTAATACCGAATTTTCTTAGCAGCTAACTGTTATTTTTTCAATCTTAACTATTCTAGCAATAACTCCACGAATTTTCAAGACTTCAGAAATTCTTTTGCTTTAATTATTTTTCTACATAGTTAACAAATTTTCACGGCCAGCTCCAGTAAGACGCTACCAGCTGATTATTGTTTTGATTATTTATTATACTTAAACAAAAAATTGATATAAAAATTATTGTTTCAGAAAACCTTGAAAAAGTTGCAACGCTGCCTCTCGGACTATTAGATTTGATGTCTGATACTTGGATTTCTAATATACGTCTCCATTTAAAAATAAAGATTTTTACTTGGCTTGGGGGTTACACGTCCAAGTATTGCCTTTCAAGATGCAATACATTAAACTTTTTTTGCTAACAGTCACGCTTTTAAAAATGGACCGCCAATTTGCTTTCAATTTTCCTTTCAAGTCATGTGGCAAATTGACTGTCAAGTTTTGACAACTGATCACAGTTTTTGTAAATAAATTTTTCGTAAGGGATAAAACTAGCAAAATAGTTTAAAAAGAAAGGCTTATTAATTTCTGCTGACATGAAAAGGTTTGTTGAAAATGACGATTTTTTTTATATGTTCCTTTAAATTGTTTATTTCTTGTAGCACTTTCAGTGATCCGAGCATTGTTGTTTTCATGACGACGATATCTTGAAAATAATATTGGATCATTTAGCGGTGTAAAGGCGCATGTCACACTTAGCGGACATGGACAAATTTGTTGTTGTTTTCACGGATAAAAGAGAAAATTGGAAATTGAGAGCTTATTTTACACGTAAAAACAACAACAAATTTGTCCGTGTCCGCTAAGTGTGACATGCGTCAAAAAGGCAAAGGTCTTTCAAACATTTGAATTTCCGTAATTTTTTCTCTCTCATTGTTTCGTCCACGGTATGCTGCACATAGTTTTCTGCTCGATAATGGCGGAAGCAAAACTTACTACGTTTTGGCCACCATTTCGTGCAGGCAATGCTCCTTTATGCAATTGATTCAGTAAAACGGCTACCCTCTATAGGTTGTTTATAAGTGGTTTTATTTGCTTTTAAAATGGATGGGTTGAATTCTGATCTTCTGGGGTTAAATTTAATTAGATTGGCCAATATATATGCAGAAAATTAATACATATGTAGTGTGAGCCCTAAAGTAAAATTAAAAAAAAAACATAGCATCATTGATGAATTTAAATGGTACATTTCCTGATGCAGTACAGTTTTATTACTACTAAACGTAAAACTTCAAGAATATGTAACCGTTGTCCGAATTGTTCTCAGCTTTGGACCGTGAACCATAGTAGAACTAGACAAGGTAGTGTTAGGGCTGAATGTGTTCTCTTTCTTAGTGACCATAACGTCAAACTCAGCCATTTTGGTATTTTTGGCAATTTTTGCTTTCATATTGCATTCTCATTGCTTGCAGATTTGAAATGTCAACTTCGTTTTGATAGTTTCGGTCACCGGCTCTCCGCCCTAACACTACCTTGTCTAATTTTGCTATGCCGTGAACATATTTTGTCGGTTGCTTGGAAAGTTTTGGATGACAGAGACGATCTCGCAATTTCCAGTTTTTTCTTAAGCCACGAAAAGAACAACAAATTTGTCAGTGTCCGCTAAGTGTGACATGCGCCAAAGTCTTAAACGTGTAGTCACAGCGCGTAATGCCTAATGCTCACTAAATTTATTACAGAAACACCCTGTGCCAGCAGCAATGATAAATTCATCGGCGACGAAATCGTCGCTATCTTCACAGACGTGATTACTGCATACAAGTAGCCGCATTTAAAAAGTAAGCAAAGTTGATCTTATATGTGCTACCAAATATCACATAATAAACATTTCCTTTTATTTCCTCGATCATCATATGTGGCCCTCACAGCATTTAATATCAACATAAGTTTGCGTATTCGTTGCTTTTGCGTGTTGTCATTTATACTTACGTAATTATCGTTTTCTACTTATTCAGATTCATGGCAAGCGGAGTCATCCGTCAAGTGGTGAAAAGATACGGAGCAGTTATATTTTTCCCAACAGTCGTTTTAGGAAGTATCTACGCCGATTGGTCGCATACTCGTGACTGGAAGCTTGGTATAAAGGAGAAAGCTAAAAACGAGGAGCTACTTTCACAGTAAACAAAAAAATAAATCATGTTTGGAATCACCAAGCAATTTGTTTGGCTATTTTTGCCATTAACTGGATTAGCCATTGGCACTTTCTTGGATAATAAAGAAACTGAGCGCATGACTAGATTTAGAGATAAGAGTGCCCTCTACGGGAGAGCAATGGGACCATCTGATCAACCATCCTGGTAATAAATCTAGATGAATATCGTAGTTATAATATGATGTGTAGTTCCAATTCTTGGGAATAAATAATGCGAATGTTGATCAAATAACTCATTTTCTCGGAAAGTTTTGATTTTATTTTTATCTAAGTTTTAATGGGCATGCAATTACACCCCAAATAATAATGACCCAGAAAAAATTTAAGTCCCCAAAATTTTGGGTTTTATAGGATTGTGAAAAATACCCCAACGTTAATGGGCAATTACTCCAAAAAATTAAATATGGCCCCAAAAATGAAATATCACTCCAAATTTGTTTTAGTTGTTTCCCCATATAATTTTTTTTGTTGGCCTTTTTTCATATTTTTTTTTGTGCCATTACATATTGGGGTGTAATTGCATGCTAAGTTTTAAATGTGTTTGACTTTTTTGAGGTTAATATGTCGATATCACCACAAGTTAATCCATTTTAATATTATATTTGTTTGTAAAGTAGACTTAAGTCATTGTTTTAAAAGTTATAGTAAAGTTCACGTTATATTTGTAATATTTAATAATCTAAACATATTTTGTAACTATCTTTTATTTATTTAAATTATCGGAAATATTTTTAGTTCGACAAATTCTTTAATAGTGTATGTTCGCCTGTATTCTATTAATTAATCCAAAATAATTAATAAACTGTTTTTGAAAAAGGGAATGTTTTTATCAATTTAACAAGGAGCAATCGAAGCGATTGAAAAATATACATCAACATTATTTGTAGCGATAACACTGTGTGCTTTTTGGGTGCCCTTTTTTATGTGTTACTCTTTTATAACTCATATAAATGACTCTTTAAGGACTCATATTAAAGACTATTAAGACTCATATATAAAACTTTATATGTCGCTAATTGCTTTCTAATATTTGTTCCTCCACTACTCAATAAGGACTGAAAGGGTGCTGGAATTTTATTATCAGGAGTTCGATTAAAAACCTCACTCGCTTTCTCATATTCGGAAAAGATGTCATTTATAAATATTGAAAACAGAAGCGGTCCGAGAACAGACCCATGAGACACTTCACTGCTAACATGCTTGTATTGAGACCACTTCTTTGCAATATTTGCTTTCTGAACTCTGTTCGACAAGTAGCTACTTACAAGATTAACGGCATTAGCACAAAACCCATAATAATTATTTAGCTTTTGGCAAAGTAATGAATGATTTACAGTGTCAAATGCTTTAGAGAAATCAATCAAGCAGAGTAGGGTAAGAAGGCCTTAATCATAAAGTGAGTAGCAGTTGCACAGCTGTGGCCGCCACGAAATCCAGATTGCAATGGGGATAACAAATTGGTTTGTAAGAGAAAATTCGACATCTGATCAGCTTCGCACACCTTTGACAAGCAGGACAAAATTAATATCCAAATTTTTGGATATTTTGGCCTATAACAGCCAAACCATTGAGATTTTTGTCTTAGTATTGGATCGAAAATCTCAATGGTGTCGCTGTTATAGGCCAAAATATAAAAAAAAAAACGTGACATAAATCTGAGAAAAAACTGCAAGTCAAAATCTGGAAGCTCGAGATTTCACCGTAGAAGTATGGTCTAGTGGACTTTTTTGCTCAGTACAATCCCAAGAATCACAAACGCGAAGCTCCCATTAAGATGTTCAAATCGCCCCACCCTAATATCTTAAAGCCGGAAGATCAATACATTTAAAGTCTTTGTAGGTAATGGTTTTGGAAGTAGTAGTGCGATATAGCAGTATATCAAGTGTACAAAAAAATAAGTCATGATCGGAAAGAAAATAAATTTGATCAAACAATAGAACAGACGAGACATCAGAGACAATAGAATAATCAAGAAGGCTTGGAGTATCATTATTGGAAAATTCACCAAATTGAATGCAATAAAGATTTATATATTTGTATTAAACGCAAATACACTAAAAATTTAACTTTCACAAATTTTCTATTTACGTTCTGTATACACTGAAAAGAAAATTTAAAAATTTAAACGTTTTTATACTTGCCTTTTGAATTACGAAAAAATTACCGTCTACGTTATGTTATTTATGTTCAGTATACACGAAACAGAAAATTGAAAAATTTAAACATTTTTATACTTACCTTTTGAATTACACAAAAAAATTAACGTGTACTTTATGATGTTTACGTTCAGTATACACTGAAAAGAAAATTAAAAATTTAAACATTTTTATACTTACTTTTGAATTACACAAAAAAATGAACGTTGATGCTCAAGCTAAAGGTCCCGTTACTTGTGTGTCAAATAATTTTTGCATGCAAGTTTTGTTATTGTCATAAAAATGATTAAAATGTTATTATTTCATTGATAATTATTTTTTGTTTTGTTTAATTTTTTGACAAACACAATGATGTGCAACATTTTGTATTGGTTTATTTGTTTTTTAAAGCATTGGCCCGCTCTTAAAATGCCTATGGCTCAACTGCTTTAGACTATCTTCTTTCAAAAACTGAGCGTCGTTAGTAAAAACAAGTTGGTTAAAAATTAAATTGAAAATGACAAATCAAAGAGAGCATTGTCGTCATATTTTATTATTTTACTTCCGAAAGGGAAAAAATACGGTGTAAGCCCGGAAGAAATTATTTGAAGTTTATTGCGAGGACTGCCTTACTGAACGCCAGACTCAACACCTCTTTATATAACCCGTCGAAATTGACAGAACTCAATTGGGAACTAACGCCTTATCCACCTTATAGTCCTGAATTAGCACCATCAAATTGCCATTTGTTTCGCTCCCTTAAAAACCATTGGAAAGGTAAAACTTTTGATTTCGATCAAGCTGTTAAAATGTTAAAAATGAGTTAAAAATTAAAAAAAAATTAAAAAAAATTAAGGACTAAATATATTTAATAAAGCTCAGAAATTTTATATATAATAGTTTTTATACTATTATTAATGAAAGGTAAAACACTGTGAAAACTTGAACTATAGGATGTTCGATAACTAAAGTCGTTTTTTTCATATTTTTCAAAGTGAATTAATTTATATTAACAACAAACATTAATCAATGATGTATTGACCATTTTGTTGGATGACCTTTTGCCATCTTGTGGTAAGTTGAAAAATTCCACGTTTTGCCAACAACGAAGAAGCCTTGGTTTTTAGAAATGAAAAACTGGTGCAGCTCATTTTTAACAGCTTGATCGGAATCAAAAGTTTTACCATTCAAATGGTTTTGAAGTGAGCGAAACAAACGATAATCGATGATGCTAAGTCAGGACTTTAGTGTGGATATGGCATCAGTTCCAAATTGAGCTCAGTCATTTTTTAACGGATTATCAAAGAGGTGTTGGGTTTGGCTTTCAGTAAGGCAGTCCTCGCCATAAACTTCACATCATTTCTTCCGAGTTTGCACCGTATTTTTGCCCTTTCGGAAAAACAATAAAATATTCCGATAATGCTCTCTTTGCTCCATTTTCAACTTAATTTTTAAATAACTTGTTTTTACTAACGACGCTCAGTTTTTGAAAAAGATAGTCTAAAGTCTAACCTTTAAAATTGTATATAATAATGTAAGCCACACAATTACTACTACATGAAATATACAGTTCCCGCCATCTATAAGAAAAAATCGACATTAATTATCGAAACACCAATATTTTCTATAATGTTATCAATTTGTTAACAAAAAATATGTTCCTTATGCATAAATGCGTTGATGTTGGATACAATTGACATTTTAGAAGACATACACAAAGGCATACACAAAGTGAATAGAAAAATATTTGTTTAAAAAGAAACACACTTTTAAAAAGTTTAAAGAACAAAATATGGATTAAATAAATTTAATAAAGTTTGAAGTTTTTTTATACAGTTTGTATACTATTATTAATGAAATCAATATTAAGCTGAAGATATAATAGTGGAAAGATCATCAGTTAGCTAGTTAAATTAATTACTTGAAGCTGAAATCTTATGCTCACTCGACACCTTTAACCACCCCGCTGACGGCCTTACCATCATTAGAAGTACAGCTGATTATTTTCTTTATCCTTTTGAAGGTATTACAAATACGCCATATAAGTTTCGTGACTTCAGAAATACTTTTTACCTTCACTTTTTTTTACCGGTCCATAAGGGTTGCTGACGATTAATACCGAATTTTCTTAGCAGCTAACTGTTATTTTTTCAATCTTAACTATTCTAGCAATAACTCCACGAATTTTCAAGACTTCAGAAATTCTTTTGCTTTAATTATTTTTCTACATAGTTAACAAATTTTCACGGCCAGCTCCAGTAAGACGCTACCAGCTGATTATTGTTTTGATTATTTATTATACTTAAACAAAAAATTGATATAAAAATTATTGTTTCAGAAAACCTTGAAAAAGTTGCAACGCTGCCTCTCGGACTATTAGATTTGATGTCTGATACTTGGATTTCTAATATACGTCTCCATTTAAAAATAAAGATTTTTACTTGGCTTGGGGGTTACACGTCCAAGTATTGCCTTTCAAGATGCAATACATTAAACTTTTTTTGCTAACAGTCACGCTTTTAAAAATGGACCGCCAATTTGATTTCAATTTTCCTTTCAAGTCATGTGGCAAATTGACTGTCAAGTTTTGACAACTGATCACAGTTTTTGTAAATAAATTTTTCGTAAGGGATAAAACTAGCAAAATAGTTTAAAAAGAAAGGCTTATTAATTTCTGCTGACATGAAAAGGTTTGTTGAAAATGACGATTTTTTTTATATGTTCCTTTAAATTGTTTATTTCTTGTAGCACTTTCAGTGATCCGAGCATTGTTGTTTTCATGACGACGATATCTTGAAAATAATATTGGATCATTTAGCGGTGTAAAGGCGCATGTCACACTTAGCGGACATGGACAAATTTGTTGTTGTTTTCACGGATAAAAGAGAAAATTGGAAATTGAGAGCTTATTTTACACGTAAAAACAACAACAAATTTGTCCGTGTCCGCTAAGTGTGACATGCGTCAAAAAGGCAAAGGTCTTTCAAACATTTGAATTTTCGTAATTTTTTCTCTCTCATTGTTTCGTCCACGGTATGCTGCACATAGTTTTCTGCTCGATAATGGCGGAAGCAAAACTTACTACGTTTTGGCCACCATTTCGTGCAGGCAATGCTCCTTTATGCAATTGATTCAGTAAAACGGCTACCCTCTATAGGTTGTTTATA
The DNA here is from genome assembly GCA_963920525.1 of Dichetophora obliterata. Taxonomy (NCBI): domain Eukaryota; kingdom Metazoa; phylum Arthropoda; class Insecta; order Diptera; family Sciomyzidae; genus Dichetophora; species Dichetophora obliterata. The sequence goes on from OY986439.1 coordinate 125,663,513, forward strand.
AGTGGTTTTATTTGCTTTTAAAATGGATGGGTTGAATTCTGATCTTCTGGGGTTAAATTTAATTAGATTGGCCAATATATATGCAGAAAATTAATACATATGTAGTGTGAGCCCTAAAGTAAAATTAAAAAAAAAACATAGCATCATTGATGAATTTAAATGGTACATTTCCTGATGCAGTACAGTTTTATTACTACTAAACGTAAAACTTCAAGAATATGTAACCGTTGTCCGAATTGTTCTCAGCTTTGGACCGTGAACCATAGTAGAACTAGACAAGGTAGTGTTAGGGCTGAATGTGTTCTCTTTCTTAGTGACCATAACGTCAAACTCAGCCATTTTGGTATTTTTGGCAATTTTTGCTTTCATATTGCATTCTCATTGCTTGCAGATTTGAAATGTCAACTTCGTTTTGATAGTTTCGGTCACCGGCTCTCCGCCCTAACACTACCTTGTCTAATTTTGCTATGCCGTGAACATATTTTGTCGGTTGCTTGGAAAGTTTTGGATGACAGAGACGATCTCGCAATTTCCAGTTTTTTCTTAAGCCACGAAAAGAACAACAAATTTGTCAGTGTCCGCTAAGTGTGACATGCGCCAAAGTCTTAAACGTGTAGTCACAGCGCGTAATGCCTAATGCTCACTAAATTTATTACAGAAACACCCTGTGCCAGCAGCAATGATAAATTCATCGGCGACGAAATCGTCGCTATCTTCACAGACGTGATTACTGCATACAAGTAGCCGCATTTAAAAAGTAAGCAAAGTTGATCTTATATGTGCTACCAAATATCACATAATAAACATTTCCTTTTATTTCCTCGATCATCATATGTGGCCCTCACAGCATTTAATATCAACATAAGTTTGCGTATTCGTTGCTTTTGCGTGTTGTCATTTATACTTACGTAATTATCGTTTTCTACTTATTCAGATTCATGGCAAGCGGAGTCATCCGTCAAGTGGTGAAAAGATACGGAGCAGTTATATTTTTCCCAACAGTCGTTTTAGGAAGTATCTACGCCGATTGGTCGCATACTCGTGACTGGAAGCTTGGTATAAAGGAGAAAGCTAAAAACGAGGAGCTACTTTCACAGTAAACAAAAAAATAAATCATGTTTGGAATCACCAAGCAATTTGTTTGGCTATTTTTGCCATTAACTGGATTAGCCATTGGCACTTTCTTGGATAATAAAGAAACTGAGCGCATGACTAGATTTAGAGATAAGAGTGCCCTCTACGGGAGAGCAATGGGACCATCTGATCAACCATCCTGGTAATAAATCTAGATGAATATCGTAGTTATAATATGATGTGTAGTTCCAATTCTTGGGAATAAATAATGCGAATGTTGATCAAATAACTCATTTTCTCGGAAAGTTTTGATTTTATTTTTATCTAAGTTTTAATGGGCATGCAATTACACCCCAAATAATAATGACCCAGAAAAAATTTAAGTCCCCAAAATTTTGGGTTTTATAGGATTGTGAAAAATACCCCAACGTTAATGGGCAATTACTCCAAAAAATTAAATATGGCCCCAAAAATGAAATATCACTCCAAATTTGTTTTAGTTGTTTCCCCATATAATTTTTTTTGTTGGCCTTTTTTCATATTTTTTTTTGTGCCATTACATATTGGGGTGTAATTGCATGCTAAGTTTTAAATGTGTTTGACTTTTTTGAGGTTAATATGTCGATATCACCACAAGTTAATCCATTTTAATATTATATTTGTTTGTAAAGTAGACTTAAGTCATTGTTTTAAAAGTTATAGTAAAGTTCACGTTATATTTGTAATATTTAATAATCTAAACATATTTTGTAACTATCTTTTATTTATTTAAATTATCGGAAATATTTTTAGTTCGACAAATTCTTTAATAGTGTATGTTCGCCTGTATTCTATTAATTAATCCAAAATAATTAATAAACTGTTTTTGAAAAAGGGAATGTTTTTATCAATTTAACAAGGAGCAATCGAAGCGATTGAAAAATATACATCAACATTATTTGTAGCGATAACACTGTGTGCTTTTTGGGTGCCCTTTTTTATGTGTTACTCTTTTATAACTCATATAAATGACTCTTTAAGGACTCATATTAAAGACTATTAAGACTCATATATAAAACTTTATATGTCGCTAATTGCTTTCTAATATTTGTTCCTCCACTACTCAATAAGGACTGAAAGGGTGCTGGAATTTTATTATCAGGAGTTCGATTAAAAACCTCACTCGCTTTCTCATATTCGGAAAAGATGTCATTTATAAATATTGAAAACAGAAGCGGTCCGAGAACAGACCCATGAGACACTTCACTGCTAACATGCTTGTATTGAGACCACTTCTTTGCAATATTTGCTTTCTGAACTCTGTTCGACAAGTAGCTACTTACAAGATTAACGGCATTAGCACAAAACCCATAATAATTATTTAGCTTTTGGCAAAGTAATGAATGATTTACAGTGTCAAATGCTTTAGAGAAATCAATCAAGCAGAGTAGGGTAAGAAGGCCTTAATCATAAAGTGAGTAGCAGTTGCACAGCTGTGGCCGCCACGAAATCCAGATTGCAATGGGGATAACAAATTGGTTTGTAAGAGAAAATTCGACATCTGATCAGCTTCGCACACCTTTGACAAGCAGGACAAAATTAATATCCAAATTTTTGGATATTTTGGCCTATAACAGCCAAACCATTGAGATTTTTGTCTTAGTATTGGATCGAAAATCTCAATGGTGTCGCTGTTATAGGCCAAAATATAAAAAAAAAAACGTGACATAAATCTGAGAAAAAACTGCAAGTCAAAATCTGGAAGCTCGAGATTTCACCGTAGAAGTATGGTCTAGTGGACTTTTTTGCTCAGTACAATCCCAAGAATCACAAACGCGAAGCTCCCATTAAGATGTTCAAATCGCCCCACCCTAATATCTTAAAGCCGGAAGATCAATACATTTAAAGTCTTTGTAGGTAATGGTTTTGGAAGTAGTAGTGCGATATAGCAGTATATCAAGTGTACAAAAAAATAAGTCATGATCGGAAAGAAAATAAATTTGATCAAACAATAGAACAGACGAGACATCAGAGACAATAGAATAATCAAGAAGGCTTGGAGTATCATTATTGGAAAATCGTGTGGGCATAGTTTCATTAACAATTGACAGACCGACAGACGAAACATTATCATAGATAGATTTGGTTGAATTATCATGACACAATAATTTAACATTAAAGTCACCACATATAACAAAGTAATTAAAATCAATTGATAAATTAGAAAGTTCTGAAAAATAAAGGTCCAAAATATCCATAGCTGTGGATATATAGAACTATCACATTAATAACGAAAACTCAACAAAAAGCGTAGTTCAACAATATAAAATAGCGCATTAATCGAATCTAACCTCAATGTTTAGTTGCTCTTTGAGCAGACGTAATGTAAAGTAACGTAGAAATCGAAATTCAACGGATCTTTACGTCCCGTTACATTACGTTACGTTTATTATAATCACTTGTATAAGAAAGTATTGTTTGAAACAATAAGTGAAAGAACGCACTGCTCAATTGACATTAGACCACATTACGTTACGTCTATTATAACTGGGCCTTAAGGCGCCTGTTACACGTTCAATATTTATTGTGATACTTGGATCGCGATCCAAATTCATGGATTGATGGATCGCGGTTGAATGCTACACGTTCAATATTTATCACGTCAGTATTCATAAAATTTTTGCTAAGTGTGTTCACGAAAACCTAACTGCACAAGTACTTAAATGCACAGACAAGTGAATACCGTGAATACCGCTAATTTTTATTTCACTGCCTACTGCTGTATCGCGTATTGATGACACAAAATATGCTACACGTTCAATATTTATTGACAGTTTTGCGATCCGCGATCTAGATTTCAAAATATTTAAATATTTTGCGATCTGGATCACGATCCGTCAATATTGCATGCTACACGCTCAATAAATATCACGATACTGTATATTGATCAATATATATTGAACGTGTAACAGGCGCCTAAGAGTTCAGATTATTCAAGCTACCAGGGTTGTAAGCACTAGATAGACAAATTTTAACATGATCATCAGTTACATGAAGATTGAAATATTAAACAGGACTATTAGAAGATTTTTCATCACTTTCGCACTCAAGCTTTTGTGGCAATAAATCACTACTCCACCCCTTCTTTTGTCTCTTTTATAAGCACAGTCGTTGACTTCAGGACAAAACATCGTTTCAGATACACAAATCACATCAATAGACGAGTCTTCAAACACATATTTTGAATAATCAACTTTGCTAGAGTTTAGATTACATTAACGTTATTGGTAATTAAATTTTTTTCCATTACCATTACATATTATTGGTAATGCGAATTCTATTTGCATTACCACTAAGAAAATAGTGCTAATGATATTTTTAATGCACTAATAATGCAATGCATTATGCCCATCTATGATTTCAGGCCAATTGGTTGAATATTTTTTCGTAATCACGTCGACGAGGTCGAAAAACGTGTTTACAGATTTTTTCTTGCCATTGATGCCATCTGGACACGCCTACCAAATAAGTATCTTATGCATGTTTCTCCATCTCGGCGTCTTACTGCATGTTTATGTAAAACGAAACGAAGGCTGAACGTGGTGCGAGACACGGTAAGCAATATTTTATTCAATATCAAAAAACATTGTTGCTTTTTTCTTTCACGACATTCTGCTTTCGTTTCATTTTACATAAACATGCAAAAAGCAGATGTTCAATTGTAACTTCATGAGGAAATAAATTAATTCAAAACTAACCTAAAAATTTTTTTTAATTAATTTTTTGTATTTAATGAATCTGTTTTCATTACCATTAATTGTAATCAGTTAAAAAATTATACTCTTTTAATAGAAAATTTAAAGGGGCACTGTATTCAAACAAATAACTTCATATACAAAAATGTTTGGCGCCACACACAAGTGGCGATAATATTAATATCGCCGAGTGAGGCTTACTCCTGTTGTTGCGTATACGTTTGTTAAATAACAGCTTTGAAAAATTTGGTGGCATTCAACGGGCGTACAGCGGCCGTTCAGTGGCCATACTGCGGCCATACAATTTAATTTAGGCCTTGTATGGACGTTGTTTGACCAACTTTCGGCAGCTAGGCTTTTGGATTATTTTTGGGCCATCTTTGACCCTTGTACGACCGTGCGGCCCATGATCGACCGCTCATATTTTTACTCGGGTAGCTGCCGAAAGTAACCATATAAACTAAATTACCAAATTTTAGTCTAATACGATCAAAACCGTGCGAATTATAGCATTTTTGTTGTTTTGTAAGCGGTAAAAAGAGGTGCGGCAAAATTATTTCCCTTAAGCCATATCGTAATTAAAACAAATTGACTGTCAAAATTTCAGCTCAATTTAGCTTAAGCCCGGCGCACTTTGCTTTGACCCCCCCGAAAAGTGAGTTTAACTAAAGTGGGACAGGCCTTTTTTTAGTGCACTTGCCGAGAGGAAACATATGAACTAAATTACAAAATTTTTGTCTTATACAACAATATTGTTGAACTAGTAAGGAATTATCTTCGACTGGGCCGAAGTTAAAATACCCCCACGGCCGAATTAGAGTATATATAAAGTCTTAAGCAAACTGTTAAATATATTTAAAGAGATTTTCCCGTTTTGGTTAAGTCACTTTGTATGGGAGGTAGGCGTGGTTTTCATCCGATTTTTACAAATTTTGATACTCAAAATAAATATTCAATATTTAAGACACTGTGCGAAATTTGAAGTCATTAAATTGATTTTTGTGGAGTTTAAAGAGATTTCCCGTTTTGGTTAAGTCACTTTGTATGGGAGGTAGGTGTGGTTTTCATCTGATTTTTACAAATTTAATACTCAAAAAAAATATTTAATATTTAAGACACTGTGCGAAATTTGAAGTCATTAAATTGATTTTTGTGGAATTTAAAGAGATCTTACCGTTTTGGTTAAGTCACTTTGTATGGGAGGTAGGCGTGGTTTTCATTCGATTTTGCTCAGATTCGAACTTGACTTTTGCATAAAAAGCTCATATTTTGAATATCATTATGATAGCTCAAAAATTACGGCTGCTATCGTGGACACAGACGGACAGACGGACATGACTAAATCATGGTGATGCTGATCAGGAATATATATACTTTTCTATACCGGCCACGCCTCATTATCAGCGTTACAAACGGAGAGACAAAATTAATATACCCCCATTACGTTTATTAAACGTGGGGGCATAAATATTGTTGAAATAAAACATTTTCATTGGTTTGTGGGCGGAAGAAGGGGCGCGTGGAAACCAATTTTCAGTACAGTTGCTGGCAGTTACCATACAAGCTAAGCCAAAATTTTAGACACAGTAGTCAATTTTATTGATTTCTCAAAACGTGGGTGTGGATATATAGCGATAACGCCTATTTTTAGTACAGTTGCCGAAAGTAACCATACAAACTTAAGTATCAAATGTTAGTCTTATACGACCAAAACAGCTTGAAATATAGCATTTTCAATTTTTCTTACAGTTTCTGACAGTAACCACCCAAACCAAAATAGCAAATTTAAGTCTTATACGACCAAAACCGTATTAAATAAAGCATTTTCATTGGTTTGTGGGCGGTAAAAGTGGGCGTGGACACACACTTTTAGTACAGCTACCGACAGTAGCCATAAACAAACTATATTACCAAATTTAAATCTTATACGACCAAAACTGTCTGAAATAAAGCATTTTCATTGATTTGTGGGCGGTAAAAGGGAGTGTGGCAATTTTTTTCCCTCAACCATCTCGTACCTGAAACAAATCGACTGCAAAAATTTCAGGTCAATCGGTTCAGTAGTTTTGGAGTCTATAGGCATCAGACACACATCGTTTTGCTTTTTATGTATGTAGAATCTACATTGTAGATATTGATAGAGGCTGTAAAAGTGAGCGTGAAAACATTTATATATAGTGACCGCCTCTTGGGGCACCTACACAGCAAGTGGGCGTATATATATTGCGACCACGCCCAGTTCAGTTACCGACAGTAACCATCTGAACTTAATCTTAGTTTTTACGATTATAACAGCTTGATATATATCCTTTTTTTGGTTTGTGGTCGATAGCGCAAATTTGGTTTGTATGGGAGGTACCACACCCTTTTGCCCAATCGTTATCAAACTCGATTATCAAATTCACAGGAACACTCTTAAGAAGTGGCTTCAGTTTCCCTGAAAATTTCATAAAGATCGGTTTAACGGTTTTGGAGTCTATACGTGATATAGCCACATACCCACATATCCCCAGTAGTTCGCGGCATCATTGACGAACTTTTCGTGATGACTTCTTAAAGGAAATTTCTGCATGAGCTGCTGAACTTAAAAAAAAAATCATACAAAATATAATGCAAAGCAGCGGTTGTCAGCGCCTAACTTTTTCCACTCTATTAAAATATTTTCAAGTTTCTCATTACAAATCTTTTTAATAACTATATTTTTATTGAGGTAGATAATATCTCAATAGTATCTATAGTTTTACCATATCTATGTATATAATGCATCTTTAAGTTATTTCTAAAAGAGTTTTTCAGTTATGTTTTTGTTTTATTAAATAGTTCATATTCATGTTTTTTCTCAATACAAATGTTTTTAATATCTTTATTTTTATTAAACTGAAATAAAAATGCAAATTAATTTTTTTCAAATCTATACTTCTATACTAATATATAAAATTGAAGTGAAAATTTAAAGTTATGACTTTACTCAAAAAGTACTGGGACGATTTTTATGAAAAAAAATTTAAAATATCATATTTGTGCTACAGATTTATATAGGGGTATTTTTCTTTCGAAATTTGAACAATAAGTATATTTAATGAAGGTATTAAGTTTTTTAAGAAATCATCCCAGCTGCCCATCCCAAATCATCCCAGACGCGTTTGTGTTGCGAGAGTTTCAATAAACTCCACGTTGCTCTCTATTTTTCTCTTTTTCTTCGTGCTCAGCTAGCATAGTGCCACAAAAAAGAACTGATGAGCCTCGAGCAAGGCGAAAAGTGTGATGCATATAAATGCAGAGCGGCGCTCCAAAACAAAACAAAACAAAAAAGACTATTTTTTATTTCTTTGATATGTATTGACTTAGCCCAATAAGGACGATGACGCCATATCGCATCACTAAGTCGAATGTCGCAAAACTAACCGTATCACATAAAAATTAGTCTAAATAAAAATTAGATAAAAATTAGAACACGTGTGAACAAATTGTCCATTTTAATAAAAAAAACGTCCGTGGCGAAGCCGCGGACAACAGTGGCCTGCTATTATTTTATAAATAAAACTTGAATTTTCTATGAACTATTTTATGGTATAAATTATTTTGAAAAGAAGCCAACATGTTGTTGTCAACATGTTATCATAACACAGGATAAAAATTTCTTAACGTTGAATTTTTGTGTTAATTTACGAAATGTTGAGGAGTCTCGTTAACGAAATTTTTTAATGTTTCGCTGGAATGTCCTGCATTCCACTTCCGAGTGGAAGTGAAATTGAATAAAAATTTAATTCGATATTTGGTGGTATAAAGATAATTTTTTTGGTCAATACTATTAATTTTATTAATAAATTAAATAAATAGATTAATACAAGACGAAAAAAAGTGATATTTAGACCAGAGTTGTAAAACCCATAGCTCACTTACAACAACTTCAATATTTCCGTGTGTGTTGTAATTCGAGGAATAATGTAGCTATCATGCTATGTAATGCTAGCTATCAATGCTATTGCTGATGTGTGATTTTGTTGGTATGTTCTCGCAGCGCACACTCAAAGTGGTGGCAAGTTTTTTGTTGTAGCATTTTCAATATCACTTGTCTGGAATAATTTTATTTTTTGATTTACTGACTGCGGGTAGCATTTGGGCCTCATCAGATGCTGAAAACCTATTTTTGCAATTTTTTTTTTAAAGATACATTAGCTCAGTGTGCTCATGTTGTTGTTTTTCTTTTTTTTCGTCACCATCGAAGCTTTCATTTTTTTATTTATTTTTTTTTTATTTGTAATTTAGCTCACTGCCACGACACCTCTGATTTAGACCATCTAATAGCGAACTAAATTTCACTTCCACTCGAAAATGGAATGCAGAACATACCTGTCCGTCATCAATTCGTTGTCGAAATTAACTACATTTTTTCTATTTTTCGTAAACGAAACTTCCTCAACATTTCGACGTTGTTTTCGTGCACGATAAATTCTAATGTTTCGTAAATCATTCGTTAATGAAATTCCGGCAAAATTTCGCTATGGTTCCTTGACGAAACTTCTTTATATTACTGTCTACTATTCGTTAACGAAACTTCCTCAATATTTCGATATTGGGTTCGTGCATGATAAATCCCGAAGTTTCTGCTTTGCGTCTTGCATGAATTTGGAACATTTAGATCAAATTTTTGTTAATGAAATGTAACGCCAAATCAGCATGTTTCGTCAAGGATTAAGAAAAATCGTGTATGATTCATTTGAAATTTCCTTAAGACTGGAACTACTGGGTCCACATACCAACAAACATACATCCATTTTTATATATATACCCAGTAGTTCCAGTCTTGAAGAAATCTCAAATGAATCTTTGACGAAACATGCTGATTTGGCAAAACATTTCATTGACGAAAATTTCATATAAATGTTCCAAATTCGTGCAAGACGCAATGCAGAAACGTCGGGATGTATCATGCACGAACTCAATATCGAAACATTGAGGAATTTTCGTTAGCGAAAAGTAAGCAGAAATATAAAGAAAATTCGTCAAGAAATTAAAATCGAATTCAATGTCGTGCGATATATTTGATAGGGGATAAAAATATTTCATCCTCTCTCAACTCTATTGGAAATCGACGTAATGTTGGTTTCGTAATGGCCTGACACCACCACACCGTATGTTTTCCAGGTCCGCTCGGGCAGCTGTTCAAGCCCACTCCTTTACCATTGCCTTGATGCCACACAGAACCTCATGTTGTAGTGATAATTCGTTCTTTAGTCGTACCCATCGATCGAAAACCATCGATAGTCAGTCCAAAACTATCGATAGTCACGATAGTGTGAAATTGTCGATAGTTTGCGTAATCTACAGTTTAGCCTCTGAACGATTCGGCGAATTACAGCAATCATGAATATCTTGAAGTAGTTGTAACAGAGTGGAAAAAGTAAGGCGCTGACAATCGCTACTTTGCATTATACTTTGTATGTATGAACTTTTTTTAAGTCCAGCAGCTCATACAGAAACTTCCTTCAAGAAATCATCACGAAAAGTTCGTCAATGATGCCGCGAACTACTGGTTAGATTTACAAAAAAATCAAACCTGCATAATTGTAGTGCCATTGTTATGACTCTAATACGTTCCAAAAAAACGCTATGTTGAAAATTTTTCTCGTGCAGTTTATTAATTTTTATGTTTTGAACTTAAAGCTTAATTTGCTTTGATTACTTTTATTGCCACATATAAATGACAACGAAATGCTAAAGCAGAATACGACTAAACAATTAACCATGAATGACAAGGTTGCCGAGATAGCCTAGTTAGCTAAACGACCGGTTTCGTTTTCGATTGCCAGGTCGAGGGTTGAATACCTGGCGAGTACACAATTTTTTTTTAATTTTTTTAATTAAAGAATACATATTTTTTTCTTATTATATAAAATTTAGGAATTTCCTTTATAATTAAAATAAGAAAAAAAAGAAGAACACAAGAATATTACATATCGCTACCTTAATATAGAAAGGCCCTAACTATTTTTTTTTTTACTTTACAGGAGAAGGAAAAAACTTGATAAAAATTAAAATTTTGCAGCTGCAAAATTTTTTTAAGTGTGGTTTATTATTTAAGAATCTTGCCAATTTAATGCTGTAGCAATTTTTTTGTAGCATTTTCTTTTCTGTAACAATGTTTTTGCAAAAATCTCAAAAAAAAGCGATTTTGAAAAAGTTGAGTTAGGGCCTTTCTATATTAAGGTAAGGATATTCTTTATGACAATGTGTGCAGTACGCATATGGGTATAAATATGCATTCACTCTTTTGTTCGTTAAAACCAGCTTAGCAGCTATTAGCAGCCAATTTTTTTAACTAAAAGCCTACAGTTTAAGATTTAAGACCGTCGACAAGTGTCGATAACTTAGTTCTGGTCCACCAAACTTTGGAACCTGGTAAAAAGCATGGTCTTAATAAAATTACTAAAAAAAACACAATAATAAAAAAAATATATTTAACATTAAAAAAATTTATTTTAGATACTATATTAGATATTGTATATAAAAGATTTAAGTGAATACAAGCAATTATGTCGGAGCAGTTCCTATCGGAATCCGGCTTTAAATCATGGCTTTTTTTGAGAGGAAAATTTTTGCCGACATTCACTGCTCGTCCACAAAAATTAAGAAGACTTACCTTACATTTTTTTTTAAATATGTTATTGAAACATTTCTAAACTTAAATTAAAAAAAAGCGAACAAAAATTACAACATGAAAAAAATGATTTAATTCCACTTTGAAACCACTGTACGACATCGAAAAATTTTAAAAAAAACACAGAATTTATCCACCTAAATTCGCGATCTGTGACACTGTGAGCCGCCACATAAGTCAAAAATAAACCACAATAAATATTTGTTTTTTAGCCATTACATATTATTTACCCACACCTCTGTACCGCATGTATCGCTTAAATAAAGTGTGCTGGCTTTCTGCTGAAACGCAAAGCAGGTATGTCTGTCTAACTCGATTTTGTATTTAAGATTTGATGTATGCAGGCAGGCAGGCAGGTAGACCTTTATATTCTTCACTCTGAACTCAAACATTTTTCATCAAAATCTTCATAGATTTCACCAGTATAGATATCTTCTTCTATTTCGGTGAGAATGATTAAATCCAATATAACGCACGACTACCTCTGAGAGAAAGGAACGTCATAAAAATAGTCAACTGCGAAACATAAACATTTTTAAGCTACTTCAAATTTTGCAATGAATTTGTCTGTATAAAACTACTTTAAAAGTAATCTAATGTAAACAGTTACCCAGGGAACCGATTTCAAATTCAACTTTTTACAAATACATAAAAATAAAAAGGTACAAAAGTTGAATTGGGATTGTAAAAAGTTTAATATTAAATGTAAAGGCTAAAATTTAACTTAAAAATCTGTTAATAAAATTAAGTTACCCAAAATATAGAACGATATAATTCTGGTTAAAGCTAATTCTTAACAATAAATAATAGGTGACATTGCGAAGCAAACAGTCCTTCACAAAGTGAGTTTTAAAAACAACTACAGAAACACAATTTATCAAACCTTTGAAACACAGCCGCTGAACGATGTTGTTGTATCTGACTATCTCGAACGGTTTTCATTTTCACAATTATTCTCTGGTAGTTGAAACTCTCTTATATGAAGAAGATCTTACGCGAGCCGTTGAATTTCGGACAGTAAAAAACTTGTTTTTCATAGACAAGAATATGTGTGCATTTACACCCATAGAAAAAGTTAAACTATTTACGAGTGCCAATCTGAAATAGTGTCCAAAAAAATAATGATAAATTGAAATAAAATACAGGAAAATATTTTTAAAATTAATGGAATAAGCTTTATTTATAAGATAGTTTTGACTATACAAAGCGTATATAGCGGAATCTGGAGGTCCAATTTTCACACACTCTCCATCCAATTGAGTAACGAAAAAGTTAGCAATCATGACCACGCCTGCATACAAGCTGGCTTAATAAAAACGGTAAAATATCTTTAAATTCCACAAAAATTAATACAATGCCTTTAAATTTTGCAAACAAGTCTTAATCTGAACTATGCACTACTCTACGCTTGGAATTTGGTAAATAAAAGAAAACTCCGCCGGGCCTGTAGCCAGGGGGAAAGGAGCAATGCCCCCTACTACAACCGTTTGCCCCCCTTGCCAAATCAGACAATGAAGAATTAGATATTTTAATGAATAATTAATATGCATTTTGTTGATATATTTGTTTATTGCTTTAAAATTAGTTTAGTTTGAAATAACAAAAAAATACACATTCACCTTATTCATGACTTGAATATGTACATAAAATTTGTTTAACAAAACATTTCACACAAATTGTTACAATTTTTCAAATTTCTACTGGGTCGCCAACATTTGCCACCAAAAAAATAAGATTTGAATTTTAATAATTTTTTAACCCGGATCCATAGGAACTTTCTAGAAATAAAAAGCACGTTGTGCACCTATTTGATGCAGAAACAAAAATAATATATAATTCATTGAAATGTTTTTAATTTTTAAATTTTTTTTTATGCATGATGAATGTTTATTAATTTTTTAAAAAATTTCAAATCTTAATTTTAGCAAGAATTTAAAGAAGCAAAAGATTTAAATCAATACATGCATATTTGTTCTTAATATATAAATCTGAATAAAAAATTTGCATCAATTTCATGCAAACTTCGGATGCGGGTTAATTGAATTTTTTTATTTGTTTTACTTAAAAAAAGTCTTATACATGTGTTAGCCCATTTCGCTACTCTTTCTTATATTTCTAGCCACTTTAAATAAATTTTGTATTTTTACCTTAATTTTATTACAAAGTCCTGAATTAATTTTTATATTATTTTTTATGTATTAATCTCATGTATAAAAAGATCTACATATCTATGTAAATATTATAACTGTTTTTTAATAAATATGTTTCACACGTTAAAATTTTTTTTTTATTTAAATGAAAAAACAAAAAATTTACACCCCAAGATTCATGCCTGCCCCCTCTGTCTTCTTGGTCTGGCTACAGGCCTGAATTCCACCTAGCTCCCATATAAATAAATCCACCAAAATTAATGTATATAAGTTTTGATTTTCAAAACGTACTCTGAGTCTGAAATTTTAAATATTTGGAAAAAACACGCCCCGTTTAGAGTGATATCATAAAAATAGTACAATATTCAAAACTTAGAATAGGCTAAAAGACGGCTTTAGGTTTATTCAATCATGACTTTAAAAACTTTCACAAAACTGCAAATACTTTATGCAATGACTTTTTAACGCGAAACCGTTGCCTATAAATGTGTTTTTTTTTTAGATGAACTTAAGCTCGTTAATATAAAATCTTACTTAATATAATATGAAATAGTTGAGTGTTTTCAAATCCGGCACTGGCATTCATTTAAGCATCTATCTGAAAAAACATGAGCTTTCACTAAATACTTGGAAAAGTACACACTTAAAAATTTGTGTAGAATTTTTACGCCAATCGGTGTTCCAGGGAGTCCTAAACCGTTCGGTGTTAAAAAACACCGTGTCAAAGTTTTAGAATTTAATATCCGAAGGAGCATATTTTGTTCACACCGAACGGTGTAAAAAAATATTTATCAGATAGGATGTTTGTTTTTTACCCTGTTAGGTGTTTATTTGTAATAATGCAAAATGATAATTTTTTTAAACCAAACGGTGTAATTTTTAACTATTCGAATGGATGTTTTTCACAATTTTTATTAAATTGTCATTAAATTTATTGTCAAATGATATAAGACCCAAATAAAATTTGATTAGGGCTTATTTCATTGGGCTTTATTTGATAATGAAATTAGACTTAAACAAAAAAACAGCTAGACGCAGGAGAGAAGCGAAGCTTTTTCGCGGTTTCGTAAGTTTGATAATTTAATGGTTTTTAAAAAAAAATTTTAAATTAAAAAATTTTAAATACCATAATGTTAACTAAAAACAATAATATTCCCACCAGTAAACTTTATTCTATATATATATATTTATAACCTTACATTACCTTATATTACATTAATTTTGAATTATTTTTGTAAATGTTAACTTTTTTGTTGGTTTTTAATATCTATAATAGATGTAATGTCATCGTCATCATTTAATAGATGTAATGTCATCGATATTTCTAGCAAATATTACATCAATAGTTGTCCTAATCGTGTTGTGCAAATATTTGGATCGCTTATCATTCGCAAATTATATTTATCAAAACGGCATTGTTTAGGCCTAGAATTTTTATGAAATTGATTTTTTTTTTTAAATTTCAGAAGTCTGACGTTATTTTCACTTCTACAGCCGTTTTAGTAGGTGTCGAGCCATAGTGTTGCGTCTACATTTATTCTCTTTATAATCATTTATCTCGAAACTACTTTTTTCTAATGGTGTTGTAGAAAAAACAAAAAACTATTCGGCCGAATCATCTGCAATTTAAATATGCTATTCACATCAGTGGCTATCGGAACTAGAATCAAAGTTTTATTTCGAAAACATCATTCTGTCAATTTTTAATATTTTTTTTCTAGTGCCAGCCATAGCTGCACTCGTAGTGATTGCTAATATTCTTGGTTTTTATTTTTCAGATAAATATATAAGTCAAAATCTACAACACCGCCTATGCCCCTTTTCCTTGAGAGCGTCTCATTGAGCGCCATTTTGATCAAGATCAACAATTTTTTAAGTTAAAAAAATAATTTTTTATGTGATGAATGAGTGTTACCTTAAAAGTTTAAATAACGTTGTTTAATATTTTAACTTTTTAAAAAAATCCTAAAAATGCCTTAAATTTTCGAGCGCTAGACCTCTGGCCTTGCCTTAAGTGCCTATGAACATTCATGTCTGAATTCGCAATTAAAATCTACACCTAAAATATGGGGGTTGGAATTAGTTTTAAAGGTTTTCTAAGAGATGGCGTAACTATCAATAGATCGCATCGGGCACACCTGTGACTATATTCATTTCAAAGCACATTGTCTAAGCTTCATTTTTTAGTATGTGTCATTCCACTGAAGTGTAAACAACATATATTTTTTTCTCTGTGAACATGTCGACTTTCGTTCCAACAAAACGCAATTTGCGGGAAGGTTTACTTTTGTGCTTCCATTTGAAGAAAAAAGCGGTTGAAGCACAACGCACGCTTACTGAGGCTTACGGGGACTATGCTCCATCGATTTCTACTTGTGAGTACTGGTTCCGTCGGTTTAAAAGTGGTGATTTTGATACGGAAGACAAAGAGCGTCCGGGCCAGCCGAAAAAGTTTGAAGATGAGGAATTGGAGGCTTTGCTCGATGAAGACCCGTGTCAAACCCTTGAAGAATTGTCAGAATCATTGGGAGTCGACTTATCAACGGTCGGCAAACGCTTGAAGGCAATGGGAATGATACAAAAGCAAGGAAATTGGGTGCCGTACCAGTTGAAGCCGAGAGACGTTGAACGGCGATTTTGCATGTGCGAACAACTGCTTCAACGGCATAAAAGGAAGAGTTTTTTGCATCGTATTGTCACTGGCGATGAAAAGTGGATCCATTACAATAATCCTAAGCGAAAAAAATCGTTGGGACCACCCGGCCATGCATCAACATCGAGGGCCAAGCCGAATATTCATGGCGCCAAGCTTATGCTGTGTATTTGGTGGGATCAGAAGGGTGTCGTGTACTATGAGCTGCTAAAACCTAACGAAACCATCAGTGGGGAACGCTACCAACAACAATTGATGCAATTGAGCCGAGCATTAAAGGTTAAACGGCCGGAATATGCCAAAAGACACGACAAAGTGGTTTTTCAACATGACAACGCACGGCCACATGTTGCAAGAACCGTCAAGGAAACGTTGGAGGCGCTGAATTGGGATGTGCTACCCCACCGCCTTATAGCCCAGACATAGCCCCTTCCGACTACCACCTATTCAGATCGATGACGCATGGCTTGGCTGAGCAGCGCTTCACTTCTTACGAGGATACCAAAAAATGGGTCGATTCGTGGATTGCCTCAAAAGACGAATCGTTCTTCCGGCGCGGAATCCATATGCTGCCAGAAAGATGGGAAAATGTTGTAGCTAACGATGGACAATACTTTGAATAATATACATTGTACCGTTGTTTCTAAATAAATGCTCAAAAACCGAAAAAAAAACCTTTAAAATTAATTCCAACCCCCAATAATTGGCATCTTGTGATAATTTTCAACCTGTTCAACGGAACTTTGCTACTTTTGTTGTTTGGATAGCTAATGCACAATGCTTTTGATCGATTATTGTGATCTGATACGTCATAGCTTCACGCATTCACAAATAGAATATGTAGGATAGGTAATGCACAATCCTTTTATAGGCCTATTGCGTAGGGCAACCAAACAGAGTTGCGTAGCCAAATAAGCAACCCAACTTTAAAGCAACCGAACTGTCATTTGGTATTTCGTATCACAACCAATTTCAAGTTGCTATTTTCAGCGAGTTGCCAAAGAAAACAATAACGAGCTGTCAAAAATAAAACAGCTCATGTTAAAAAATTTATATATTCAATAAGTTTAATATTGGAAAAAGCCATTTATAGAAAGAAAACAAATAAATATGGATATAAGTAATGATTTATATTTTGATGACGGAAACGTATGCAGTGATGTTGAAGTGTTGCGTATAAGAAGGAAAATCAGAGACAAATCCAACCCTTTGGAACTCTCAAAATCAAAGTAATATAATACTGTAAATACAAACATTGAATAAAAATTTGCTTATTTGAATAAATTTTACAGGTTTTTTAGTTAGTTCCGATTAAGCAAAGAAGCATTTTGTTATGTACTGGACGAAATAAAAAACTTTAAACAGCCTGTTCGTTGTACGCCAATACCGCTTTCCAGCATAAGCTCTGCCAATCGCTCGAACTGTTGCTTGTTTGTAATTTTTATGTTTCTATGAAAATAAATAATCAATGTATAATCCAAATAACACAAATTTCCAAAACTTGCGCTGCCTCCATTTCTCACTTTTGCACAAGGCCACCAGCTTGCAACAAGTAATTAGCAGTTGCTGACTTTTGACAGGTTCCGCAATCAAACCAAATAACAGTGGCTATCGATAATAACACAAAAATTTGACAAGCAACTGTGAAAGCAGCGAGTTGATCAACTGTTCGAAAGTGTTGCCATCGATAATAAGAATTTGGCAACCGCAACTCAACTGAGAGTAAAGTTGCCATACACAATAGGCACATTAATACATACTTGCAAGGTTGCCAGTAATGAGGGAAAATCTCATTCGTGGTAATTTTCAATTGGTCCTGGAATTTTTTTTTGTGAATTCCCTTGATAGAAAAATATCATGCAATTTGTGCAATTAAAAAATACCATGCTGAATTACCACGACAATTTTTTCAATTTAATTTATTAAATTTTTTAATTGCATGGAAACTCGGCTATTTTCTTCTTAAAAATTTATTTTTCTCTTTTATTAAGCAAAAATTTAATAATGGTATTCGATGAACGACGTATATTAACAGAAACGTAAAGCTATAAGTTTGCTCTGTACATTTTCTCAAACTAACCCTTAAAAACCTAACCCTCTCAAAAAACCTTAATAAAACCATAAGACCAAGTTGCCATCATGAAAACTAAGTAAAATTTTTTTGACATATGGCAATACTATCCCGAATTTTTGATTTTTTTGCAAGCGTAAAGCTTTAAAAATTATGTTAAAATGCCAAAAATAGTAATAAAAAACATTTGCAAGTCTACTTATCGAATCCATTAGTTTTCAATTATCTTTTAAAATAAAAATAAAATCACAGTTGACATTATACGCTCTACTTGCACCGCATTGTCGTAAGCTGCGTATGTTAATCCCTTACGTTTTTGTTGTTGCAAAATACGCTTCAGATAATATTTCGCTCTTACGCTATTAACATCTCAAATACGCCGTTCAATGAATATCATTATTATTTCTTTGTGGTATTTCTAATTTTTTTTTATGCATATGGGATTCATTGTGGTATTTTTAATGCTCCGAAAATATGGAGTTATTTCATATGAAGTAGCACTCCAAAATGTATGGACATTTTTTTGGGGCTTATTTCATTTTTTGGGTCCATTTCGTGGTGCCAAAAAAAAAGTACATTTAAGTCTTTGAACAAATAAAATTGAGAAATTTCAATTTTTAATTTGTTTATCAATGAGAATGTGATTTCAGTATTGCTCTTCTTCTTTGCCTTTCTTATTTTACACCGATCGGATAAGTTCGTCATTTCACACCGAGTAAGCGGTGTAAAAAATGTAAGTATCCGCTCACCGATGTGAAAATATTTTTGAAATTTTTTATTGTGTTGTAAAAAATTATCTTCGACTTGGCCGAATCTAAATTACCCCTGCATCATAGTTTTAACGAAAAATATTGGTTTTTTTGTTTGTTTTGATTTCACAACTATTCCCCCTTTTACAAAAAATAATAATCTTAAAAAATTTTATTTCGTAAATATTTTTTATTTTTCTTTAAAAAGCATATACATTATAAGTGCTCTTAATAATAAATTACATTTATTTGCTTACATTAAAAATATGATGAATATTATCTGAAAACTTCCAAGTGAATATATTAATTTTTGGGGCATTTGAGGAGATTTACCGTTTCACTTTGTGTAAGCGTGGTTTGCATTCGATTTAACTTTAAATTCCGAATATATGATAAATGTGCAAAATTCCAAGTCGATATATTAATTTTTGTGGCATTAGAAGAGATTTTACCGTTTTGATAAAGACGCTTTGTATGGATGGTAGGCGTTGTTTTCATCCGATTTTGCTCATACTCGCACTTGATCTTGGTTTTTTTAATATAAGCATACTCGTATATTTTAAATTTTATTACGATAGCTAATAACTAAAACGACTCAGGTGGTGATTGTGATAAAAAATATATATTTTTTTCTATACCTACCACACCTTCTTCTCAGCGTTCCAAACGGAGTGGACAAAGTTAATATACCCCTTACGAAGTACGTGTGGGGGTATATAAATAAATTTTGTATTCGTTGCACTACCTTATCCCTATTATTTATATCCTTACCCTTTGAATTGCAGCTGTTCATTTTAGTTTCTCTTTAGAATTTAACTTTTTCCAATATGAATTAATTTTTTAAACATTTTAAAGACGATTTTTTCTACTGATACTTTTTTATGAATACTAACTCGATGAACGGTTAAAAATCTTGGATTAAATTTAAGTACATCTAAAATATTTATGCATTTTTTTAAACGTTGCAGTTCATAAATTTAACTTTTCAAATACTAACTCATATTTAAAACTCTACTGTACTAAAATTTAAACCAAAGAAATATTACAGCTTCCCTTTTAACTTTTTGGTTTAAATTTAAGTGAAAAATGTATATAATAGCTTTCTTTTTAGCTTTTTGGCTTAAATTTGGGTATTCGTTTTTGCTTTTAATACAATTTAGACTCAAGGCGATTTGATTCATATGTTTGTTTATTGCTTATATTAGGCTTATATTAGCTAAATAGAGCAGTGGTTAGATTCATGGTGTTTATTTTTATTTTTTTTTTAAATATTTTAATCCAAGCCTGTACTAAATTTTAAACCAAATCCGTATTAAAACCATATTTTAGTATTGTGCAAATACTAGATTTGAAACCAAAGCTGGTGTAAACTTACGTGCAGTACAGAAAAGTTTCAATTCTAGCCGTGTAACAGTGGCCATTTAATTATATAAATTGATAAGGGGTGTTCACATTTCAAACGGCTCATCAAATCGTTTGTCAAATACAATAGAACAACGTGGGAATTCCATGGAATTTGAAACCAAAGCTGATGTAAACTTACGTGCAGTACAGAAAAGTTTCAATTCTAGCCGTGTAACAGTAGCCATTTAATTATATAAATTGATAAGTAAATAATTATAAAAAAAAAAAAGTAAATAATTATATAATTAAATGGCTACTGTTACACGGCTAGAATTGAAACTTTTCTGTACTGCACGTAAGTATACTTTGGTTTCAAATCTAGTATCTGCAAAATACTAAAATATTTTTTTAATACGGATTTGGTTTAAAATTCAGTACAGGCTTTTATTAAAATATTAAAAAAAAAAAAATCAGAAATAAAAATAAAAAGAAAAATAGAAATAGAAGAACGTGATTTTTCCATGGAATTCCCACGTTGTTCTATTGGATTTGACAAACGATTTGATAAGAAAATAAGAAAACAAAAAATTGGTGAGAAATTAGTTCCAAACAACTTATTCACATTCGACATACACACTTGAAATTTAACCGTTTAATTTATAGTAATAAAAACAAAACCAACATGAAGTCATGAAGCAATAATTAGGGTCTGTTCGGAAATGCATATCATGATGCGCATACTGCTTTTGCAGCACAAGTAAAATGTTTGAAAAAGGCCAATTTTGCAGTACTGCAGACATCAAAAATTCTAAAATGTAATTTTTCTATCAAGCGTCACTCATCATTCGCATAAAAAAATTCACGCTGCATTTGGACGCTTGAAAAATGCCAGTCGTGCGCATATTGCAAATACTTTAAATTTTTATCAAAAATGTTTTAAAATTTTTTACCTTGCTTATTTGATGTTGACTTTTCATGACTTAAGACAGTATTCTAGTGTAGAAAATTTAAAAAACATAAATTTTTCATTTATCATTAGTTTTATATTCAAAATATCTCCTTTACAGGATGTTCGAAATTCGAATTATTTTAAAAGTTATAGCTATTTTAGTGTCGTCAGTTAGACTGCCTGAAGCTTAACTTAAAAACGTTAAACGCGTTTTTCTCGAAACTAATTTTTCCAACACGTTTGACATGATATCTCAAGTTCTAATGGACCGATTAACTTAAAACTTGGTGTGCGAATTATGTTAAATTTTTTTAATATATTATTTTTTTTCAAGTCATCATTTCGAAAAACGGCCTAATAAAGGATATAGCGACATTCTTACAAAGTAACAATCCTTTTTTTTAGATGACAAGGAGGGTTGAAATCCTGCCAAGATGAACACAGTTTTCACCCCCCCCCTCTACTTCAACAGCGTGTAACTTAGTTAAAAATAATTTTTTTTTTGTATTTTTGTAAAGTTATGAATGAATAAGTGATAAAAAAAATAGTAAAAATTTCATTTGGTTCTTTTTATAGACCTTCAAAAGAGGCCAGAAGTTCGGGCCTCTACACTAGAATACTGCCTTAAAATATAGTTTTCCTTTAAATTTATCAATGTTCATCAGGCAACATTCAATCAGTAAATATTTAATAGTCCATTTTTTGTTGGGTGTACTTAATCTTTGTTATGCCAGACTATAGTTTATACAGAGAACCAAACATGAGAACCCACCTTCTCAGAACATGTGAATTCCATAACACGAATTGATGCTTAAGCAGTAAAAAGAGAAAACTAGAAAATATCTTGCTGAAAACCAAGCAGGTAGTCGGAATGAAACTTGTTTCCATTTACATTTCATCGCTGCATGATGATCAGTTTATTAAGGAATTTATATGTGCACGGACACTTGAAACGAAAGTAACGAAAACGATCAGCTAAGAAATTTTTTTTTTAAGGCATTCATTTAATCTAAAGACTATGATGGTTAACGTTGACAACAAGCCGGTACGAGAAAGCGATAATGCTGAGATTAGAAGATTTGCTAACAAAACATTAAAGGACTATGAAGTAATTTCAGTGATTGGTAGCGGTTCATTTGGAACGTGTTTTAAGGTTCGCGACAAGCAAACCGGTGAACTGCTGGCCTGGAAGGGCATTGATTATGATGAATTAAGTGAATCTAGCAAGGAGTCATTGGTCTCAGAGATCAATCTACTCAGCCAATTGCAGCATCCTAACATAGTACGATATTATCACCATCTTGTGAATCATGAAGCCAAATCAATATTCATTGTTATGGAGTGCTGTGAAGGAGGCGACTTGGCACAGCTGATAACCAGAGCGCGAATAGAACGTAAGCGGTTTGAGGAGCAATATATCTGGCGGGTACTCTTTCAGGTGTGCAAAGCGCTGCAAGTGTGTCATAACAAAATCAAACGCGGCACCATTTTACACCGCGACATCAAGCCAGCCAATATATTTCTGGATGGCAATGGCAATGCTAAGTTAGGGGATTTCGGTTTGGCACGCATGCTCCGTCACTATGAGAGCTTCGCGGACTCCTTTGTTGGCACACCCCACTATATGAGTCCAGAACTGGTAAAGGGCACGAAATATGATCGCAAGTCTGATGTGTGGTCCGTTGGTTGCCTAATTTACGAAATGTGCGCACTACGGCCGCCATTTAATGGACGAAAATTTAATCAACTCTCGGCCAATATTTCGATTGGGAAATTTAGCAGTATCCCAGCGGCATTTTCAACGGATTTGCAGGAGATAATCACGTTCATGTTAGAGGTTGAGAATGATCAGAGGCCAAGTATAGAGATTGTAACGCGGCATCCTGTGCTCATTCGAAATATAAAGGATATAAGCAGTGAATTTCCTAAGCTCATTGATTATGACGATGAATTGAATATGACAGAGGAATCTAACTCAAAATCAGATCATTGGACTGATCTTTCGAGTACCATATTGACGGAGCATAACAGCTTCCACGAGGAATATGGACAACGTCGGCTTAGTTTTAGCAGAGTTTTCACACCAGATCTGCGCACAGATTTGTTCTACTCGACAAAGCGAAAAAACTTGAATAAATCTGTGTGGCTTAAATCTGACCCAGAACTGTATGAAAGCACCAAGCGAGCGGATTATGCTTTAGTTAACGATTTTGCACCAAAAAGGCAGCAAATTTTTGCATCTAATGACAACTGTGACGAGCATAATCGCAGCGCACGCGACCTTTCTGAAGAAATATTCGAACACGTTCTTCAAGAGCGCCTTCAAGCCATACGTGCCCAAGAATGTCTGCTTAAGCAGCTCGCAGCCCGTCTTGATTTGCGCGAGCAGCAACTCAACGACCGGGATCGTCGGTTGCAAGAACTAGAGCAAAATTTTCAAGAAAGGATGCATGCAAATTTAAAGGATTCCATTGATAACTCCAATTTAAAGCAATACTCACACGCTTTGGCGCAACCAAAAGTGCCGAAAAAATTTTACTTATCGCTGCCAGTTGAATCTTCAACACAGACCTCACCACCACCACCACCAATTCCACCACGAAAACCAATCCAGCAAGATCCTGATGAGACTTATTGCACTATCGAATCCAACGACACATTGCTTAAAATTCCTACAGTAGCCAAGTTAGATTTGGCCGTACTAACTTCATCATCAAAAGCATTTTCTACACTGAGAAGAGTAACGTTTCAGTCACCGAAAAAATTTATAAAATACGACATCGAAAATGTTCCTTCAGTAGTGCCAAAAGTACAGTCAGATTCTAAAGCAAATCTTGCTCATGGACAGCCCCATACGCATATGCAAGTTAGTGTTTCAAGTAATGGCAGTGATGGATCCTCCTCAACACATCGCCGTAAGTCCATTCTCTCCTTATTTGGACTAAGTCGGACGAGCAACAAGGTGTCGTCCTCTAAGACAACAGCAACACAAGCAATACCGATTGTTAAAAAGGAGCGTCTGCCATTCACTGCCCAACCATCAAACATCCTGTCAAAGTGCGAGCCAAGCGATCTAACAAATATTTGGACAAAGGAGCACAAACGAGCTGCTTTTGATATGCTAGCAGCTATGAATCGAGCAAAAAGAGAAGGAGAGAGCATTAAATCAACACAGCGACACAAGCTGCGACAATCGTTACGTGAACGCAATACCTTTCTGCGCAATCGTATGCGGCGATCCTTAATAGTAGCACCGATTATTAATGGAGATGTTGGCCGGGAGCGTCTACTTGTTTAAGCATATGGAAAAGAAGACACACACTTCTATTTTAGATAAGTCTCGTTTTTATTGTGATTTGGGATGGATCCTGTTTCGAATAATTACTCTTAAGATACTTGAATATCAATATAATATCAAGGTAACAAAGTATAAAAATCAATTAAATGTAACGACTTTTTTACTCACTCTAGTTCTTGAAATATTTTTTATTTTATGCAAACTAAAGAACGAAACAAACACATTTTCCAGTGTTATAAATATTATTAATAGGGCTAGGAATCTCATACACTAAAAAAGCAAAAATATGCGCATATAGCATGCACTTAAATCTCCAAAATATGCGCTTAAAGCAGGAAAAATATGCAATTTTTCATCTATATTATTATCGGTACAAAAATAAATATTGCATGCAATTTAACGAAAAAAAGGAATTTATTTTAAAATACCATATACCATTAACCCCTTCATTAATTATGAATTGTTATACGATAGACCATAAACGCTTACAAGTGTATTGTAAACATCAAGCTTTCGTACTATCGTTTTCATACGCCCGATATACTATTGTGAATGACAGTGATTTTTGTTTACATTTTACTGTGAATTCAAGAAAAAACAACTAAAATTCTCAAACTGATGTCACTTCAAGATATTAAAATTTCAAAAATAAAGTGCAGTACAACTTCAATAATACCGGCACATATAGTTTTAAGATCGTTCGTATTATCGAGGTCGTCTGAACTATGGAAGTAAACATTTTTGAAACAATCTTGATGAAATAAAAAAATTTATTATTATTTTGGATAAGTTATTGGAAAATTAACTAATTGTGGGTTAGCTATCAAAAATGGATATCAAAAATCCTAGACTTGGAACATTAAATTTTTCAGCAACCTCCCTAATAGTTTCAAGACTTTTCAATATATCACATTTTTCTTTTAAAAAAAATGTTTTGTGTATGCGTTTAGTGTTTGAAAACATATTACTCTCTTTTATAATAGCTACAATAACTACAATATGTTAACAAGTTTTTGCTTACAAGGAAATAATAGAACCTAATTAAACTGAAGTAGTGACAAGACTTATAAATTCGCAAAATAATTGCACAGCGCACAATGCAAACATACTTAAATACGTACGTGAAAATGTGTGCGAATAACAAAAACGTAAAATAACAGTTTTAACTGTCTTTTTGCATAAGAAAAACAACTTGTCCGAGAAAGCGACATACTCGGTTGTCATTTTGGTAAAATATTACCATTTTTGGGAGAAAATTTTTGATTTGGTAAAATGGTAAATTCTTTATCGTTTTGGTGAATTTTTTCTATAAGCAAATTTTTTTAAAAAGTTATAAATTTTGAATAAATAATTATCTATATGAAGCATTCCACATAATATTTGGAGCCAAACAATTTTTTCCATAATAGTTTTTTTATGGTTCAGTAAGCAAAAAAATTTGAAACGCATTTTTTATTTCAATTAAAACAAGCAAATTTCGAAATTTGTTTTATTTTACGTTTGTAAAAAAGGATCTTTATTTGCTTATACTGCAATAACTGACAAAGATAGAATAATTTGTCCCAAACAAGAAATGTGCGCCTTTTTCCTAGCTTCCGAATGATGTTCACTAAAATCTAATCATATTATTTGTTTATTGCGAAAATGAGAGATTTCCAACAAAATGGATTTATTTTAATTTGGACCTTATTTTTGTTTTGTTTTTATTAAAAATAAAATACAAAATATTTGTCTTATTACTCGAATAATTTGAGAGTCTAGAAATGAATACTTACGGAGCAATGGATTTTCAATCGCAACTTACACTTACGAACCGTACCGTAGCGTGCTTTTCTAAACTTGTATATACTTGTCAGTTCATAGTCTGTTTCTAAAAATGTTCCGATTTGTTGTCAAAGATGTCGTGTTCTAATTTCAAAATAAGCTTTTGCAATCTATTTGACGTGAAAAATAAATTTCTTTGTAAGTATTTAACTCTCCTCCACTCTTAAATTATGCCCAGGGACCGTATAACAGTTATTAAATAACAGTTATTTTCGAAATTTCTAAAAGTTATATGAAAAGAATTTGTCTATTCGATATTTGATTTCGATCAAAAATATAAGTTAAAATTTTACTTTTCTTTTTTTGATCTAAAATATAAGTTTTATTTGTATTTTCATCAATTATAAAATTAAAATTTAACTTGTATTTTTTCGATCAATTGAAAAAATGAAAATGTGACTTTTATTTCTTCGATCAAAAGTAAAAGTAAAATTTTATTATGTTTACCTTTAGTAAAATTTTAATGGTTATATCATCGGCTTGCAGTTACTGTATTATTCGTTTGCGAAATGAATGAAAACAGAATGTGCAATGATAAGCAACTAAGCGATGCAATGCAACAATATGAAGATAGATAGCAATGTTTTTTCTCTGAGCAAAAATGTTACGAATATAGTGTAAGAGAATAAAAAATTTACTCTATTAATTTTTTTGAAAATGTAAACTTTTATAATAGTTAATAAGAATTAGAACTGTCAAATTTGTAATCTTTATTTTTGATCGAAAAAATAAAAGTCCAATTTTAACTGTTATATTTAATCGAAAAAATAATAGTCAAATTGTAACTGTTGTTTTGGAACGAAAAAATAAAAGTAAAATTTTAACTTTTATTTTTGATCAAAAAAATTAAAAGTCAAATTTGAACTGTTACTTTTGATCAAAAAAATTAAAGTAAAATTTTGATTTTTGATAAAAAAATTTCGATATCGAAATAAAATCAGTCAAAAAATAATAAATAAAATAAATAAGGTTCAAATTAAAAATAAATCTAGTCTGTTGGAAATCTCTATTTTTTTATTGCAAAAAAATAAGATGGTTAAGTTTTTGTAAACATCATTCAAAAGCTAAGAAAAAGGCTCACATATCTTGTTTGGGACAAATTTTTCTATCTTCGTCAGTTATTGCCAGTTCCAACAGTGGTGGATTAACCCTAGGGAGCTAGTGGGCTCGAGCCCACAGTGGCACATTTTAAGGGACGGCAATTTGGGAAAAACAAAAGAACATATTGTTTTTTTTTGGCTAAGATTATAAAAACGCAATTTAAAAAAGCTAATGGGCCAAAAAAATTTATTCCGAGATATGAATGGGCCATCAAAAATTTAGAGTAGAGACTTTTTACAATTTTAGATAAAATAGGCACAGAATTGACTAATTACGAATTACCAGATACAGGGGCGTAACTAGCAGGGTGTAAGGGGGTAGGCTCCCTACCTTTTTAGAGCCGACCTAATTGTTATTTTTTACTAAAATTTTTTTAAATATTGACTTTTATAAACAATAATTATGAACGCATCAAAGCCAGTCGCACCTTCTATTGCCATTTTCATGACAAAAACCAACTTTAGTCGGCTATTTCATTTTAATTCATACCCAAAACTATCTTCAGTCGGCCAATTCACTTATAGTCGTACCTTTAACAAACTTCATTAGGACAACTCACTTTCAGTCGTATCAGCGTTGAATTGTTGTAAACGAATCCAGTGTTCCTTTGTGACAAAATGCAGAAAAAGTTTAGAAAAGTAGTATAAATTTTGTTAAAAAAGTACGGAAATAGTAATGCATAGCAATGTAAAAGAGAGCAGCGGACCAAATGGAAAAATGGACCGTTTTTAGTCCAATTGTGCAACCGTGTCCTTGACTGAAAATGATATTTTTATTCGATCAAAAATATATTAATGACTTTTATTTAAGATTTAAAAGGTAAAATCAGATTACTATTTTTATATCTGAGCAAAAACTTGAAAATCATAAAATAATGATTAATGCTTAAGTTTTTGGATAAAGCTTAATGATAACAGTCTCTGATACAAATACCTTGTCAAAGAAGTTAAAAAAAAAATAGAATAAAAAAAGCCCAAACAAACAAAGGTTTACTCAGTCGCCACACATATTTCCCTTTTTAAAACCTAATTGTGCATTTTTGTATAACTTTTTGAGATTGAAATTTTTATCCAGAAATACCCAACATTTGTAATAAAAAAAAGTATAGCAATGAGGGGACTGCCGACCGAAGCGAAAACATATATGTAAAATATTAGTATTCCCTGGAAGACGTTGTCCTACCACGGACCGCCTTACTGCTATATAAGAATTTTCAGGCTAATTGGAAAAAATTTTATATTTTCACCCCCTCAACCTTTGATTATTTCTTTCAAAATGTTTTTTATTCAGATAGCATTTTTATTTTATTATTACACCAAACTATAGCTGCGTTCCATTCGCTTCAAAATAATCCAGATTATTTTTTTTTTTTTACATGCAAACCAAGAACAAAAACAATAATCCTATAACAAATAGGATTATTTTTGCTATCCATATAAAATTGTGATATAGCCTTTAAAAAATTTGAAACACAGGTGCCGCACCTGTTTTTTTTATGAGCTGTCATTTCATTTTTTGAATTATTTGTTTGTTTGATACAATGACTATTTGGTAGCCATGACAGCTACCTATTTTCTCACGAGATGCGACCATCGAATGTTAAAAGAAAAAAAAACAAACCGCGTGTGTCACACACATTCGACGCATTCAGCGGAGCCAAGAATTGCACTTAAATTATTTATATAATTGCATAAAATTAATAATTATATTAAATAATTTACAATCTTTCTGACGTTTAGAGTAAAACACATTCAGAGAAAAACATCGTTCACTAAGGTATCGCTACCATAACAGTTCACAACAGTTTTGAACGACACACATTCTTATGAACTTAATAGTTATTGTATCATGATTGCTTGTTTGAATTTAATTTTGACTGCAACGGTAGTGCCCTCTACGAGTCGTTTTTCTTGCCGTTCCTTTGAGAAAATTTGTTTTCGCGATTATATTAAGGCGAAAGGAACGCAGCTTATATTATTACATTTAAATTGAATATTGTTGATATAAAAATAAAATACAGGGAGCACTATTGAATGAAAAATAATCCGCAAAAAGGAAATTTAATTTTTTTCTTTCAATGTATATGTAAAGCTGTAGCTAAAATAAAATAAATTTACTCTACACGGAAAACAGAAAACATAGCAAGCAAAGTGCAGTTTATTTTCTGACCCCGATTCGGTTCATCCGTACATCCGGTTCATCATTAATGCACATTATTTTCATCTTTTATCACTTCATTATATTTTAAATTATGGGTTTTAATATGAAAAACAAAGTAAAACATAAACAAAAATTTAAATTATACTTATTGAAATAATTAATTTACACTTAAAATACATAATAATGCACACATACATAAAATTTGTATTTACATACATTTCATTGAATTTCATTTACATTACATTTTCACTGTTTGTGTCATTAAAGCATTGCATTATATTTTTTAAAAAGATACTATAGGCTTATGGTAGCTGAAATAAGAAACAAAAATTTTAGACGGTGCAGTCCCACTCATGATAAAATTATTATAAGGTAAGCCTTGCCAACTACTTATATTCTCACGAGCTGCAATTTCAAACAAAAGAAAACAATATAAAGTGCGTGTGTCACACACATTGGCAGCTTTCAGCGGAGTCAATAGTTGGCAACTGGTTTTTTTTAAATGAGTGAGAAACCTTTGCAATTAAATGATCCATTCACAGCAGGTGACTCCTCTGAATGCAGCCAATGTGTGTGACACACGTTCTCTATTTTGTTTTCTTTTGCTTGACATTCGATGGTCGAAATACGAAATGTCACTTCTACCTATTACTTATTATACCATGTCCCAGTCAGAGAATATGCTGGTGACATTTATAAAACTACAAATGTTTTTATGTTGGTCATGAAACTCAAATACACGCTCTTTGATATTGGCTACCACGCGCTCAGCAAATGCAGCAAGCATGGCAAAATTAAAGAAGGTAGTGTTAAGGCGGAGAGCCGTTGACCGAAACTGTCAAAACGAAGTTGACATTTCATACAAAACCTGCAACCAATGAGGATGCAATATGAAAGTAAGAATTGGCGAATATATCAAAATGGATGAGTTTGGTAGTTATGGTTAGAAAGAGAACACATTCAGCCCTAACACTACCTTGTCTAATGCTACTATGGCAGCAAGCAACCATCAATAAGTTTATCTGCTGACAGAGCGTTCCTTCATAAAGAAATCATGAAGGATATTTACTAATGGTATTCATTAAAATTTGTTAAGTCCTGCTAAACTGCTAAATTGTTAAAGTTAGCAGCTGTTGATGTGAACATACCTGCTAAGACATTTTATAATCAAGTGCTAAACTGATATGTCAAAATCAGCTGGAAGACTTCTACAGCTTAAAATTGGAAAAACTGAATTATTACAAAATCAAACGACGGGGTTTATTTGCACTTGGCTAATAAATAAATAATAAAGCTTAATTAAATAGAAATATAAGTTTCTTACTTCAACCATTTATAAATTGCAAATATTTTGCAAAAATTGTTTGCAAATGTTAATTTGACAACTTTCAATGTAGCAATAGATCTGTGGTTTTAATAACCCGTGTAACCAGTACTCAGTAACCAAAAATGTATTTTTATTTTTATATTACAGTGCGTTAACACTTTTGATACATTTGCTACTCAGAAACTTTGAAATGTCTTAAATCTCTGTAATTCTTGTAAAGATGTTGGTTACAAAGATTTCACTTTTTTATTAAAAAAGGGAAGTTTTTAGACTTTGAAGCTGCAAATCATAAATAATTTGGTACTTGTTAAAACTCATTCACAAAACGATTCATCACTACACTCAATAACTTTGACGTTTCAGACTTAACAAATGGTATCTGCTAAACAAAAACACGGTGCTGAGCTTGTTAACTTGCTAACAAGCTGCTAAGTCTTTTCCCAAACAAAATTTTGACAGGAGTTAACAAATTTGTTAAGTTTAGCAAGTTAGCAGGGCTTAACAAATGTAGTGAATACCATTACTGTTTTTCTGTCAATGGATATGTAGATCTGTAGCTGAACTAAAATACATTTACAACAACAATTACCAAGCAAATCTACTACAACGATAAACAGAGAAGAGCAGTATCACATCGGTTGCTCAACGTTAGAGAGGATGAACCGAATTGTTGGCGGAAAATAAACATCACTCTGCTTCCTATGTTTTTTGTTTGCCTGGTAGCAAGATCTCAAGTGGAGGCATTAAAAGAGACTTCACGGCCAGTCCACGGTGTAAGAAAACCAGGTATTAGTGAGTTTTTGACAACACCATGAATTTCTTTGCTTCTGTCAAAAAATTGTGAGCGAAAGAGCGGAACTGCTGATAGTTGTCAAATTGTGTTATTTGTTTGAGTTGCTAGATGATGTGCTATAGTTTTTATTGTGCGAATTAAGTTTAAATAAATATTAAATGCAATTAATTGTGCCTTGTTGTGTTGACAAAAAGTTATTGCAGTTGTCTTCGTCGATTTGACAAGTTTGTCGTTGAATGTTTTGGCTATCAGAAACGTGCGCTGGAAGGTGCCGCCGACATGAAGCTTTGACCAGCATGCAAATTGTCTTGCATTCACATCGTTTTTTATTGCAAAACGCACAGCATCTCATATTTTTTATAGTTTTTTATATCACTTTATTCTCACTTTAGTCTCAGTAAAAATCTTATAAACTTGCAGAAAGACACGAATTGAACAAAATTTGTTTTCGTTGAAATTCACCGTCAGCTGTTTTTGACAATTTTATCATTTTGAAAGAGAAGTGTCAAACTCACTAACCTCTTTTTCTTACACCATGGGCCAGTCAAACAAAAACTAAATATCAAGAATTTTAAATTTATTTTATTTTAGCCCATGGTGTAAGAAATAGAGGTGCTAGTGAGTTTGACACTTCTCTCTCAAAATGATAAAATAATGTTTCCCCGCTCTTGTCAAAAACAGCTGATGGTGAATTGCAATGAAAACAAATTTTGTTGAATTCGTGTCTTTCTGCAAGTTTATAAGATTTTTACTGAGATTAAAGTGAGAATAAAGTAATATGAAAAACAATAACAAATATATGAGACGCTGTGCGTTATGCAAAAAAAAAACACACGATGTGAATGCAAGACAATTTGCATGCTGGCCAAAGCTTCACGTTTCTGATAAAATTGCAAAAACAGTCAACAACAAACTTGGCAAATCGGCGAAGACAACTGCTATAACTTTTTGTCAACACAACACGACACAATTAATTGCATTTAATATTTATTTATACTTAATTTTCACAATAAAAACTATAGCACATCATCTAGCAACTCAAACAAATAACACAATTTGATAACTATCCACAGTTCCGCTCTTTCGCTCACAATTTTTTGACAGAAGCAAAGAAATGAATGGTGTTGTCAAAAACTCACTAACACCTGGTTTTCTTACACCATGTTTTAGCCTACAGCTAGCTCTACATATACATTGAAAAAAACAGTAACATTCAATAGCTGCATTCCCGTGGTCGTTGATCTAGAGCGCAGCTTTATTTTATTCACAAAACAAAAACAAAAATTAAAATCGGCTCGATTTCTAGCTCTATTTCTGATCTTAAAATGCTGCCAAGTTTCAAGCATTTTTTATCAAAACGAACATAGTTGGCAAATCTTAATAACTATTCATTTTCCTATTTTGACGTTTCACCGCTCAATGGGCCTTTTGGTATTGTTTTTTCTTTTGTTATTGTTCTGAAAACAGCTGTTACAAGACTCTGATAAATTGATATAAATTTCAACTAACGTTGTTTTTACTGAGATTTGATCTGATCTAGTGCCACGGAAATGCAGCTAATGTTTCGCAGCGGAGCAAAAGGAGGGGAAAGAACGATGCGTCAGCAGAGGAACTTATTGATGGTTGCTTGCTTATGTTTTCTAAGTTTCCTATCATGTTATCTTTGCTGTCTGTATTGATGACGAGAGTTACTCGGAAAAAGACAATGACGCAAACCAAAGATTTACCCTCTACCAAAATCGTTCACCGCGCCTAAAGAAGTTTTCACTTCAAAAATTTAATGATCGAAATCGGCCAACATATTTAAAGAAATTTTCTTAGCTCAAGAACTCTGATGTATAATCTTTAATTTCATAGACTTGACATTTTAATTTAAATACAATTATAATAAGTAAATAATGAATTGAAAGGATTTAGTCAAACTATTGAAAAAAGGTATTAACTTTTTAACTTGAGATGATGGCAAAAAGAACTCCATTTTTAAATCTGCATTCAAAATTCATTTATTATAAAAGCATCGCTTTATGTCATTGTTGATGTTTCAAACGAAATTTCCCAAAGCTCTAAGAAAATTGACAAGTGGACTCGAAATGCTGCATATTCGCTATCAAACCAACTCATTTCTGTGGACTTTATTATAAGTCTTGTTTTTATGAAAAATGTGCAAGTAAATATGAAACTCCTGACTGAATCTCTTGAAGCCGTTGAACTGAATATTTCAGATGCCATGAAATTTATCTCTCGTACCCTTAAATCATTAGAAAAAATAAATTCAGACTCTGAAGGCATGGATAACCTTATTAGTAGTGCTATTGCATTGTTAAAATCTTTTAATGTTGATGCTGAAAAGGAATTCTCAATTCGCCATCGCCGTCGTCTTGCGACAAAACGTTTGTATAATAACAATGCCAACGCGGCTTATTTTTCGATGAGCTGTTGTTATAGAAGAGAATTTAAACTTGTATTGGATAAGATAACCTCACTGATGCGAGATAAATTCAGCAGTTGCTTAGAAACAATAAAGCCTCTGTATGAACTCTTTAATCCAATTCTTTCTTCTACTAACTTGACATAAAAGCGAATTCTAGAATCAATAAAATTGTTACCAAAAAATTTTTTGTTGGATTCACTTCAATTGAAAGCGGAATTTGAAGTATTCTACGATCTATGCGAAGGCGTAGAAACTCTATCGGGTACAGCTAATGTTTCTGAATGCAATAAAAAATCTCTTCCTGCAGTTAACAAAATGTCGCGTTTGCTGTGCACGGTGCTTGTTACTGTTTCAGGAAATGAGAGAATGTTCAGCAAATTAAAATTAGTTAAAAATTATTTAAGAACCACGCAAAGTGACTCACGTCTTAATGACTTATTAATACTTTCATCGGAAAAGGACATAGTTGATCTCATTAACTTGGATAATATTGCGAAGCAATAACCTACCTTAAATAAAAACTTTTGAACAAAAAAAAACCAACTTCAAAACCACTACAAAGTAAAAAATAATTTTAGATTACTTCTCACATTTATTCTTGGTCAAATTTGTTAATTTATTTATATATATTATTAAATTGGAAAGCTTATTACTATAAATTTTTTCTATTTTGTATTATTGTCATAAATATATTAATTTCTCCATGAAAATAAAACCTTTAAAGCCAGAGTGTTTACTTTATAAAAGTCTTATTATATAAGCGCCGACTTTAAAGGTTTTTTATTCATGATTCAGATTCGAAAAATTATGTCCAAATTGCGAAAAGCTTAAGAGAGCAGATAAAAGGCCAAACCAAAAAAAAATTCAAAACATACTTTTGATGTACACAAGTTTTTTTTATCATTAAAAAAGTTTTTAGTAAAAATAATTAAAAAGTGTTTTTCTTAGCCGTTATAATGAAAAAGACCCCTAAAGATTTATTTAAATTGAGCGAAGAGATGAGTAACTTTATATAAGTCAACTATGTTGTATTTAAAAAAAGTCGGGACTTAAGGGTATCCAGTCGGCCGAAATACATTGATAACCCCCCAATCAAAATGGCCTCGGTACGCCCCTGTCCAGATATAAACAAATTTACGAAAATTATGAAGTTTTGGAATGTTTAAGTAAAATAAATGTACCCAAGAATGCATTTAAACCTGCCATTATTTAAGTCATTGTCATTTTCATTGTTTTCGTTGCTTTATGTTATGTTAATAGCTATTAAAAATTTTTGTAGTTACAAAATATTATTGCATGTTCCCTTGGTAGTCAAACACATTTTATTATAATTTTTTTAATATAAAAATTAGAATAAAAACTTAGAGTAAAAGCATTTCACGAGTGAGAGACCAACAAATTTAGAAAGTATACGTCTCGCAGACTTTGGTTTTCAAAGCAGGTTAAAAAAAAATTAAAAACTGTTGTCTTTATTATTTAGAAGACTAAAATTTTAAATTTATTTTAGATAATAATTAAGAACTTTCGCGTAACAAAGAAAAATGCACTGAACCTGAATCATCATTCCTAAAAGAATTGTCGCAATGCTTATATGAAAACAGCAGTCACAATCAAGAAAATATAATAATAAATTAAATTAAATAAAACATAATTATATAATAATTCAGATGGCAAATATAATTTGAAATATCCGAGTTGAAATTATTTTCCCAAATTTAGATATAGCATTTGGAATTTTTTTATGCCTTTTTGCAACAAACTGCTCATCCGAAAGATCGTTTTCAAAAAAATTAAACTGCTTTGGTGTATTGTGCATTGAAGGACGTTTAGTCAACGCCATTGATTTCGATGACATAATTTGGGGCTTTGCTTCTGCAAAAACAGGGACACACGAGAATGCCGAGACACGTGAACTAATCTTTGGGTTGTAGAATTTAGTTGCATACTCAGTTTTTCTCAATCAGCTCAAAATCTTGAGATATTTGTGATTGAAATTTAGTCACTTTCAGACCCATTTTTATCTATGTTTTCCTTATTTTAAGAGACCAACAATTTTGACCACCTCCGATTTTGCTTAAACTTTCTAAATTTAATCTACTTATGAAATAAAAACACTAATTTGAGTAGCAAATTTGAAGATTTTTTAAAAGTTTTTACGCTCAACATTCAAACTTGAATGCCTAGATTCAACTAGGCTTGTCGATTTTCACGTTGGAGGTATTTTTGAAAACACAATAAAAAGTTATTGTTAAAAAAACTATAAAAATTTTTTTAATGAATATCTTGATATTTTGATCTGATTTGGAAAAACTGAGTATGCCACCAAATTCTACGGCCAAAAATTAAGTATATGTGTTTCGGCGTTTTTTGTATCTATTCAAAAGTTTAAAATTTACCTAGTGTTATTTAAGATTTATATTTTTCAAACCAACTCATATATGATTATAATCTAAATTGATTATCTGAAAGCACTGAGTCGATTTTACAGTCCAACCTTAATTGGTGCTTCAGCGTTATATTTCTGTCAAAATTGGTTCATGCACATACATTTTGTATGAATCCTATCGAAATACGCAAAGCACTAGCGCAACTAGATTCAAATTTCCAATTTTGACAATGCGTTCGGTAGTAAAGTTGGCTACAACAAAGAGAACGAAAAGAAAAACAAGAACAAAGGCAATGATTGTTGAAGTTCACGCAGCGTTCAGTTTCGGTAGCGCTCATAGAACATTTGCGTGGCGCTTTTAAACGCAACGCAAGGCGCACCAATTTAGGTTGGACTGTTAGCCGATAAAATTTTTAAAAATATTGTCACAATATGTACCTAATTTTGTTGGTGGGGTTGTGCCATTATAATTGTTATTAATTTTTTTTTTAGGGGCGGCATTTTAGTCTAGCCCACAGCGGCAAATTTGGTTAATCTGGCTCTGAGTACCCAGCAAAAAAAGTGCTTCCAAAAGAAGGTAAAGTAGAAGGGAAAGGTCTTGAATTCCATCCCTTCCACTTTCATGTCCACGGTAGTAAAGTCACAAAACAAGTCACAAAAATTTATTTTTACTGCAATTTTTTCCAGTAATCAGTAAAAATTTACTGGTAATGCAAATTGAATTTCATTATCAGTAAAAGTTTACTGATTACTGCTTCTAGTAATGCAGTAAATATTTACTGCAGTGTGCCCATGTATGGTCAGTAGCTGCTTATGCTGTTGTTATTGTTGTTGCTCGTTTGGTTCGAAATCGTGTCGTTTGTTCTGCTGCTTTTGTTGTTGTTGTTTTAATATATATATAAAATGTACATATATAAATACTAGGGCGGGTCAATTTGTATGGACGAATTTTTTGGAGGTCTGGCTCAGCGAAATTCGTAAAATACATGTAATTTCAAGACTTTTTCTCCACTACAGCATATACAAATTCTGAAAAAAAGCTGTGCGGACTTTCGTAAATAGATTTTGTTCTCAATTATAAAATATGAATGTATGAATGTATGTGTATGAATCTATTTACGAAAGTCCGCACAGCTTCTTTTCAGAATTTGTATATGCTGTAGTGGAGAAAAAGTCTTGAAATTACATGTATTTTACGAATTTCGCTGAGCCAGAATTTGACCCGCCCTAATAAATACGCATTAGAATCTAATGATAAGATGCTTTCTTTTTTGTCGTTTATTATTGGTTTTGTTTATTTTCAGCAAGATAAATACAATAGAGAATACAGATCAGAGAACTGCACAAGCCTAATTGAAGTTCAAGCCTTTTCAAGTACTTAAATTCAAGTATGTATCCAAACTTGAAATAGCAGGCTTTAGCCAGCTTGCAAAAATACCAAACAGATACAAGTCATATTCATGTTTGCTCGTTGGCTTGGCTTGTTTAGACTTACTTTGTCGGGCAGAAGCTTGAAAAGCTTGAAACGCTCGGCAAAAGCTTGTAAGCTCGCAAGTATCCAATTAATTGAATATAAAGCAAGTATCCAAAAAAGTCAATGAGCTTGTGTAGGAAAAGCTTAGGCGTATTATGACTTTTAAGGGTTCTGTGGACTCCGTGGTTGGCAGTGAAATTCAAGATGGCGGATAGAGTTGCCACCTAGATTTTTATGTATTTTTGCGAATACGTTTAATTTTTAAATTCTGACAACGGATTTGATTTCGAATATGTCACAGTTTTAAAATTTAAGATGGAGGTTAGGGTTGCCACCTAAATTTTTAACACAGTATTGCCACCTAATATGTATTTTTAAGAGTTTTAAACATCATATAACAGTGTTAGGGAGTCACTGATTTCGAATCTGAAGTCAGAATTTTAAAATTCAAGATGGTGGATAGGGTTGCCACTTTAATTATTTGTATTTTTATGAATTCGGGGCTTAATTATTTTGAAATTCTGACAACGGATTCGGATTCAGCTACCCATTTTTGGTGTACCATTTTTTTCCAGCCCCAAATTCATAAAAATACAAAAATTTAAGGTGGCAACCCTATCCACTATCTTGAATTTTAAAATTCAACATAGTTAAATGGTGTTTAAAACTCTTAAAAATACATATTATTGGGTGGCAATACTGTGTTAATAATTTAGGTGGCAGCCCTAACCTCCATTTTAAAACTGTGACATTATATTCGAAATCAAATCCGTTGTCAGAATTTCAAAATTAAAAGAATTCGCAAAAATACTCAAAAATCTAGGTGACAACTCTATCCGCCATCTTGAATTTTAAATTGTGACATCAGATCCGAAGACATCTACCCCCTAAAACTGCCAACCACGGAGTCCACAGAACCCTTAAAAGTCATAATACGCTCAAGCTTTTCCTACACAAGCTCATTAAATTTTTTGAATACTTGCTTAAGTTGGATACTTGCCTTCAATTTCAAGCTTTTTGCCTTCAATTTCAAGCTTTTCAAACTTTTTGCCGAAGGCATTAAGCTTTCCTTTACTTGAAACTTCGTGCGGTTCGTTTGTAAGCTAGCATACTTGCAAGTCGCAAGCTGTAGGGGGCTTATTTATATTCAACTACAAGCTATACTTGATTCAAAATTATCAAGCTCAAGCTAGCTTGAACTTGTATTTTAAGCAAGTACTTGAAATAGACTTCAAGTAGGCTTGTGCAGTTCTCTGATGCAGATGCGTGTAGCACAAGGGAAGTCAATCCCGGATCCCGGATGATTTAAGCCCCTTTCAATCCTGTTATTTTGTTTCCAGGATCCCGGGATTTTTCTATT
This sequence comes from Dichetophora obliterata, assembly GCA_963920525.1. NCBI lineage: Eukaryota > Metazoa > Arthropoda > Insecta > Diptera > Sciomyzidae > Dichetophora > Dichetophora obliterata. The sequence continues at coordinate 125,703,052 of OY986439.1, forward strand.
ACAAATATTCATGTAAATGCAACTATTTCAATTTAAGTTGATATGAATATACAATTAGAAAAACCTTTTATTGAGGCTGAAAAAGATTGTTAGTATGACGAGTGTGAATCATTGGAGCAAAGACTTTGCAAAGTTTTAGATAAATTTGCCACATCGGGAAGTCAGCTATGTATTTCAAAATTGTCTGATATTCTGACTTAGGAAATAATTATGTTTTGTGGTAGAGGCAATCGTGATCGAAACTTACAAATTGCTTACAATTACCGTACCGCGGGTTATATTTCTAATAATATCCGAACAAAACCCTCTAAAGAAAAATAAGTCGCGTTGATCAGCTTAATGTATTACTTTAAAAATAATTTTAAATAAATTTCATTTTGAAAACTCTTTTCCAATTTTAACTTGCCTTAAACACAAAAAAAACGTGAAGACGGTGTCTAAAAAAATTGTTTTGCATTTATATAATACCTTAAACTGTTCTGTATTTTATTTTTTATATTTTTTGTTCTTTAAATTAACCCTCTAATGCCCAGGTCCGACTATAAGCGGGATTCACGTCTATCGCTATAAAACCGTAGTCTGTGGAAAATTTTGGTTTCCTTCAGAGTCTAGATGAATCTTTAAGCTACATTTAATTTTTTTCGCTTGGAGCAAGCATGCTCTGTTTGAAAATTATGTCAATTTGAATTGAAATTTCATAATTTTTTACGAATTTAATTAATTTTTTACTCGAAATTTTTAGCTCGATTTTCGATACATAAAAAAATACATTAACTGAAGTGAGATCGAAGTGAAAAAAAGATACAAGTGAGTAAGAAGTTGTTTTTTTCTTTTAATTGATATACAAAAAATATGTAAAACAAAATGCAAGGTGTTAAAAAACCGTTAACATTTTCACCTGTGGTTGACATTTTCTCCTTTAAAAATGAACGAAGAACTAAAATTAAAAACGAACTTCAGACTCGTTTTTCCCGTCCCCAACTTAGTATAATCTGATTTGGAGATCAAACAAAAAATGTGGCATTAGAGGGTTAATACAATGTACTAGTCATTAATAATATTTAAGTTTTTTGGGTACATTAACAATAAGGGTATTCACAATCGTTTGGTATCGTGGTATTGTGGTTTTTTTGCCATAGTTGAAAACCACAATTATGATCATCCTTTAAAATAGAACTTGGGAACCTCGTGTACTTACTACACTGGAGAACGACACTTAAGAGAGTTACACCCGTCAGAAAGTGATGTCTACATAACAAACATTGAAAACGAAGCGAAGCAATTCTTAAAACAAAACAAAGACATTAAGGGTTCTCATCTAAGCATGTAACTGACACGTAAACATTAAAGGTTCTCATCTAAGCATGTAGTTGACCCGTAAACATTGCAAACCTTGTGAACTTACATGCGCGTAAACTATCTGTCAAAATTTGTATGGGCGTGAGTTCACATCATTTCCGAGCCTATTTTGTAGTGTAAACTAGCATGTAAATCTACGTGTGTGAATGAGGGTTGCCTTTGGCGCTAATCATTACATATTTAAAGTAGTTGAAGTAAATATGAACACGTTTCATTTTTTTTTCTATGTTAATGAAGGTTTTTAAAAGGTTTGAAATTTTAAAAAGTCATAATGTTGTCGCAGCCACAGCCGCCATTTTTTCGACATTTACACTTTATCGCTCATCAAAAGTTTAAATGCTACACATGTTTACATGCTTAGATGAGAACCCTTATTATAAACCTTGTGAACAAATATGCGCGTTAGCTATCTGTCAAAATTTGTATGGGCGTGAGTTTACATCATTTCCGAGCCTATTTTGTGGTGTAAACTAGCATGTAAATCTACGTGTGTGAATGAAGGTTGCTTTTGTCGCTAATCATTACATATTTAAAGTAGTTGGAGTAAATATGAACACGTTTTATTTATTTTTCTATGTTAATGAAGGTGTTTAAAAGGTTTAAAATTTAAAAAAGTCATAATGTTGTCGTAGCCACAGCCGCCATTTTGTCGACATTTGCGCTACTTACACTTTATCGCTCATCAAAAGTTTAAATGCTTTACATGTTTACATGCTTAGATGAGAGCCTTTTTTATTATTGTTGAGGCGGACAAAGGAAGTAAAACAGTAGTCATGTACAAAAAAGAATACGGAGAGCAGATGAGCGCAATATTGAGATCCGGATGGACGTACAAAACAATAAGAAAAGACCCAACTTCAACATTACAACAAAAAAACAATAATATTGTAGAATCGCTATTTAAAAAAGAAATAATAAACAAACAAGATAAGCTTCAACTTACAACACACATTGCAACAATACCAAGAATTTACGGACTACCAAAATTACACAAAAACACACTGCATCAGAAAGGCTAATCAACTTTCACTCTAAGCACCCTAAAAAAACTATCACTAATACAGCAAAGAATTTCATCATTAGAGTTTTAATATAAGTGACAGAATTTTCCATAAAACAAATAAAACACTAATAAAACAAAAGCTCATCTTGAATGATTTTCCACAACAAACCATTTTACGCTTACTAAAAAACTACATAAGCAGTAATTCCGAAAACAATAATGCAGCTAAAGAACCAAAAACATTTAAAGGATTGACCTACGTTCAGGGCTTTACAGAAAAACTTTAAAAGTCTGATAAATATAATAAAAACAACTATCAACTTCCTTCAAAAACATACAATACGTTGAGAAACATACACAGTAAAATTAAAAGTAAAGATGATATGGACAAATGTGATCTAAAATTTATAAAATTAAATGCAATGGCGACGGGTCCAACGCATGCGAACAAGTATACGTTGGTACTACAAAATCAAAATTAAAAAAAGACTATCATCACATAAATCTGACCTGAAATCAAAGTATGAACACAAAACAGCACTTGCGGCCCACTATCAAAAATAACTATACTCCGAACTTTGAACAGACAAAAATTTTGCAACAAGAAACGAATTACATGAGAAGGTACACGATTGAGATGCTACACATAATACACACTCCAACAAATCACATTTATTAAATGTTTATAAAGCATAGAATTAGTTGACGAAGAAGCTTCTAAGGAGTGCGCACGTAAAAATTGTTACATTAAAAAATACAAAAATTAAGTACACCATGGAGAAATCTTTAAAAATTAAAATTTTTTTTTAACTTTATTTCATGTTGGTTGTTGGTATATTTTAGCATTAGCTTTTACTTTTCGGACAAATGCCTCCGAACAATTTGCAATAACAGCTGCTTTCCGTCCTGATGTGTTTGGAGCCTTCACTAATATTCGAGAAACTTGTTTTGCCTTCTTAACATCTCCAGATCCATATTTTCTTCCAGATCCAAGCTTTCGGTCAACACTGATGGTTTGCTTGAAGTTTTTCAAGACGCGGGAAACAGTTTGTCGGGACACTTTTACGGTTTTTGCAATTTTTTTAAAACTCCACTTGGGATTTTCTTGTGAAATTTGAACTATCGTTTTTCTAACTTCTTTTTGATTATCCATTTTGCACTTAGATGTTCACTAAAACGAAAAGAAATGATATCATTAAAAACTGACATAAAATACGGTGGTTTTGGCGTATTTAAAATTTAATTCGTACGCTTGTAAAGCAAGTAGTGAAGCCAAATGTATGTTACAATTTTTACGTGCGCACTCCTTAGTTCAATATTTATTAATTTAATTTAATTTTTACATGTTGTCAGTTTTTATGGTAACGTTTATATTGTGTTCGTTAAAGTCAGTTATTAATTATGTTGATTTTATATGATTTAAATAGAAATTCTAAATGTTTGATAGTTTAAATCATACTTGATTTGAAACACAAATTCTAGTTGTTTGATAGTTTAAAATCATTTATTGAGCTTAAGGTCAAAGTTAGAACAATTAATTGTTCTAACTAATCTTTCCAAAGAAACACAACAACAAGGTTTTTTTAATATGAAAAGGAAAAAATCACTAGCTGATTTTATTGTAATTTCGGCCGTGCTAAAGGCTTAATCAGAAATCTTTGTGATACCTCGTGCAAGCGCGCACTAGCGCACTTTTACAACACATTTGCTATTAAAAAAGCAGCATAATTTATATTTCCTTTAAAATAAAGCAATGCAAATTGGCAAGTAATAACTCGCTTTTTAAACAGTGATTAAATGTTTTCTAAAAACTAAGAAATACTTAAGATTTTCAACAACATGCAATACGTACACTACTAAGCTAAGTTCGGGCCCAGGGGGCTACAGGAAGATGTCTAGTCAGCTAAGTGATTGACTCTATGCAGAGTTGTTGTTGTTGCCTTCTTAAAAACTTACTTGATCTAAAGCTCGCAATTTAACTCATGTTATAATTTAATAGATCATTTAACTAATTAACTTTTTTAAAATTCTTATTATTCATTGTAAACTTCCGAATTTTGAGAGCTTTGAAAAACTATTTATTTTTGCACAAATTTAAATAAATTAAAATATTTATATTTTTAGTGAAATTGGCGATGCAAATTTGAAAGTGAAAGTGTTAATTTGGCGCATAAACACCCTTTGAGAGAAATTTTGGTTGTATTTGCATTTATTGTAATTTTTTATTTTTGTCAACAAAATATATACTCTTGGTTTTTACTTTGAAAAGAATTTAAACATAAATAAAAATTATTGATGTTATCGGCCTTTTGTTGTAAATTTTATAATTTTAAAAGGCTTTGGCCGTATTATAATTCTATCATGAACCAAAACAAAGCGAGCGGTGCAAAAAGGAAGATTTCAACAAATTCAAGAAAAAATCAAATAATAATGGTGAAAAGTTAAAAAATTATCAAGATAACAATTAGTAACCATTTATATGAAAAAAAAAATTACTTACTAATGCAGGATCATTAATTGTTCTCCTGCTCATTTTTTACTATTATTCTTTTATTTCTAAGGGAGTTTAAGGGTAAACTCCTCAAAGGAATATCCCAATGCTATGCATCCGGAAAGAGGTAAGTTACGAGTTCATTCGTCTTAAAACAACGGCTTAATGAGAGCTGTTTTTCATTGATGATTTTTATATTTGACAGAAGCCGACGCAGAAGTGGAGCAAGCTACACCGCAGACGCTATCTTCCAACGCATTAGTGCTGCCCATTATTTCTAAGCAATTCAAAGAGAAAGTTGGCAATTTTCTGGAAAAGACCTCTGCTATGAAAATGGTAAACTGCATTTTTAACAAGTTTGCCAATCAGGGTGCGCTTAACATCAAAAGTGTGACTTTAGACAAAGAAGTGGGATATGAGGTTATATCAGTAGAGCCAACAATTGTGCTTGAGCTGTATGTACAAAGAGTTTGTCAATGATAAGTTCGCTGCCAAAGAAAACTTTAAGCGAAAATGTGAGTTTTGTGAAATTGCAATTACTTGAAAAGTGTTTGTTTTATAGATGTCCCTGTAGTTGAATTATATGATGATTACCATTTATGTAAAAATATTAAGTCTGTCTTCACTGCCACTAAATCAATGAAGGAGCTTGGATGTAATGATGCATCCATCAGACCCGAGAAACAATTTGTGTCCGTACCTACCAATCAGGCACAAAAGTCCAGAGTATCGGACTCAATTTTATACTTAACAGCTACGAGTAATAACGAAATGAAAAATTAATCGCACATTGATATTAAGCCGAATGCAAACGAGCTTCAGCGAACAGGACACGAAAAAATTTATATATTCTGTCAATAAAGTAGCTGATATGTATCGAAACTGGCTTAACTATAATGTACCCGAAATAAACCCAACAAGTACCTTGAAAGGCACCTGAAATAGTACCGTAGTAAGTCTGTATTATGTCAATAAAGTGTTCAAAAACAATCGACTATATTCGGACACAATAAACCCGAGAAACAATTTCATATTTTGTGTCAATAAAGTCGATAATATATGCCCGGTGACCGTGTCGGTAAATGTCCGACCTCTGCACTGAAAGAAGTGCTACTTTTGGAACACCTTGGGCAGGCACAATGTACGAACAAAGACCGATGCACTCGTCAGTTTATTGTGCCCGAATATAGTCACTAGTTTTTTAAATTTATTGACATAATACAGACTTACTACGGTACTATTTCAGGTGACTTCCGAGGTACTTGTTAGGTATTTTTCGGGTACATTAAAGTTAAGACTCGGGCCACTTTTGATACAAATCAGCTACTTTGACACAATATATGAATTTTGTTCTCGGGTCCTGTTCACAAAAACTTCGGAGTTTTTTGTTACTACTCGTAGCGTTTAAAAATAAAATTGAATCTGATACTTGGCACTTCGTGCCTGAGTAGTTTGGTAAGGACACAAATTGTTTCTCGGGAAACTGACGAGTGCCCGAATCGGTCTTCGTTCGTACATTGTGCCTGCCCAAGGTATTCCAGAACTAGCACTTCTTTCGGTGCAGAGGTCGGACATTTATCGACACGAGTACCGGACATATATCAGCTACTTTATTGACACAAAATATGAAATTGTTTCTCGGGAGATGATTTGCTGGTGCGTTATTTTAAAAAATCTATATATGTGACCTTCTCCGAGAAAAGGGACCTAGTGTGTGAAAATGAAGTTTTGAGAAAAACGCATTTAAAGTTTCATAATGCATTTTTATGGATTTTCCCAAGTTCGTTTTTGTACGTTTTTATGGGGTAAATAAATTTTTATCAGAAATCTTACTCATTTCATCTTATTCTACACCATTTTAGGTACCAGAATCCACTCTTAACTCCAAACCCGTTTTTTGACACACTAGGTCCCTTTTCTCGGAGAAGGTCACATATATAAAAATGGATCGTGATTTGTTCGGATGCTTAAAACTTGAAAACGACTGGACCAAATTGGATACTTCCTTCTGCGGATTCAATTTTGCGATATCGAATAGCTATGGAGTTATATGTCGCACAGCTATGAAATTCAGTATTCGACCTCAATCAACAAATGCAGTTTTACTAATAACATTTCATGGCGTTGGACAAGCGGGCGTTGGCACCTCCCATGCAACCCAAATTTGCGATATCGAATAGATTTGTAGTCTATTCTGGTCTATTACGGGTCACACACTCAGAACTCAGTATCTGACCCAATTTTATGAATGCAGTTTTATTAATAACATTTTATGAGCGTACGAAAAGGGGGAGTTGCATCTCCTAAGCAACCCAGAGTTGTACTATCGAATAGCTTGGAATTATATGTCGCACAACGTCGGAATTCAGTATTCGACCTCAACATACACATGCAGTTTCACTGATTTAATTTTATGAGCGTTTTTAAAGGGGACGTGGCACCTCCCATTTAACTCAACTTAGCGATATCGAATAGCTATGAAGTTATAGGTCGCACAGCGTCGGAATTCAGTATTCGATCCAAATTTACACATGCATTTTCATTAGTAACATTTTTTTGGGCGTTGGACAAGGGAGTGTGGCACCTCCCATACAACCCAAATTTGCGATATCGATTAGCTTTTGAGTTATAGATCGCACAGCGTCAGAATTCAGTATTTGACCTAGATTTACACATACAGTTTTATTGATTTTATTTTATGAGCGTTGGAAAAGGGGCGAGGCACCTTCCATACAACCACAATTTTCGATATTGAATAGCTTTGGAGTTATAGATCACACAGTTGTGGAATTCAGTATTCGACCTCAATATTACATTTGAAGGGTTACATTGGTTACATTTGAAGGGCGTTGAAAAAGAGGACGTTACACCTCCCATACAACCCAAATTTGTTCAATCGAATAGCTTTGGAGTTATAGGTTGCACAGCGTCGGAATTTAGTATTCGGACTAAATTAACAAATGCAGTTTCATTGGTAATATTTTATGGGTGTTGGACAAGGGGCATATAACCAAGTTTGTGCTATCGAATAGTGCTTTTGTGCTTTGGATTTATAGGTCATACAGCATCGGAATTCAGATTCGACCTCAATTTACACATTCAAGGGAGCGTGGCAGCAACGCGCCGGGTTTCAGCTAGTTATATATATGGATATGTACAGAGTTGCCAATATTCGAAGCGCCCATTTTATTTTTAAATAAATCAAAGAAACCACAATTTTTTGTCTGTTCGTCATGAATATCATTTAATTGGGTTCAAGTAGATTTGCTTACATTATTTCTTGAATATGATATCTCGTAAATGGTCGCCATTGGCCTCTACGACATATTGTGCCCGTTTTGCAGCATTTTCCATGGTTTTCTTCAACATTTCGATGGGAATGGCGGTTATTTCTTGACGGATGTTGGTTTTCAGCTCTTCTAGGGTATTTGGCTTGTTGCCGTAAACCTTTGATTTCAAATAACCCCACAAAAAGAAGTCTGGAGGTGTTAAATCTGGTGATCTTGGCGGCCAATCGAAATCACCATTTTTTGACATCAAACGGCCAGGGAACAATTGCTTCAAAAAATCGATTGTAGTGCGGCTTGTGTGTGGTGGCGCGCCGTCTTGTTGAAACCAGTAGTGCCTGATACGCTTTCGACGAACGATTGGCATGAAAAAATTGTTTATCATATCGCAATAACGCTCCTGATTGACAGTAACTCTATGGCCATTATCATCTTCGAAAAAGAACGGCCCAATGAGCATTTTAGCACAAACGTCGCACCAAACAGTGACTTTTGTATCGTGAAGAGGTACCTCTTGAATATCTTGTGGATTCTCAGTGGCATAAATACGGCAATTTTGTTTGTTTACCGTTCCGTTCAACTGAAAATGAGCTTCATCGCTCATTGAGTTGAGTTTTCACTATTGACTTGTTTTGTTGAATGTAAATTTCAACAATTTTAGAGCGTTCGCGTGGCGTGTACTGTTCCATTGTAAACATTTGCTTGGAATGACACTTCAAACGCGGTATGTCATTAGGCCGCGTTCATAGTGGACGCTTTGGCTGAAGCTGATGCATAAAGCTTCTTTGTCAAGCTTTTTTTGATCATAGTGAACGCTTATTCAACGCTGCATAAAGTAGCTTATTGAGCTTATTGGTGTTCATAGTGCGCGCTTTATGCTTATGGCTGATATGCTTTGTTTTCATTTGTCTCTTTGGAAAATAATGCCCTCAATTGCGTGTTGCAAAGTAAATTTTTTTGTTTAAGGAGTATGTTTAATGAGATTCGCGATGATCACCAATGAAAGATCAAACCAATAACAAACAAAAGTTCAAAAGAACTTGAAAACACAAAACATAACACAACGGTGGAAAGTTCAGCACAAAAAGTACCCAAGAAGTAAGCAAGAACAACGAAAACTATGTAAACAAACGAGATAGAAAAGCACCACAAAAGGACCACAACGTAACAACAACACAACAACGGTTAAAACTTCAGCACAAAAAAAAAATCAACGAAAATATTGTTAACAGGCAAAATAGATAAACATGTGCCGAATAGCATTTTAAAAATGCTCTACAACAAAGCATAAAAAACAAAATTATTTTTCTGTGTGAGCAAGCGAGATGGAAACATAAGCGCTGAAAAGCATTTGAAATGAAGCTTTATGCTAGCACTATGAACGCTTTGAGCTTTTTCCATATGATTATACACAAAGCGTTTTTCAGCTAAACCTCTCGGCTAAGCTAAAAGCGTTTACTATGAACGCGGCCTTAGTCGATTTGGCATCACTGCGGAAAGTTACAGTGTTGCCAGATGGGCGCTTCGAATATTGACAACCCTGTAGATTTGAATTGCCAAAGCAAAAAGAGTTTTCAAAGCACAAACGCAACTTTTGTAGGAAAGTTAAGAAAAAATCACTAGTTTTTCAAGCCAATTTTTACAACTTTGGACCCTTATAACTTCTAAAGGCTTGAGATCGGACTTTTTTACCGTTCATCTTCAATTATTCCATTTTCCCAACCAAATGTTCGTTCACTCATGACTTTAACCGAAATCGATCAATGATTAGATTATTTCATTAATTTGACATTAATTAAACTTAGTTAACTAATTTTATGATCTATTAAATTATTACCTTTCAAACACTAGCTTCTAGCGAACCAAAGCCTGGTTTCATTTCTATGGTGCATTTCTCCAAACTGTCGAGCACCAATGAATATTGAAATAAATAAGAAGCAACTAGAACAGATGGCAACCTTGGTAGAGTTGATGGCGGCGATCTATAAATAGCCTTCTGCTTTAAAGTCTCATATGATTAAGTAGCCAATTTGAACGTTCAATTTGTTCTATATACATAATTCAAATGAATGAATTCCAAATGTGTGAAATCATATGCGACTTCAAGCAGTGAGTTGATCACAGCATTAACAACATGTGATCAAAAAATGCTCGGAAAATTTCTTCGTCCTTTGGACAACAACAAAATATTTATTTTCTGAAGCACTAGGTCTGTTCCCGTACTTGATCATTCGTACGAATTCGTGCTATTTCCTGTTCTCGTACCCAAAAAATTCGCAAAGAGCGAAAATAAGTAATCCAGTCCTTGTCAAAAGTTGCTATTTTCTGCTACACAAATTTTGCGAAGCAGAAATTCGCAAGCTGCTATGTTTTGAAGGCTGATGTCAATTTAGAGTACCAGCCAATAAAACAACACAAAAAACAAGAGCCAGTTTATTCTTTTGATCCGACATTTATCCAATTTTTTCAAAAGAAATAAACATATGTTTTTGGTTTTTCTTCAAAATTTTCAACTTTTTGCAAAAAAGCTGTTCGTTCCCAAAGTAGAACTAGACGAGGTAGTGTTAGGGCTGAATGTGTTCTCTTTCTTAGTGACCATAACTGTCTCAACTCAGCCATTTTGGTGTTTTTGTCAATTTTTGCTTACATATTGCATTCTCATTGGTTGCAGATTTTGTATGAAATGTCAACTTCGTTTTGACAGTTTCGGTCACAGGCTCTCTGCCCTAACACTACCTTGTCTAATTTTGTTATGTACGTTACCGTACTTTTTGCAATTTTTCACGCAAAGAGAGCATTTTGCCGCTTACTCTCTCAAATTTTATAAACTTGCTAATTTCTGCTACAAAAGTACGGGAACAGGCCTTTTGTCTCTTGGGTACAGTAATGGTAAGAAAAGGAGTGAAGTTTGTTTTTAATTGAATAGTCTAATTAAACTGAGGTTAACCAACCAAAATTGGACGTTTAAACTCGGCTTAGGCAAAAAAGAAACACATTATATGATAATTTACTATAATATAACTTCAACGAATGATACAATACTTAGTTAAACCGAGTTTCGACGTCCAATTTCGGTGAGTTAACCCGAATCACCGAGTAAATTTTTTTTTTTAATTTTCAGAATGACCTGTTAGCGCAAATACAAAATTTTTTAAACTAAAATAAGCACATTTAAAGTGTTTGTATTTGCGCTGCCATATGGCAACGACAGGGTTGTGGTATAACACAATAAAAGTTGTGGTGGTTCACAAATTATTTTTTGTTTTATCTATTTTATTCAAATTTTATTTCTTCTTGAACCATTTATTTTTGTATGTCTTCATACAATGAATACAATTTTTATAATAAAAATAATATACAAAATTTTTGATTAATAATAATTGACAATTTTTAAAATTTTAAATAATAATAATTATTTTAGATAAAATGTGTAAGTGAATATGTATTTTGTAAAGTGTGTGTTTTGTATGTTGTGATGTTGGTGTTTATATGAGATGGTATTGAGTCACCACAGGGTGTTTCGGGTTAAGCTCGGTTTAATTTGACTAAAGTTTAAACTCTTACTGAAAAACTGGCCCTTAAAGTACTCCAAGGATTTTTTGTGTATATATTATTGGGGGTTGGAATTAATTTTAAAGGTTTTTTTTCGGTTTTTGAGCATTTATTTAGAAACAACGGTACAATGTATATTATTCAAAGTATTGTCCATCGTTAGCTACAACATTTTCCCATCTTTCTGGCAGCATATGGATTCCGCGCCGGAAGAACGATTCGTCTTTTGAGGCAATCCACGAATCGACCCATTTTTTGGTATCCTTGTAAGAAGTGAAGCGCTGCTCAGCCAAGCCATGCGTCATCGATCTGAATAGGTGGTAGTCGGAAGGGGCTATGTCTGGGCTATAAGGCGGGTGGGGTAGCACATCCCAATTCAGCGCCTCCAACGTTTCCTTGACGGTTCTTGCAACATGTGGCCGTGCGTTGTCATGTTGAAAAACCACTTTGTCGTGTCTTTTGGCATATTCCGGCCGTTTAACCTTTAATGCTCGGCTCAATTGCATCAATTGTTGTTGGTAGCGTTCCCCAGTGATGGTTTCGTTAGGTTTTAGCAGCTCATAGTACACGACACCCTTCTGATCCCACCAAATACACATCATAAGCTTGGCGCCATGAATATTCGGCTTGGCCCTCGATGTTGATGCATGGCCGGGTGGTCCCCACGATTTTTTTCGCTTAGGATTATCGTAATGGATCCACTTTTCATCGCGAGTGACAATACGCGACTAAAAAACTCTTCCTTTTATGCCGTTGAAGCAGTTGTTCGCACATGCAAAATCGCCGTTCAACGTCTCTCGGCTTCAACTGGTACGGCACCCAATTTCCTTGCTATTGAATCATTCCCATGGCCTTCAAGCGTTTGCCGACCGTTGATAAGTCGACTCCCAATGATTCTGACAATTCTTGAAGGGTTTGACATGGCTCTTCATCGAGCAAAGCCTCCAATTCCTCATCTTCAAACTTTTTCGGCTGGCCCGGACGCTCTTTGTCTTCCGTATCAAAATCAACACTTTTAAACCGACGGAACCAGTACTCACAAGTTGAAATCGATGGAGCATAGTCCCCGTAAGCCTCAGTAAGCGTGCGTTGTGCTTCAACCGCTTTTTTCTTCAAATGGAAGCACAAAAGTAAAACTTCCCGCAAATTGCGTTTTGTTGGAACGAAAGTCGGCATGTTCACAGAGAAAAAAAATATATGTTGTTTACACTTCAGTGGAATGACACATACTGAAAAATGAAGCTTAGACAATGTGCTTTGAAATGAATATAGCCACAGGTGTGCCCGATGCGATCTATTGATAGTTAGGCCATCTCTTAGAAAACCTTTAAAACTAATTCCAACCCCCAATACTAAGAATAGCACATTTTAACCTTTTAAAAAGGAAACGTTTTGTTAAAACTTATTTCACCTAAAAAAAAATTGGCCGTTTTTATATACTTGAAGTGCTAGTTTTTTGCAAATTTGGACCCCTGTAACTTCTTAGCCACTTGAGACCGGCCTGAAATTGTTTAACTTGGCCCGGAATTGGACTTATAAGGCCTTATAATATGATTAACAAATTTTAAATTTGAGTTTCCGTTCATATTCAATTGTTCCATAATTTGCTAGACGTACCACGCCTCCTTATCGGCGTTACAAACTTAATCAGCCCAATCATGAAACATTTTCTCCCGGGAGTTGTAAAAGGTAGTTTACGTTTTTTAGATAAAAGTTTAAAAACTTTTTGGAAATTTTTAATGCAATTTTGTTTATCAACCGCCAATATTCATTAGTGTAATATAAAAAAATGAGATGTCTTTATCTGCTATCTTAAAACCGGTAACTTGCTTTTACAACTCCCGGGAGAAAATGTTTCATGATTGGGCTGAATATAACCCCTTCCGCAGTATCTTTTTCGAATTTCAATTGAACTAACATGAATTTAAATAGATTTTCAATGTCCTATTCTGACCTACATGTATTCTCGAAAATCGTTTAGAAGAGAAGTAGTTTAACTGTTCATAAATTTTATTATAAAATCGGTATTCGTTTGACTTAAATAAATCATTTTGCAACTTCCTGAATTGTACGAAATTCAGGAAATTTTAGCCAACTATGCTGCTTTCTCCGCGCAGAGCCAAGTAGCCTGTACTGATATCTGATGGGAGCGCCTTTATTATTGCATATTCGTCAGCATTATGATATCGCAGCTTCGTTTGAGGATCTGTGTACGGCGCAATGAGACCTGATATATCCGAATACTTTTTTGGGGGTCGAAAAGACGGTGGTGCATTTAGCGACGAGTCTGTAAATATTTAAATACTGCTGTTTGACTAAGTGACATATTTTAATTTCGGCATAATTGAAGAATAGCGAACACTCAAATTTTACATTTTTTCATTAAATGTATGTATTAGGACCTTCTTAGTCCAAATCCTTAAAAATTTCAGTCCGCTCTCAAGTCGTTTAGAAGTTATAAGGGTCCAAAGTTGTAAAAATTGGCCTGGAAAACACGTGATTTTTTCCTACAAAACTAATTATTATGTGTATCAAAAGGTGAATCTGTTACCTATTCAACGAGCCGTCAATCTTAAAAATACATGCATTTCTTTTGAAGAAATGCACAATTTGGAACATTTTACCTTTAGCTAAAATTTACTTTTTTATTTTTTTTTTAATGTGTATTTGGAGCTAAAAAAGCGAATAGCGAAAAAATTAGAGGTCGCTCTCAAGACGTTTAAAAGTTGTAGGGTCCAAAGTTAGGAAAAATGGCCTTAACATGCTGTAATTTTTTCAATTTTCCTAGAAAAGAAAGCATTATGGGTATCAAAAGAAAGGAATTACGAGCACCTATTCAACGAGGTATCAAACATTAAAATTTATGCATAACTTTTTAAGATATAAATTCTTTTATACTTAAATATTTTCGTTTTGTAGTGTGAAAAACAATATTCCGTACAAGGGCAAAACACTATTAAGCTGGAAGTCCAAATTATATAAAAAACAAGGAATAATTGCAATTTAAGTAACTAAGGTATAACTAGTTACATATACGATGTAACATATATGATGGAGGAATTTTTACGAAGTTAAATAGATACATGAATGTTTGAGGAAGAAAGGGCCACACTCGAGAAATTTTTAAAACATTTACAGAGTAATTTCTTAAAAGCCACAAAATATTTTTTTTAAGAATTTTTGAAATATTTAGGAACTGTTAAATAAATGGTGAATAAATAAAGCTTCGCAGGCGAAAAATTGTTATTAAAAATTCCTGCGATATCGAAATATTTACATAGTAAATTATGTAGTAACATTAACGATGGTTAAAGAAAGCGCCGCAGACGAAAAATTTTTATTAAAAATCGCCGCGATTTTTAATAATAATTTTTCTTGTCTTTTAAATTATCCTTAATTTTTTACATACAAATTCATGGAATTAATTTTTGTCGTTTTTGCATTCGAATTCATGGAATTAATTTTTGTCGTTTTTATTTAAATCTGAAATGCATCTAAAATTTTGATGCAAAATAGTTGGTACATAAAAAGTTATATCTTAGAAAGCAATTAATGGAATTTTCTGGTTAATAGCTTGTTGAATAGGTAATAGAATAGCCTTTCTTTTAATACCCTTTCTTTTAATTGCTTAGTTTTGTTTATATATTGCAAAGATAAAGAAAGTTTTTTTAGCCCATTTTTCAACTTTGGACCTTGGTCCAACGTTCTACCATGGTCCAACACATATAGGCTGTATTTCTTTATTCATTCCAGACGTTCGGAATGACTTTTTTTGTTTCTTTATTCAGTTTTGATTATCCGGAATATTCTTTTTGTATTTCTTTATTCTTACGGAATATTCCAAACGCGTTCTTTTTATACTATCAGCTAAGGTAGAATAAAAAGAATATTCCTATGTGTGTGAGGTTATATTCGATTGTTTGAAGTAAAATGTCGCTAAATGAAAATGGAAAAAATTTTTACATTAAGGGCCATTTTGTTCACAGAGAGATAAATTTATCCCCGAGTTAATTCCATGATTTTTCCAGTTTTTCATTTGTTCACAGTGAGTTAAGCATTTAACTCTTCAAGCTGGAGATAAAAATGGTGGCGAAATAGCTTAACCCCAGAAATATTTAACTCGTGAAAATTGGTGAGTTAAGATTTTTAATTCGCTCTCATCACTCTCATTTTAATATTTTTTATTTACTTGGTGTCAAAATATTGAAAATACAGATTTTTAAACATAGGGAAACAGTACTGGGGGTTACTGATTTCGAATCTAGTGTCAGAATTTTAAAATTTGGATTAATTTTTTATTTTTACGAATTCGGGGCTGGCGCGAACTAAAGGGTAAAAATGGGTCGCTGAATCCGAATCCGTTGTCAGAATTTCAAAATTCGAAAATTTTTCTACACATAGGGCTGCCACCTAAAAATGTTTTATTTTAAGAATTTTAAACATGAGGGAACAGTATTGGGAGGTTACTGATTTCAAATCTGAACTCAAAATTTTTAAATTCAAGATGGTGGATAGGGTTGCCACCTTAATATTCTACATTTTTACGAATTCGGGGCTGCCAAAAAAAAAATGGTATACCAAAAATGGGTCGCTGAATCCGAATCCGTGGCCAGAATTTCAAAATTATAAAGTTTTGAAATAATAGGGTTGCCACCTAATAATAAGTCATTTTAAGAATTTTAAACATTATTTAACAGTATTAGGGAGTCACTGATTTCGAATCTGAAGTCAGAATTTTAAAATTCAAAATGGTGCCACCTAAGTTTTTTGAATTTTTATGAATTCGGGGCTGGCAAAAAAAAAAATGGTACACCAAAAATGGGTCGCTGAATATGAATCCATGGTCAGAATTTAAAAATTATAAAGTTTTGAAATAATAGGGTTGCTTTTACTTTTGAAAATACATATTATTTGGTGGCAGCCCCATTATTATAAAATTTTATCATTTTTAAATTCTGACCACGGATTCGGACTCAGCGACCCATTTTTGGCATACCATTTTTTTGCCAGCCCCGAATTCATAAAAATACAAAAATTTAAGGTGGCAACCCTATCCACCATCTTGAATTTTAAATTTTTGACTGCAGATTCGAACTTAGCGACCCCAATACTCTTTCCTCATGTTTAAAATTCTTAAAATAAAACATTTTTAGGTGGCACCCCTACGTGTAGAAAAATTTTCGAGTTTTGAAATTCTGACAACAGATTCGGAAGAAGTAACCCCCAATACTGTTTCTTCATGTTTAAAATTCTTAAAAAAATGTTTAGTTGGCAGCCCTGTGTAGAAAAATGTTAGAAATGTTAAAATGTTAGAAATTCTGACATCAGATGCAAAATCAGCGATCCATTTTTACCTAGTGTTCACTCTAACCCTCAAATTCGCAAAAATAAACCAAAAATCCCCACACATTTTTTAATTAATGAGCAACACTCTAACATTCCAATGGAAATCGATATAAACTGAGAGCGAATTTATGCTCTAAGCATAAAGCTGGGATAAAATGTGAACAAAACCACTTTTTTATCTCCCGATTTATACGCTTGGTATAAAATTAACCTAGAGATAGTTATCCCCGAATTAAATCATATTTATGCCCTTTGTGAACAAAATGGCCATAAATGTTTTAGATTGCTTTGTTGCATTTTTATTTTTTAAATTTTATCTGGTGTATTTGTTGTCTTTAATTAAATACGAAAAATATGTTTCTGGTTTTAACAAAAAAAAATGTTCTTTCTTTTCCAATCCTGTTTCTTTATTCAATCTGTTCTGGATAAACAACAATCTATTCTATTCGTTCTCTTCTTTATCCGGAATGAATAAAGAAATACACCCATAACTAAAAAATAAATGTACTATTTGAGTTTTTACTATTCTCACTTGTTCCTTAATTTATATTTCATGTCTTACATACATGAAAAAAATATATGTTAACCACTTTCATATCTTACATGTTATTGCCTCCTTTGGCCAAGGCAGCGCTTTTTCGATAGAAACAATTTGTTTTAACGATTTCCAAACAAATTTTTTACTTCCTGTTTGACTAAAACTAAAGTTTGGATTTTTGCAGCAAGGTTTTAGTGTTTCTTCATTCATGCCAACCTATTTTCAAAGCTGCAAAAATTTTTAACAATCGATACAATATAAAATAATTTTATTAAATAGCCCCGTTCACACTTCAATTCGCTCATCAAATCGAGTGTCAAATCGATTAGGTGCCCTCAAACAATACTACAAGACAGACGTATATGTAGTTCGATAAAGTAACGGGACTTTTTTCGTTGCCCTCACACACATCGCACATGACGGATAGACTTCATTATTTTTTAGCGGCCGAAGAGTTAACATCAATTAAAAATATTAATATTAATTGTTTTGAACATTTATTTTTTTTTTTTTTGCTTTAAATATTCTAAGCCATCACAATTTTAGGTAAAGATAGAAAAATTCGCGCCAAAATATAAAAGTTTTGCCGTGAGATGTGCTTTCTTTGAAAATTTTCAACAAATGGCAAAATGTACTAAGTTGAATGGCCGCGCACGCAAACGGAACTACATGTCGGACGTAGTAAGCAAAAAGTCAAAAATTTTTTACTTCCATCGGACATGTCCATGACCCCTTTCAGATTGTTCAAGAATTGAATTCAATTTTCATAGTTTGTAGGCAATTCGCCGCAAATCGGAAGCGACGAAAGGGAGAAGAAGTTGACGGTACCGGTGTCTCCGCACGGTCAATTTTTTGTGTTCCTTTTGTGCTTTTCTCATTTTTTGCAGATTGCTTCATTTTGTTTTTTGTGTATCGGCGTGCGTTCGATGTACTGAAACTTGAAAACAAGTTATTTTATTGAATTATTTTCGATATTTATTTATAATAAACATATTTCCATCGCTTATGAATTATAATTAATATTTTACGAACAATTTTAAGCTGTTGATGCAATCGCTTTTGTTTTTAAGAAAGCAAGCATAGATGAAATACAATTGAATTCAATTCTTGACAAATGTGAAAGCTTTCGTCAAGTCCAAAAGAGAACGTCAAAAAAAATTGAATTCAATTCTTGAACAATGTGAAAGGGGACTATCCGCCTTGGTTTCTTGCACACGAACGATACTACATGTGTGAAGACTTGACAGGTCGGATGGACATGTAGTATCGTTTGAGGGCCCCTTTTGACCATAGTAGAACCCAGCTAGACACGTAACTGTTAGATAACGTACTATTTAACACGAGCGCTAACACGTTTCGTGTTATTTCCCCTTAAAAAATCCATACAAAACTTGTTACATTTGTTCTAGCGGTAGGTAAAAGTATAACAAGGTTTGCATCCCTGATCTAATCCGTGTGATATGGCATCTCTGTCTGCCACCCATGCTTTATCAATAAGAAAAAGTATACCTGAACTGCTCACAACAATAACAATTTCAGCTTTACTCACTTCTACCCCCCCCCCCCCCCCCTCCCAAATCAGTTGTATCATGCCAAACCCCTAGAACTCTCCTCAATTTTTTTCAATTAGAACACAATTTTTGAATTAATTTCTTTAATGACGACGACATATAAATTGCGGCTATAAAAATTAAAAGAAAAGCACACGATAATATAAATACACTTTTTTTTCATCAACACCAGCAAAGACAGCAGCGAAAGCAGCAGTTTGTACATATATGAAAATGTTTTTAATTGATATTCTTGGTAATCCAGAGTTTCCCAGGAATCTATTTAGTCTCCTGAAAAGAAAAACAATTTTAATTTTAATTTTAATTTAATTAATATAATTTGTAAACTTCCTCTTGATTGCACGGCTCACTTTTTTGGTTTGTTTATTTATTTTTGCTCGTTGAGTATATATTTTTGACCGTAAAAGAGAAAGATATACAAACATATACAACCTACATTGCTTAAGGCGCCTGTTAGGCGCCTGTTACACGTTCAATATATATTGATCAATATACAGTATCGTGATATTTATTGTACGTGTAGCATGCAATATTGACGGATCGTGATCCAGATCGCAAAATATTTAAATATTTTGAAATCTAGATCGCGGATCGCAAAACTGTCAATAAATATTGAACGTGTAGCATATTTTTTGTCATCAATACGCGATACAGTAGTAGGCGGTGAAATAAAAATTAGCGGTATTCACGGTATTCACTTGCCTGTGCATTTAAGTACTTGTGCAGTTAGGTTTTCGTGAACACACTTGGCAAAAATTGTATGAATACTGACGTGATAAATATTGAACGTGTAGCATTCAACCGCGATCCATCAATCCATGAATTTGGATCGCGATCCAAGTATCACAATAAATATTGAACGTGTAACAGGCGCCATACACGTTCAATATTTATTGTGATACTTGGATCGCGATCCAAATTCATGGATTGATGGATCGCGGTTGAATGCTACACGTTCAATATTTATCACGTCAGTATTCATAAAATTTTTGCTAAGTGTGTTCACGAAAACCTGACTGCACAAGTACTTAAATGCACAGACAAGTGAATACCGCTAATTTTTATTTCACTGCCTACTGCTGTATCGCGTATTGATGCCACAAAATATGCTACACGTTCAATATTTATTGACAGTTTTGCGATCCGCGATCTAGATTTCAAAATATTTAAATATTTTGCGATCTGGATCACGATCCGTCAATATTGCATGCTACACGCTCAATAAATATCACGATCCTGTATATTTATCAATATATATTGAACGTGTAACAGGCGCCTAACAAAATATCGGAACATATAAATATATTTGTGAAAACCAAATTGTGTTTCAATGTGTTTGTAAACTCATTACAGCTGTCCAACTGGGAATTAGAGAACCCTGCTAGACAGCAGTAACAAGTTTACATACACAACTAAACAAAATTTGGTGTTCACCAATACACTCTTAGGTTGTCATTTCATGGAAAACAAGAAAAATTATATATGTTTCTATTTCTAGCTCTTTTTCGGGCAAAAATAAACTCAACAAGAAAAATAAGCATGCAACACAAAGCGGTTCAATCAAATGGAAGTTTTTGAAAATTTATTAAAAATAGTGCATACGATATTTAATAATTTTTATTTTCAGATTAAGAAATTTAATAGATGCTGAAGAATACTTGGGACAAATTGTTTGAAAAAACAAGCAACTGCAAAATTGTGCTTTTGTTGTTATGTGCTGTTCATGCTGAATTATTCTTTTATAATTGTTTGCTGTTTAAAATTTTATAATCAATGCTAAATCTATCCGGAAGGTAAATATTTTATTAAAAAATTAATGCAAAAACTTCAAACAATTGTGTTTATAATTTGTCATATAAGAGGCCAGAGCTCTAACCTGAAGGCTAGGGGTTGGGTTAGACACAAAGGCATAGGGAGAGGGGAGGATAGTGCACAACTGAATTTATAATTGGTGTGAGCAGTTTAGCTATATATTTTTCTCATTGTAAAAACATGTGTGGCTGAAAGGGATGCCAGATCACACGAATGAGAATCAGAGATGCAAACCTTGTGACATTTTGATCACCGCTTGAGCAATGGTCACAAGTTTTGTATGAAAAATTTTGTATGGACGTAACGCAAAACGTGTGACCGCTCATGTTATATACGCCGTATGTAACAGTTACTGTTCTAGCTGGGAAGGTAGATGTATTTCTTACTGTGCGTTTAGACCGCCTGAACGAACGAAAGAAACCTCGTTCGTTCGCTCGGTTTAAACACTTTGCCCGAACGAACAGTGTTCGCTATAAATTTATCGCGAACGATGTTTGCCCGGTGTAAACAGTAAATTAGGGCGAACGAACGAAGATTCCTTCGTTCGCTCTGATCGAATAAGCTTCGATCTTTTTGGGCGAATCCGGTGTTGCGCTGTGGTTAAAAACAGAAAAGTAGCAAATAGGAGTAGCTTAAGAGAATAATTTATGAAAAGTACTAAATATGTAGTAATTTATGTTTTATGTGTTTTAAAGTGTTCTGTTAATTTTCGCTGCAATATAATTGTATTGTATAAAGGGCCAAATTAAGTTTTTTAAGCGGAAAAAACCCTATATTTAAAGTTTCATTTTAAAGCGACTGTTTATTTGAGGTATTTTTTTTTTTTAATAATAACTATATAACTTTTAATGAAAATTTTGAGTTTATGGATAGCAAATATTATTTAGTATAGCAGGAGTCCGCAATAGAGCTTCTCAAATAAAATAAAAAAATATTTTAGGTTCTGCTGAAACTTTTTGAGTTTTTAATTGAAGATTTTAGAAAAATGTGGATATAAACCAAAACGGTAGTTAAAAATTCGATTTGTGACGAAAAGCAATTCTTTAAAGTTATAACATAAAAAGTATTTCTCTAAAATAAAAATCGAACGACTAAAAGTACCAATTGTATTTGCTTAATAAGTGCATACAATTTGGTAGCAGTTTTTATTTAATTCACTTGAAATTTACGAAATTTATTGACACACGAAAAATGTGAAAACATTTAATTTTTGTTCGTTGAAAACTTAAATGGGCCCTAAAGTTGAACACACGTCTTTTCTATAATAACTAACAGAGTAATATATTATTATGGAGTGGCAAACCATTTGTTGTTGAGAAACGGAGTATAAGTTTTAGTACTAATATAAAAATAAGGAGTTATCAACCCTGCATTTATTGATGTTCGGCCAAATGCACAAATTGCTGTTTACACCGCCTGAACGAACAAGATGGCGGCCAATGTTTGTTCGCTAATGATGTTCGTGCGGTCTAAACAGTACTACGAACGAAGAATTTATTGCAATAAATTGTTCGCGATAAATTTTTCGTTCGTTCAGGCGGTCTAAACCTACAGTTAGACACAAACTGCCGGAACTATCAAAACGAAGTCTACAGCCCATACAAAATCTGAAAACGATGAGAATGCGATAAGAATGCAAAAATAGGCGAGAATAGCAAAATGCTTGAGTTTGACAATTCTGGCTATGAGAAAAAGGGAGCAGTCTGAAATGCATATACCTTCACTAGTTCCACCATGCGTTTGACTAAAAAAGTGGTCATAGAACCTGTTCTCACGCGACATACATTAGGTGGCGATTCAGATAATTTTGACGTGTACAGGTAAGTTGGGAAGTGGGAAGGTCACAAGTTACGTCAGACAGCATTTTCAAAAATGTTGCTATTCATTTTGACGTCTGTTACTTTGAAGTATCATTGCTTGTCATCTTCCTCTTGGTACTCTTATGCTTTGGCGAAAATAAATTTTTGTTTTGCCGTGGTTGGGTCTTAACTTTTACTCATTGCTAATTTTTTTCTTTGCTTTTTTCGAATTTTCCGAAACTTTTTAACAGATTTGATTGACTATTCTCGGACTTCAAAATAAGGCAGTCTTAAAAAAGTTGGTAGTAAGAACACCTGACAGATGCCTAGTGCCAAAATAACATCATTACTCTGCCTTTTTTAAGGCGAGTGAGAACAGGGTCATACTTATCAAATTTTTCGTGAAATTTCACTTTGTCTTGAACACCGAAGTTAGCACATCGTGATGACGGAAAATTTTAAGTAGCACTTGTTATTAAAATCGTATTTGAAGAAAAAATCTTGTATATAAAAAGAAGTGTTCATTTTGATGTCGCCACTAACTGAAAAAACGGGTTGACCGATTTAAATTTCAAGGTATGTTAAGTATGGTCCGTAAATGGTTTATGTTAGGTTTGCTCGAAATCGGTATAGCGGTTCCGGAGATATGGTATTTTAAAAATTTTCCCATATGCTACCATACAAATCATTCGTGCGGGTTGGTGTCCGTTAAGATCTCAGGAACGGTAACACCTAAGAGCATCAAATTTACAAAATTTGTTGCTAGGGCCCATATATCAAATAATACATAAATGAAAATTGCCACACCCCCTATTACCGCCCACAAATTAATAAAAACGTTATATTTCGGACGAATTCGGTTATATTGGACTAAAATTTTGTTATTTAGTTTGTATGGCTACTCTCGGCAACTCAACAAAAAATGGGAGTGCTCAGACTATAACTACGCCTACTTTTCAGAAATCATTATAATTTTTGAATTGAATACGCCTATTTTTACCGCCCCTTATTTATACACAAAATCGTTTTTGAAGTGTCTTTTAAGATCTCAGGAACGGTAACACCATAGGCCACCAAATTTACAACATCTGCTACCAACGTTTATATCTCAAATAATAAAAAATGAAAGTTGCCACACTCCTTATTACCACCTATAAATCAATTGAAATGCTATATTTCAGACAAATTTTGCTGTATTGGACTAAAGTTTTATAATTAATTTTGTATGTTTTCTCTCGGCATTTCAGCAAAAAATGACCGTGGTCGAACTATAACTTCGCCCACTTTCCATAAACGATTACAAATTCCCGAGTTGTGTATCTATACTATCATATAAAAGCCTTTGTGACACGTCCGGATGTTCCGCAATCACACGAGAACCGTATCCTAACAGGAAGTGGTTCGGCGTAATTGGCTCAGGATCTTGAGACGAGACAGGCAGATGAGTCAGCGGTCTGGAGTTCACGATGTTCTCGGCTTCGATCAACAGGCTAGCGAAGGCCTCCAACCGTGGCGAGTGCTCCTTCAGCATAACATACAAAGCCTTTTTGACCGACTGCACCAAGCTTCCCATGCTCCACCTGCACTAGGATTGGATGGCGTATTAAATATCCACTTTATTCCAAGCGTAGACAGGCCGGAAATTATTTTATTTTGGTCGAAAAAATCTTCGTCACCGCGCAACTCTTTTTCAATGCCTATGAAATTGGTGCCGTTGTCGCTTCTGATTTGGATCGGCACGCTTCGCCGATCTATGAAGTTCCTTATGCACATCAAACACGCGTCGCTGGATAGGTCACTAGCTATCTCCAAATGTACGGTCCGCACAGTTAGGCACGTAAACAAGGCCACCCATCTTTTTTCATGACGCCTGCCGATGGTCACCTGAACAGGCCCGAAGTAGTCAAGGCCAGTAAACATAAACGGCTGAAAGTAGGGTGTCACTCGGTCCACTGGGAGGTTTCCCATTTGAGGCTAAATTGGTGTTGCTTTTTGCACCTTACAAAACGTGTAGCTTAACTCCACGCTGCGAATCAACGACCGAATGGCAGGAATCCAGAAGCGTTGTCTAATTTCGCTGATAACGGTGGATGTATTTAT
The DNA here is from genome assembly GCA_963920525.1 of Dichetophora obliterata. Classification (NCBI taxonomy): domain Eukaryota; kingdom Metazoa; phylum Arthropoda; class Insecta; order Diptera; family Sciomyzidae; genus Dichetophora; species Dichetophora obliterata. The sequence continues at coordinate 125,727,910 of OY986439.1, forward strand.
GTGGCGTAGTTTTTTGTGGTAACTTTCGACCAGTAGGCGAGTCAGCTTATGTTGATTGGGCAGGATAATTGGCCATTTGGACGATATTGATATGCTGGGGGCGTTCTGAATACGGCCGATGACGCGCATGATCCTTTGACCGTCTAGATAAGGATTTAACGATACGATCGGACTGTCTCTGAAAGTGACTTGATTTTCTGCTAGGCACAATATTTCACCATTGAAGGCCTCTTGCTGCACACCGCGTAAAATTGCCATCTGAGTTTCGCTTATTTCTTCGGTCGTGAGTTCGCCGCTTCTCAATCAAAACGGGAACTCAATCCCCTTAGCAGAATTCAAAAAGTTTTCCTCGAATCGAAGTACCCAAGCCATCGTTCGCTTGTTTCTCTGGAAGTTTGAAAGTTCATTAATTTTGGAAACTATGGGTCTGCTCATAAGGCAAAGATGAAGAGAAAAATGTTTTTTCCGCAGCTCATCGCAGCTGTGATCAGCGTTAGTCTTCATGAGTGATTCGTCTGGCCATTCGTTGTCATCTTTCCGAAGAAACATCGGCCCGTTTTTTTCACCTGCTCTCAGCACTGTAACGCACTGCAAACTTTGCTTGTGTTGCGTCGTCTGCAGGGTTCAACACGCCTAGACATCATCTCCAATCTGCAACCTTCGATGAGCCCAAAATTTCTGCAACTCTATTTGCCACAAACTGCTTGTATTCTCGATGATCCGATCTAATCCAACGAATAACTGTATGGGAATCGGTCCAAAAACTGCATCTTTTCACTTCCATTCCATGGTATTTGACGATTGTATCTTTTAAGCGAACACTAATCACAGCTCCAATTTTGGTATGGTGTGGTATCGCGTTGGAGCGCACGAAGTCTTTGCTACAACAAAGGCCAGCCTTACGCCAGCCGGTTCCACATATCCCCAGTAAGCCACTACTGCCTTTCCCTTCCTCGCTGGCATCACAAAATATATGCACCTCGACGTCGCTATATTCAAAAGCTAAAAAGTAGCATCTGGGCACTTTGAAATTTCTCGCCTTTTTAAGCTTCTCCAACCAATTCTTCCAGTTGATATATATATATATGTTCTTTGGCATCTGCCATCTATTTCGGTCTTTCACACTGTCTACATAATAATTTTTGCACAAACCGAAAAATTAGCCGGAAAGCCAAACGGATCAAAGACTGACATTGTCACACACAATGTCTCACGTTTTATAGGTGTCCTTTTAAAACCGGAATTTCGGATGGCACTTTAGAGAATTGAAGAACAAAACAAAAAACATCTGTTTTTGTTGACCATTGCATTCCTAGGATACGTTCAACGCTTTCACCACTATCAACGTTTATTGCCGTATCTGTTGCCGCATTGCCATCTTCTCTTTCAAGGCGTTCCGAATTCAACGCAATGTTACACATTTCAAACCCACCGGCTTTATGTATTTTGATCACTTGCTTTACAACGTTAATGGCCTCATGTTCCGATTCAAAACAGTCTACGTAGTCGTCTATATAGTGTTTGTCAATTATTCCTTTTACTGCAATTGGATATTGTTTTGTAAAATTCTTAGCAGTAGTATTTTTTACGTGCTGTGCTATAGTTGGAGAACACGTAGCGCCAAATATCATTCACTCCATTACGTAGGTTTTCACCCGCAGACTAGGGTTACCATCCCTCCATAAAAATCGCTGGCAGTCTTGGTCTTCTTGAGTGATTTTTATCTGGTGAAACATTTCGTTTATGTCACCACACACAGCAACATGCGCTTCTCTAAACTGAAAAAGAATTTGTAATAGTGGCTTATTTATGTCGGGGCCTGGGAGTAAAGCTTTGTTTAGAGACATGCTTTTAATTTCGGCTGCAGCATTAAAAACAAGGCGTATTCCGCTTTTATTTGGATTTTTTACGCCGAAGTAGGACAAATAAAGGGTTTTAGTTGATCGTTTTTCTGCTTCTTCCCTGGTTAGGCAACTTGCATATCCTATATTTACATATTCTGCAACTTTTGAGCGATATTCCCTTGCGTAACTTGGATCTCGCGCCATTTTACGCTTGATACTCTCTAAGCGGTGTAATGCCATCTGAAAAGATTCTAGAAAATGTACCTTTTCGTTTCGCCACAACAAACCCGTTTCGTACCTATCACCTACTTTCGCTACGTTTTTATTCAACAACTCTATCGCTCTTTCCTCGATCTCCGATTGCAATGGTGTAATATCTAACGTTACCCCAAAATTTTCTGCATCAAAATAAGCTGCTATGATTTCCTTCATATATTCCATCTCTGCATCGCATTCACAAATTTTTCGCATGTAAAAATATTCTTTGATTCTGTGCAGATGTTATTGTTCGTTGGGCCATAGACCATCCAACCTAGACGCGTTTTTACTCCAATCATCCCGTCTTTTAAAGGTACTGTCAAATAGGCATGCATCAAACTTATTATTATTTTTGGCTGAACATTATCATAATTGACAAGTGGCAGCCCTGCTAAATGAGTGTCTTTATATTCACCATACCTGAAGCATTGCGTTGGCAACGCCAGGCTATTGGTGGCGTAAACTTCTGAAAGGTCATATTTCGGGGCATTGTTTTCAACGCCACTTATTGTCAAGTTCATTACCTGTGTTAATTGTCGCATGCTTTGCTAATTGATCCACTGAAGTTCAAAAATCTCATCGCGTCCTCTCAATCCCAATTCATTTGCAAGTTCCTAGTCTATCATCGACACGTTAGCTTCATCTTCAATAAAGGCATAGACGGTGACGGCTCGGTCTTCGCAGTAAAGCACTTCAGGTATTACTTAGAAAAGAACTGTGCCCTCATGACCTCAGTCCACGTGACAGTTGCGTCTGTCTTGCGAAGCTTTAGTGGATCTGGGTATGCAATTCGGAGTAGGAACGCGTTCGGCTCTGCGCGATGGCTTTGATTCAGTAGGCTTAGTGGTGATCTGGCGCTCCTTCTCTGTGCCGTGAAGCAAATGATTATGTATGTGTCTGCAATCGTCGGTGCCACAGCGCTTTCGCGAAAAGTAATTGGTGACATGATGCCCTCTTTTAAAGCAAGAAAAGCAGGCGCGAAGTTGCTTTATTTCTTCCCATCGTTCGTCGACTGAAAGTTTTGAAAAGGACTTACATGTTACTACGTTCCTTTGCATCTCATACAATTTTGCGAATGGTAAAAGTGCTCCGATATAGCTATAATGTAATTTATACTTAACAAGCTTGGAAACACTAAGAGAAAAATACACAAAACAGCGAAGAAAATAAAATTGTACTAATACGAAAAATGTAAAGAATACAAACGTATTCAATATGGTACGAAGTACGCTCTTGTGCAACATTGCAGCTGATAGCAATTTCAAAACATAGGATTGCAGTGGGAATTTTATGCTTGTTTACAAATACACTTTTTAATTAAAATATTTCCTTAGGTCACTCACTATATCATCGGAGCTATCGCCGGTGATGGGAAAACAAGCTCAATTTTTAAAAAATTTGAAAAGATTTCGATTAGTTACCTTCGATATAACAGACACTCTACTTAAGTTCAAATACGCTCCCGAAATTCAATATGCAAAAACGGCAGCAGCTCTGGGAGTAAATATTGACCACCAACGGCTCTCGCAATGCTTCAAACAGGAATTTAAAGCAATGGCAAAAGTGCATCCAAACTTTGGATGCACTTCGATGGACATGAATTGGCAAGAATGGTGGATTCAATTAGTTTGTAATATTTTTCGGTGTGCGGATGCTACAATTCCACGGACCAAGTTGGATTTAATTGCAAACACTCTGCTACACGAATATCGCACTAGTAAATGTTGGACCAAGATTGAGGGATCGACGGAACTAGTAAAAAGAGTTAAAGATGCAGGCAAGGTCGTAGGCGTCATATCGAATTCCGACCCCAGTTTACGTTTGGTCTTGGAAGCAATGGATATGGATGAATTCGACTTTGTTCTCACATCCTATGAGTGCAAAATGCAGAAACCAAACCCCGGAATCTTTAAAATTCCACTAAATCAATGCAAAGTTGCACCAAGCGAAGCCTTGCATATTGGAAATATTTATGATGTCGATTACATGGGCGCTCGTAGGTCTGGCTGGTCTAGTCTATTAGTTACAAGCGACACTGCGAAACAAAATGGCCATCACCAAACGCACGTCTTTAAAAGTCTAAAGGATATGCTTAGTGCTTTAGAGACACAAGATATTATATGGTGATCTCTAACGGTCTGTTAGTTATGTCTCACTTCAAACAATAGGTATTACCTTATTTTTATTTGAAGGAAAATAATATTGTGATAATATATATAAATAAGTTACAAAGAATTATATTCATATGTATGCATATTACATTGGGCCGATTTAATGAAATTAAGCTGTACGTGGATTTCTAGTTAGAGGACAAAATTAGTTGTTTTCTTTTAATTGTAAAATAAAACGCACCGCCCCATTTTGACTTTTGTAATATTTAGCCTAAAAATAAATTAAATTTTATAAGAAATAAATATTTTTTTAATAATTTGACTAGGTTTAGATAAAGACCCCTAAAAAGGGCACTGGAAGGTTAAAATAGTCAACATTTTTCATAAAATTTCGCTAACACAACTATGTTAAAAGCATGTATTAAGTTGTAGCCTAACTTTATATGTAAGTACTCGTAAAAAGGTTGATTGCTCATACTAAAAATTATACAGAATATTGAAGAACCTAACAATAGTTTATTTCTAAATCTTATTCAGATAGATTATATCTAGTGTCCGATCGAAACCAAAATTTTGGCCGAAACCGAATATTCGGCCATTTTATAATATTCGGCCGAAACCGAAACTGGTTATTATATGAAAATTAAGTTTTTGCAAATAATTTTTTTTTATTAAAAGGAAACAAAGTACTTTCGTACACATAAGGAAAAATTTTTGTATAAATAGTATTATTTGAAACTTGAAGTTTATAATAATTAATTGAAGTGCACTATAATAATAAATGAGATAATTTTTTATTTTATTTTTTATTACGTAAGTATTGCATACTTTATATCTTCCGTACACACTCCAAATAGTATGTACCTACAATGTACATTTTTATAGAACTGCAAAACAAAGTATTTTTTAAAGGTTTAGTATTATAAAAATAAAAATATTTCGTTTTCTTTACCTTTATTCCACACGCTCAGAATTCGTTCGCAAGTTTAATTATCAATTTTTGGCTATAAATCTTAAATATTAATTGCAATAGAGATGATAAAATCGAAAATGACAGTATCGAACGCATAAAATCAACCAAAATGTTTTGCGCTAGCACGATAAATCAAATTATAGACGAATTCATATTTTTTACTCACCGATTTTTTTCATATTTTCTTTTGTTACGAATACGATTCAAAGCAAACATGGAATTCGGCTAAGCAATTTTATTCTTGCTTTGGGCTGAATACCTAGTTTACTCATCATCAACTCATTAACTAAAATTTAATAAAACAATGGCTTGCTAGGTGGCTTGATCGTTATCTTTTTGTTGTGTTTGGATGTTGAATAAGATTAAGATCACTTTGGCTGACCATTGGATTGCGGGCGTCGCAAACGTTCATGCATTTGAAGCAAAGTAGTTGTAATCACCTCGGTAGTGAGTTGCGGTAATCGGCAAGGAGTTGGAACAATATTAGCAGAAGCATGGCTGGCAAATTTTCCACAGTATTCATAGATAGAAATGGGCAACAACTCAATTCGGTGGTATCGATGGCTTAAACAGCGTTGGAATGTGTTTGCTTTACAATTGGTTTTTTAGGCTGCAAACGATTCCGTTATTTTCACTTATTTTTTTCAATCTGGAAAGGTATTACATATTTTAACTAGAAAAAAATATTTATAGAGGACGTTAAACCAGCCTACGTTTCGTTAAATTAATTATCCGTTATTTAACTATTTTTTTATCACTGACACAATAAACTTTTAAAATTCTATCTAACCGCCATTTTGTTGGAGGGAGCTTTTTATATTCAAGGATGTAGTGTGGTGTTCGAGTTTAAAAAATGCAGTTGAGATATGACTGAAATTTGGGGAAAAAGCGATAGCAAATTGAATTTCCAGTGAATATTTTACAAAAACTTAATTTCAAACGCAGAAAAGGAGATAATTTATGAAAGAAACATTTTTTTCTCTTATTTTTTATCATGACCATAAGTGTAACAAATGCATTAACGTAAGATAGTCAAAACTCAATATATTTTGGAAGTAAAAAACAACAATATATGTACAATATCTTATTATAATACAGTTTAAACAGAATTTGTAGTAAAATACATAATATTTCTCGGTATCTTTTAAAAATAATATTTAAAAATTAAATTTCTTTAGCTTTGTTATCGAGTCCACTCTTATCAGTTATTGGCATACTTGCTTTTGTAGTCTTTATCATATCAAAATTTAATTGTTTACGAAATTTAGTTGATACTTGCTTAATAACCGCTTCACTGTTCAATTTCAAATCTCTTTCTAGAGTCTCGATGTCGACATCCTTGCTTTCCAAACGCATCTGTATGTCAGAATAAAAATCACAGAAAAGAACGGGTTCCTCTGCGCTGCCGAGAGTGCGTGTAGCACAGTATTGTCCACGACGCAATATATCATCATTGGAAGCTTTAGTTTCATAGAAGCGTGCACCGAGAGGAACCTTTAATATTCATATTTTATTTTGTGATCAAAACCTTATTGATCAATGACCTACGAATTATTTACCTGTTGTTGTATTAGTTTTTCGTGACTTTGCGTTATAAGATGCTTTAACCGCTTAAGTTCCTTGAACTCGCTCTTCATATATTCTACATAACTGGAAAATGGTTAATTCCTTAGCTTATTACATAAGTCTTTAGTGCAATACTTTATACCCCACCTGTACATTTTAGCAGTCTTTTTCGTTAAGTTGTCAAGACATGTGATAAAATTCTTCACTGGCAGTGTTTTTGGTAGTACGCTTGGATCCAAACGTTCCGCTATATCAAAATGGTACAATGATCGGTTAAAATCATCTTTCATTGCCAGAGTGGCGGCTAGTGCAAAATGGTTTTCAGGCACGTCTGGTGCATATTCAATGGCGGAAGTAAGTATAAACTCAGCGTCATTAAGTCGACCAGCTCGAAAAAGTATTGTTCCTAAACTCAATAATGGAATGTCTTTAAATGCTTCTGGTGCCAGCTTTACTCCAATTCTTGCACATTCCAGTGCTTGCTTTCCGTTGCCCCGAAGACGCCAGTAGTAGGAACTCAAAGTGTGATACTTCCAAGATTGTGGTTGGAGCCTTAAGCCTTCCAGCACTATGTGCTTAAGCACCTCTGTAGTGAATCCAAAGCTACCTACTCCCAAGTCTTCTTCACTTTCGATGCGAATTTCCGGAATGTACGGTTTAAAACTTTCTAGATTATCAAAACTTCCAGATCCTGCTTCTAGTTGCACAAATTTACTGCATACAGGGTTATCAGACATTGCTGTATCAGTATTTTCAAAATGCATCGGTATATTTAGACGTTTAAGGTACTTTTTATTCATCTTCATGTATGTGATTTTCTTTTCCATCATGTAGTAGTCCACAACGCATATAGCTTGATCGAGCAAATCATGACCAAACTGCAGTGAAAAATTGATTTGTTCAGACATGAGTGCCCGTTGACGCAACAATTCAATGTATGTCGTTTCAACCAAATCGTTGTACTTAACTTGATCGAGGAATGCTATCAGGTTGTGTGGTTCACGTAAATGAAAGGGAGAGTCAATCTAAAGTAGCCCAAAATAAGAACGACAACACTTTGTATAAATTAGTTGTACCTTCTGAATTATTTTTCCATTATCCTTAAGCACCCAGTGATTGATTGCCATAATACTTACTGTGCTCAGCACAATAAGAAAACACCTAAATATGAACATTATAGCTATATCACGTGTACTAGTAAATGCATTGATAATATAAACAATTTTAATCAACACTTGACGGCAAACATATGTATATATACAAGGGATACCAAAAAATTGGGATATGATTCGACTATTTTGTAGAGATGAAAATAAACAGGATTGTCTGCAACCATGGTATAATTATTTGACAAGGTAGTAGCGTAGACTGGCTTTTTTCTCACGAGCGGCGATGGGTAGTTGTCAAAATTAGCTGTTCATGCAATTAATCAAAGAAATTTTAAAAAAAAAGCAACAACTTAAACATAGCTAGTCAATCGCAGTAAACTATAAATATTCCTAATAAAAAATTACAAAAGTTTTTATTTATTTTTAATTAATCAGAAAGTTTTTTTTATAATCACAAAAAGTTTTTAAGCTTACATTTTGGCGCATCGTTGAACTCATAATTGTTCGCATCTTGGGACAGTTGAATCATTTTCACCAAGGAAGTACAAACATTATCGAACTTGTAAATTTGCCATAAAAATCGTTTTAGGAAACTGCACCAAAGTTAGCGATCACAAAACACCTTTATTAACTGCCGTTTGCGGTAAATCAAATACATATTTTTACAATATTCTATATACAATTACATGCATATTACACAATAACATAATCAAATAATTTCGGTGCATTGTCTGCAAACGCAGGCAACGTCATTGCTTATATTACACACACATCGTTTTACATTCGTCATCGCTATACATATTTTGTTATCGTGTCTCTTCGCTTCATCTCCGCTGCTCGGTCACCGTCTTAAGTCACCTGTTTTCGTTACCCACGTAACAGTCAAACCTAAATCAGCGCGTTAGCGTTTTTTATCTGTCAAAAATTTCTCATGCCCATACGATTTATATGTAGCAAACCATAATAACGCGGCGGCAACGCTGAGCGGTTGGAAAATCCAATTTTGACAGAGCGTTAAGAAGTGAAGTTGCACACATCAAAAGCAAAAGTGAAAGCAAAGTAATTTTAAAGTGACAACAATTGTTTATTTTTTACTCTTTTTCGAACGTTTATTGAATTTGCAATATGGAGGTAAGAATTTTGTTGATAATTGTAATTTAAGTATAGTTTTAATGCTTGTGAAAATTATAGCACCTAATAGAATTAGTGCAAAGAAACCCATGTCTTTATATTAAGAAGGAACCTAAATACAAAGATGTTAAATTTAAAGAAAAAATTTGGGAAGAAATTGGCAAAGAATTAAATCTGCCGGGTAGCATAACAATTCGCTTAATATACTATAAAATTTCTAATTGCAAAATATTTCTTTTATCTAAAGATTGACATTTGCTTGCCGCCTACCGCTTTTATTTAGGTATGGTACTTACGCGTTAACGTAAAGCGGCTATCAACGCTCCGCTCAACGCGCTGATTTAGGTTTGACTGTAAAGAGTGGGAGTCTTTGATTTTTTGCTGCTGCACAACTATCGGTCGTTTTCATTGCACATCTCTTCGTTGTTGGAAATTTCAAATTTCGCTCTCGCAATTAGAACTTCGTCTTCAACATGGTTGAACCAATTGAAGAGCTCAAACAGCAGCGAGCAAATACAAAAAAGAATATCACTTGCATTAAAAACATTTTTGAGAGCAGCGCAAAGGGGGAAGGGAAAGCTTTGACTACAGTAAAACTCAAATGTTGCTTAGGCATTGCTGAATCGTATTTCAAACAATTGCTCTCTTTACAAACCAACATAGAGCTAGAAGAGCTGTATATCACCACAAAGGTTGCCATTCAAACGCAATTTATTGATGATCATAATGTAACACAGTTCCATTCGAAGTTGCCTAAATGAAAATTGCCTTCATTCAGCGGCAAATACGCAGACTACAAAATTTTTATAGTGTCTTTTAACCAAATGACCCCCACTGGAATAGCAACCTTGACTCTGGTGTGGGGGCTTAGTTCGCTAGGATGCAATGGGCTGGAATGACGGAAGCGCAAGCTTCTGACAAGGGTCCTAGGTCACACAGGTCATTGCATCCTGGCGATGCACTAGTAGCTATTCACTCCTACCTATATCCCCTTTTCACTCCCCATACCTTTCCTATTCATCCTATATCTCACCTCTCCTATCCCACACCTAGTCCCTCCCATGGGCCGAATTAAGGTGTTATGAGACCCGTGCTGAGGATTTACTAGACTGGAGGCCCATTAAAAATAGTCCAGTCTTAAACGGAGCGTACCGGATACCAGGTGCCCTCCGGTTACTGTCCAGCCCTATCCGCGCACAGGGACCTCTGTGGGGTTGGACCTTCCTTTGTCCTACACGTGGGAATTTTATGGAAGAAACAACAGTAAAAATAAACAAAAAACCCCAGCGGCCTCCGGCGGAAACAGTGAGGAGCAATACTCACGGCATGTCGCCAGCGGTCTCACCTCCCCTATTGTTGGAGCAGGCCATAGCGGTTGCAAAACTACTGCCAAAACATTTACACTACTGCGCAGGGGTGCCATAGTCGATGCAGACTCGGACCACGAAAGTGCAAACTCAGTTGAGGACAGGCTTCTCCTCTCTCCGGATAAGTCAGCGGGTTCCAGCCCCTCTCGCAAGGAAGGGCCCAACGCACCACCAGACGAGCTTCAAAGAATGGTAGCAATCGCCGGCGGGAAGAATCAAGCAGCTGTCATCGGAGCAGATGCCAATGCACACCACCCAGTATGGGGCAGCCCAGACATCAATGATCGAGGTGAGTCTCTACTTAACTTTGTTTTACAACATAAACTCAGTGTAGCTAACATCGGCGAGGAACCCACTTATGTAGGCCCCACCTCGTCGAACGTGTTAGATCTAACGATATCCTCCTAAAACAACACTCTGGTCACGAATTGGAGGGTGCTAGCACAGCCCTCCTTCTCAGACTACAATTATATTAGCTTCAGTATGAGCTTTAATTACACTCCAGCTCAAAAGATCTTTAGAAACCCCAGAAACACTAATTGGAACCGCTTCAGAAGCATAATTGAGACTAAATTACCAGCTCCCAAACAAATTAATAGATTGAGAAGTCCCTGAAGATTCTCTCGGCCCATCTTCTCAAGGCCTATAATGCCTTCTGTAAGCCCACGTGAACAAAGCGTAAGATCAGACCACCATGGTGGAGTCCGGATCTTACAGAGCAAAGACGCGACCTAAAAGATTTCTTTAAACTAGCTAAAATAGCTGACCAAGAGGAAATTTGGGGGGAATACAAATGTAGGCTCAAACTTTTTAAAATAAACGTACGCAGAGCAAAAAGACACTCTTGGAAGAACTTCTGCTCAAGCATAGAAAAAACTACGGACACAGCAAAGCTCAGGAAGCTACTCTCAAAGAGCCAGCTACGCAAAGGCAATGGCTTGTGGACGGAGAGCAGCCAGGAATCCCTCGAGGTGCTTTTAAAGGCGCATTTTCCTGACTGTACAGACAGGACACAGGACAACCCCGCTACAGGTTCCAACCCTGCTACAGGACTTAATAACGTCGGACGGAATCGTATGGGCTATAAAATCGTTCTCAGGATACAATCTCCAGAACCAGACGGTATAATTCCTACCATGCTGCAAACGGTCGAATCGCAAGTTGTCTCATGGCTGAAGAATATATTTAACGGATGCATCAGGCTTAACTATGTACCTGTGGCTTGGAGGACAGCGAGGGTTGTATTCTTGCCGAAGGCAGGTAAGAGCAGCCATCCCTGTCCGAGAGACTACAGGCCAATAAGTCTGACCTCCTTTGTACTCAAAACGCTCGAGAAACTGATTGACTTGCACTTAAGAAGCAATTCAATCCAGTTATCAACCAACCAGCACGCATACACGAAAGGGAAATCGGTTGAAACGGCACAACATTCCCTAGCAGTAACCTTAGAAAAAGCCCTCCACCACAAGGAATACGCACTCGGGGCGTTTCTAGACATCTCAGGTGCATTCAACAATGTATCAACCACCGCAATCCTTAGTGGATTACGTGCAATAGAGGCACCATCAGCAATAAACCTATGGTTAGACAAGTTGCTAAGCTGCAGAAAGGTGCGAGCTGAGTGGGGCACTAAATCCATGGTAAGGGAAGCTCGCAGTGGGACACCCCAGGGAGGGGTCCTCTCGCCACTGCTATGGAATCTTGTAGTTAATGAAATACTCGAAAAGTTCGCAGGTAGAGCCCCGAGGATAACTGCCTATGCAGACGACATAAGCATAATTATAGTAGGGAAATGTCTATCAACAGTAAGCTCCATATTGGAGAGCACACTCAAAGATGTACTTAGATGGTCAAATTCAGTCAGTCTTAGTATTAACGCAGAGAAAACAGATCTGGTTCTGTTCACGAAAAGGTACAAGATACCACAGTGGATACCACCAAAATTGAACGATTTAAGTCTCATACTGAAAACTCACACAAAATATCTAGGAGTCGTCCTGGATATCGAGCTGTCATGGAAAACCAACGTAGAAGAAAGGGTGAAGAAATCCACCATTGAGCTATACACATCCAAGAAGATGCTAGGCAGTGCCTGGGGTCTCTCACCCTTTCTGATGCACTGGATCTATGTAACGGTAGTGCGTCCTATTTTACTCTATGGGATTATTGTGTGGTGGCCGGCTGTGAACAAATCAACATTCCTCAGGCACTGGAAGAAAACTCAGCAGCAGGCAGCGCTATGCATCACGGGGGCACTGAAGTCAACTACAACAAAAACGCTTGAAACCATTCTAAGGGTCACTTTCGCAATGTCCGGTTAGTCTAGCTCTTAACCAAGAGTTAGCTAACAATACGATAGCTAAAAAAATAATTTTGATTTCACCAAGTTATCAAACAGTTACCGACAGTTGCGGCGATCAAATCCATGCGCTCCGCTGGCATCAAGTCCAAAAGTGTCTTGGCTGGCAGAGATGCACTAGATGCACTATGTGCTTCGAAAAGAGTGCGCATCTACTGGGTCCCTAGCCACCAGGGCATTGAGGGAAACGAGATGGCAGATGATTTAGCAAAGGAAGGCGCTGGGCTGGAATCAGAACTCGCAGAACATGTACTTACTTCGCTACAAGAGTTGTACAGGAACCTCGAAAGAAGAGCCACACAAGCAGCGAATCGTAGATGGAGAGATAAGACATCGTGCGAAATCTCGAAAATCATGTGCAATGCACAATGCGAAAAACGAACTCTGTCCATCTTGGCACTCCCGCGCAAAGATTGCAGGACACTAGTGGGCATGCTCACTGGACACTTCATGACGGCAGCCCACGCGAGGAAGCTTGGCATCACCACGAATGACAACTGCAGGAAGTGCAAGGAACCGGACACAGTGGAGACCCTGGAGCACCTACTATGCACATGCCCCGTCCTACTTAGATCGAGACTAAAATACCTAGGCTCATCGACGTTCCCGTCGCTTAAAGATGTAACCAAAATATCTCTGGAATCCCTCCTAAGGTTTGCGAATTCAACGCAAATCTTAAAAGACTCTAACTAAAACACATAGGTTCCTTTTGTTCGCTACCGGTACCACTAAGGACCAGAATTGGCCTATGTGAGCCTTCACGAAGGCATCCGGACTAACCTTACCTAACCAAATGGTGGGTAGGGATATGAGTTTTTCTAACATAGATAAATTCAATCATCTTCGCACTTGTCTCTCTGGTCCAGCGCTAGAAACTACTCAAGCTTTTCAAATTACAAGTGAAAAATGACCCTAAAGCCTTAGAGCGATTGCGGAAGCGGTATGATAATACAACCCTAATTTTTCTCGAAAATATCACATCGCTTTTTTATTTATCTACTGTTTCAAAACCTAACGCTGCCAATTTACGAAGCCTCGTCAATAACGCTGCAGCTCTTTATGGTTCTCTTAGTTCACTTGGCACTAAAAAGGAAATTTTAGAAGGCATGCTCATGTATTTCGTCTTGCAAAAGGTGAACGAAGAGGCAAGAAATAAATGGAAGCAATCTCTGGATTTCACTCACCTACAACTTGGGACAACTGCATTAAACTCTTAGAGAGACATTGCCAATATCTCGAATCACTTGATAGCACGCATGCTTCTTTTACTGAACCTCACAATGCTGATAAAGTTTGTAAAAAACAACTAAATAAAGGTCAGCAAAAACGCTATTCGTTTACTTGTGTAAATTCATTTTGCCCACTGTGTGCTAATACCACTCACAAAATAACTAACTGCTCTCGTTTCAAATCTCTCAACTTTTCTCAACGGTTCGATAATATAAAGATGTTGGGTCTGTGTTAGAGACCTGCAACGAGTAGTTATAAACTGAGTTTACTCGAGTATATACGTATTTATTTGCCTTCTACTTCATATTCGGACTCATTCCAACATGTTGTAATACGTATAACACGCACCTTAATTGTAATGCTTCATAAGCCATACTCCAACGACCAGTCGTACGTAGTCGATAACAAGTTGCATACAACATGTTAATGGCCTTCAAACGAATTATCGTGACTTTTTTAGGGTTGCTAACTTTGGCGTAAGTTAAGAATTTGAGTTTGAATCTTATTATTGAATTATTCTGATGTTATTGATTGTGTCATAACACTATAACATAACGGTACGATATGAAGAGCAACGGTGTTATTTTATATAATTTTTTGGAGTTAAGTGCGCCATTATTCTTTCGATTGCTGACTGCATTAAAGCGTATTAAGTAAGTTTAAAATATGTTGTCAACACCTGAAAATATAAAATATCCTAGGAAAATTAAAATCAAATAAAAAATCAAATCAGGCTTGGCTTAGCAAACATAGAAAAATACTCATGAAAATATTAATTCAGAAATTATTACCGATTCATACCTACGTTCATTTCTTTTAAATATATGTAATTCGGTTTTCTCGGTTCGATATAATTTGTTGTATAAATTTATTAATTTTAAATAAATATTCAAACGCTAATTTATATAGCGTGTTTTTAGTTCAGCGTGTTTATAAATTATTTTATAAAATTTAAGAAAATAAATATTTTTGTATGCAAAACTTTAACAATAGTAGCTTACCACTTATTGGTGATTTTAATGACTGATTTAAAATTTTTTATTTTATGCTTATGATTTTCATGATTTTGAAGTATGTGAATATAATTATTTTAGTTAGTTTAAATAAACAAACCTCATTAAATTGATATGTCTTCTTATTACTTCTTTCAAAGAAGCTCCCTTTATATACAAGGTGTGTGGTCTTCGTTTTTGCACCATGGCATAAATTGCACAGCAAAGTTCCATAAAGAAATGTTTACCACAACTTAAGGGGACAGTACACACTTGAATTTTCAAAAAATCAATTTTTTTTATGATTGATTTTTGTTCAAAAGACCTCAAAAAATGATATAAAATTAGAAATTAATTTCTATGTTAAATGGCGAAGGTTTTACACACAGAGCGTCAAGGCCGTATGGTCAGTGTCAAAACCTTTAAAGCGCTTTTTCTAGAAATCACATATTTTGAGTTGGCGGGCGTGATAAAAAAAATTTACTACACTGATCGTCTATAGTCATAAGTCCATAGATTTAACTACGGATAGAAAGATGAGTAAAGTATTTTTGGTTTTTTAGGGATTTTTTGGTCCAAAAAATCGGCTAATTTCGAAAAAACGCCACCGGTTTGTCAATTTTGCCAAAAAATTATTTTAGTTCAATCTATAGCGGCTTTGATGCTAATTAAAACCCTGTTCTTATTTTTTTCAAACGTTTTTGATGTTATTTTCAAAAACCTACAGCAGCCAAAAAACACGCTGGAAAAATCCAAAAATTTTTTGTATACTATTTTTACATAAAAATAAATATGCAAAGTTTAAAAAAGATATCTTTTTCTTTCTTAAAAAAATTTGCATTTTAAAAATTTAATTTTTGAAAAATTCAGGTGTGTACTGTTCCTTTAAATAAAGGCAAGCGAATTATATTTATTTTATTAAAAAATTCGGTGGTAACTCTTCGGTGGGACTGCTACTTGAGCTATGGGACTTCTGTTTGAGCTATGAGTATTTGGTATGATTTATAACAAGGTTTGATATTGAAATCAGTATTAGGTTGAACTATGACGTTCGCTTGATGAATCAAACAATGAACGATATGTTACTCTCTAAAGCTAGAGTGCTTCGAGTGGTAGCGGTGGTTGTTGTTTGATGTGTACGTATAACTATTCGATTTTGCATGAATCACTATAAGTCGCAAAAACATGACTCGTTGCAGGTCTCTGGTCTGTATATTAATTGCCTTTCAAAAGGTCATCTACTTTCGAAATGTCCATCTTCGCATCGCTGCAATAGGTGTTCGCTCCAACATCATAGCCTCTTACATCGCTATAACAACTCAAATGAAAATTCTCCAACCGACTCTTCGACGTCATTATCTGTGCCGCAGCCGCTGCCTGCAGCGTTATCAGCATCATTACCATCACCGTCTCCTTCGATAGATCCAGCAGTTCACACGCATATGGACATTTCATCAGTCGATAGTGTCATTCTCGCTACAGCTATGGTCTTAGTTCGTGATGCTTCTGGTTGCTAGACTCTTGTTCTCAGGTTAATTTTATTACCTATGAATTTTCGCAGAAATTGAAGCTGCCAAGGGACAAGCATAATATTTCAATTCATGGTATTGGAACCATTAAATCTCGTAAAAATAATTTTGAGCTTCCTCTTAAATTTTGTGTTACGTTCCACATTGCGTATCAGCCAGAAGCTGAAATCGATGTCTCAACCTGGAATTTGCCGCCTAATGCTGAAATCGCTGATGAGCAATTTTATAAATTCAAGCGCATCGATCTGCTCTTAGGCACAGAGAGCTTTTTCAGTATTCTCTCGGTCGGTCAAATAAGGCTTGGAGAAAATCTACCGGTTTTGCAAACAACAACAACGCTTGGTTGGGTGGTATCAGGCAGATACGAGAGGTACCAAACTACGCCAATATCAACATTTATGCTTGCAGGTGATGACTCATTGGACGAGAAACTTGAACGTTTGAGGAAAATCGAAGAAGTGTCAGCAGCTGCGGAAGTGTGAACTCGTGAGCAACATAGTTATGAGCTTGTGTTCACCGAAGCAGTCTCAAGAAAAGTTGAAGGTAGAGTGGTTGTTAAATTGCCCTTCAAGGACAATCCAATGTGCCTTGGTCAATCTCACGCTACAGCTATGCAGCGATTTGTCGCACAAGAGCGTCGCTTATTACGCTCACCTGACCTCAAAGCACAATACGTCACTTTTATCGAAGAGTACGTAAATTTGGGTCATATGAGTGTGGTGAATAGCCCAAATTTAAATGAACCACATTATTACATCCCCCACCATTACGTATTAAAGCTAACTAGCACTTCGACTAAGTCGTTTCTGACGCATCGTGTCGTACAACTTCCCAAAAATCCCTTAATGAAATTCAAATGGTTGGCCTAACAGTTCAAAGCGAATTGTTCATGTTGCTTTTGCGTTTTCGCCTTTATCGCTATGCTCTCACCACAGACATTGTAAAGAAGTATCTGCAGGTGCTTGTTGAACCACAAGATCGCAGATTTCAATATATTTTGTGGGGAGATTCGCCTGAAAAGAAAGTTTGTACATATCAGCTCAACACTGTGACATATGGAATGGCAGCAGCGCCTTACCTGGCTATACGAAGTCTCATTTATTTGGCTGAGCAGAATGCATCAAAATACGAAGTTGGCTCTCGAATTGTAAAATCATCGTTTTATGTAGATGATTTGTTATGTGGTGCAGATTCATCACAGAACTAGCTCGCATTCAACACGAAATGACAGAACTTTTGAAATGAGGATGTTTTGAGCTGGCGAAGTGACACTCAAATTACAAGGATTACTGAGAGGATAAAACATAAAAAATTTAAATCTCGATGATACATTAATCAATAGCGCTTTAGGCCTAAAATGGGATCAATTTAGAGACACTTTTCTGTTTTCATTTGAGCCGAAAAAGGTGACACCAGCCGAGTTACGAAACGTTCTATATTATCGACTGCTTCATCATTGTTTGATCCTTTGGGGCTCTAAGAACCGATAGTAATTACTGCTAAAATGATTCTAGTAGTTATTCTTCAAAAAAGAAAATCAAGATTCAATCGTTAAGTATTGCGCTAATGAATTTGTTTATTTTTATTTCATTCCAACTAGGGCTCTTCGCCTTGGTGGTCTCTGCGAGGCCGCTGTCAAATCAAGGGTCATCTCGATCGAAGTTTAATGAACGCCAGGCTCACTTTCGAAGAATTGGCGACTGTTTTGATCGAAATCGAAGCGATCATGAACTCTCGTCCCATATCGCCTCTCTCATCAGATCCGAGGTACTACGAAGCATTGACCCCAGGCCATTTTCTTGTCTGCAGTTCGCACTGCCAGAACATACTGCACCAGATGACATCGACCATCTCGAAAAATGGACTCGTGTTAGCGCTATAAAGCAACTTTTTTGGAGACGATGGCTTCATGACTACATAAATGAACTACAAATGCGCACAAATTGACGAAGGACCAGCCTTACCTTAAGCGCGACACAATGGTGATTATTCATGAAGACAATGCCCCTCCACATCGCTGGCAACTTGGCCGTGTCATCAACTGCATATCTGGAAAAGATGCTCGTGTCAGAGTCGTTGATGTGCGCACTAACAGAGGAGTCGTTCGGTGCCCCATTCAAAGGCTTGCCATTTTACCTGCTTGAAAATGAGATTTGTTGAAATGGTAGTTAATAACGTGGGAAAAAACAAAAAAGGAACAAAATAAAATTAAAACTTAAGACAACAGAACACTGTTTTATTTTTGTCAAGTTTTCTTACTATTTAAGTTTTCAATATCGCAAACATTGAATTTAACGAACAAGTTTAATATCGAATGCCACATGGCTAACATTTACTTATAGACTAAACAATATTCATACACAAATTTTAGCGGCTACGTAACTTTAAACAGGCTTTAAACAACAAAAATTTATTCATAAACATATTTCTGTTTTACTCAACGTTGTTTAAGAGCTGTGCAACTTAAACGCGAAAATTTGAGTTTAAAGACTGCGTAAGTTCATAATTTGACAGCCCAACAACAATCGACAGCCAAGTGAAATAAATCGCGTCAACATAAAATATATTAAAGTTTTCCTTTAAATTATCAATTACAAATTTATAAATCAATCAGTCAATTAAAAGTGAAAAAAAACAAAGAGGTTTTGTGCTATAAGACTTTTTTTAATAAATTGTATAAAAAAGTTCAGTGTCTATAAGTAGAAGAAACACATGCGTCAAGAGTTCTACGGTGATCTTTATAAACGCTTCAAAGATGCCAAAGTTATGGAGCTATGGGTGAAATCTTACTTGGATCACATTGCCAACAAGCAGCTGCTCGATAATTCTCTTGTGCATGCCGTCATGTAAGAACACTTACTCGAGTGCGATGAAGCTGACACGATGTTTACATCGCTTATTCCACTGATGCTTAGCACCAAGGATGGTTCTCAGGCAACTATTATTTTTTTCTACAAAGCGACACGAAAAAATCGCGGAGTAGGTGTAGAATATAATTTAACTTTGTTTTTACGCTTTTAACTCCTTTTTTCTACTTAGGCTGGGGCCAAATTACACGGTTTCGCTGCGATTGTGAAACCGCTCTCACGCTCTTTTTTCGCAAATGCGGCTGAAAAATACTGAATTTTCCATATATTTTAAAACATTTATTTATTTAATGTATTTAATAATAATATTTAATGCATAAAACATTTGAGAAAAAAGAGCGTGAGAGCGGTGTCGCGATTGTGGCAAAACCGCGTAATTTGGCCCCAGAGAAAAAAAAGAGCTAACAGTGTAATTTGGCCCCTGCCTTACGGGCTATAATTAAAAAAGGAACATTTGGTGAAAACATGCACGCATGAGCATGATCAAATCTTCATTATGCCACTAACGCCATCAAAAAGACCGTCTACGATAATATACACACAGAAATACAGACGCTGATATCTAGCCAGTGGAGCAGACGTGTCATTGAGTAGTTAATGACTCCGGTTGACACCAATTGCTTCAAACCCTCATTCATTGCCAGCATTGAGGATGGTCTACAGTGTGGCCGTAATGGAGAAAATGGAAATAATGGCCATGGGCCTTGTGTCCGTTTTCTTTTGGACATTAGTCCGTCTTCTTTTGGACATTATGTCTGTTTTCTTTTGGACATTATGTCCCTTTCAAAGCGGAAATAACGTCCATGGACCTTATGTCCATTGAAGTGGCCATAAAATCTTTAGAAATTATGGCCGTGGGCATTATATCCCCCACAGATACGTTCACCGTATAAGTTGGTAACTCAAGATATCAAGTTGCTTAGTATAACATTTTAAGGGCCACTTTCTCAATGTCCGGCTAAGCACTAATCAGAACCTTAACCAGCAGTTAGCAAAAAAGCTCTTTCTCAATGTTCGGTTAAGGCTTAACTGTCAGTTAAGTGCTGATTAAGTTAACGACAAGTTGTGGTTTCGGTTAGCTGATAATCGAAAGAACAGCTGAGAAGATTATAAAATTACAAATAACCGACGGTTTCTTAACCAGCACTTGGTGAAATCAAAATTATTTTTTTAGCTATCGTATGGTTAGGTTAAGAGCTAGACTAACCGGACATTGAGAAAGCGGCCCTAAGTATTGTTTTCATTATAAAATTAAATTGAAAACCGAAATTGGGTACAGAAATTTGTACTTCTATGTCTTATCTATAAGCCCCTGTACTCAGTTGCTCTTTTCTGTATCCTTTTCAAAACAAAATCTTCTCATAGTCTCACTTCAAATTGTTAATTATTGAGTTACTAACTTATACGTTTGACGTATCTATATGCAGGTCTTTTAATATTGATTAAACTGTACTGCTGTCTTACTTTTAATAATTTAGCATGTGCCATTTATATTAATAGAGTTCAGCTACTACAGATTTTCGCACTTTCTCCGCATAAGATCATCCTAAGAACCAACCTCTTAAACGATCCTAACGACCTAAGTTTTAAATGATCCTCATAAGGAGAAAGGTTTAAAGTGTCAGTTCCACTTAAGCCCCTTCGAGCAAACCGAACAAAACGTTTTTGAATTATCTCTATACGTTCAACATGTACATTGTAACTTGGGGACCAAACTTGACTTGCATACTTTAAGTGAGGTCACACATTTGCATAATACAGCGTTGAAGTTGTAATCATACTAATAAATTCTTTGGCCCAGCGTTTTATAAGCCCGAGCATAGAAGATGCTTTTTTACGAATGTAATCACTATGAACGCTAAACGATAGCTTAGAATCCATGCATATACCAAGATCTTTGACAGAATCTGCACGATTTAAAGCAGTGTCTTTTATCTTATAGCCAAAAATTAAATTATTCCTTTTTTACAAAAAGGTCATAGTTTGGCATTTATCTGGATTTAGAAACATATTATTTTAAGAACACCAAACTTCAAAGGATTTTAAATCAGACTTGAGTAGATCTGAATTATCTTTAGCATCTATTGTTCTGTAAAAAACCAATTACGACAGCAGTCCAATGCCCGCCCAGGAAAAGTCTGATTTGGCGTACAGCTTGGGACAGCTTTTAAAACTATATTATTGGAGTATACATTAGAATTGTATTACATAAGAAGAAGTAGTTCTTACATTTGGTTTTCAACTGTTCGAAGATTGAATATAAAGCTAAGTTATAATTTTTACAGTTTATCAAATATTAACAGAAAATTTTACTGTTCCGCGTGTTTTCTGACGATTTCTTAGTGATGTGTGTGATCGTTAGAGACGTGTAAAGTTGAGATTGAGATCGGTGTTCAGACGGCGTGGCAAGTCGTAGGTGTTGCCACATTCTCTCCCCCGGTATGACAATGCGTGCGAGTCAATACCATCTGCAGGCGTTGTCGGGTTTTGCGGTGCAACATCCAGTATGGCTAGTTTAGTAACTGGACGGTGGTACTCACTTGTCGCTGTGCGAACCGTTGCGCTTCGTACTTGGCCGTCTTTTCCAGGATATGTAGATATTACAATTCCTTTGGGCCATGAGTAACGTGGCAGATTAGGGTCTATTATTATGACTAAATCGCCTTCTTTGAGTGGTCGGATCTTGTCGTGCCATTTTGCACGCTTAGTTAGTGTCGGCAATATCTCGGCAACCCATCTTTTTCAGAATTTTTCAGCCAGGAACTGAGAGTGTCGCCAGGAGCTTCTGACGTACTGGTCTGTTGCTTGGAATTCGGCTGGAGGTGGATTTCCGCTTGAACTTCCGAGCAGGAAGTGATTCGGGGTTAAATCTTCTTGTTCAGCTGTGTCCAGCGATAGGTACGTAAGCGGGCGGCTGTTTACTATGCTTTCAACTTCAAGAAATAGATTGTATAACTTTTCGTCGGATAGTCTGGTTTCTGGGGTCATGATCTGGTATAGCACATTTTTTATGGAACGAATCAGACGTTCCCACGCGCCACCCATATGTGGGCTTGCGGGTGGTATAAAGGTCCATCTTGTATCTGCACTCACAAATTGAGCTTGTAGTATGTTAAAGTCTAGTCGCTGGTGTGATTCTCGTAGTTCTTTTTCTGCTGCGACTAGATTTGTGCCGTTGTCACTAAATATGTATGCCGGCGTGCCTCTTCGTGCTATGAAGTTTCTTATTGCCATCACGCAGGAGTTCATTGTAAGAGAGTGCGCTATTTCAAGGTGAATCGCACGGCAGGTCATGCAGGTAAAGAGGACGCCGTACCTTTTTTCTGAGCGCCTTCCATGGGTTACCAAAAAAGGGCCAAAAAAATCGATCCCAACATGTGTAAATGGGCGCATGTATGGCGACAGACGCTCTACAGGTAGCTGTCCCATTTCTGGTGGGGCGGGATTTGCACTTCTAGTTTTGCAATGTTGGCAGTTCTGTCGAACTGATCTAAGCGTACGTCTCAAGCTTGGGATGCAGAACTTTTGAAATATTTCGTTTATTACTGTGTCATGATGAACGTGTCTGTACTTGCGATGATGCCAGTTCACTAGTAACTGGGTAATGCTATGGTTTTTTGGTAAAATTATAGGGTTTTTCGTAGCATCTTGCACAGGTGCATTTTCCAATCGCCCACGTTGTCGCAGAATTCCAAGTTCATCTATGAATGGGGACAGTTTTTTTAAGGGGCTAGTCTTAGGCAAGAGGTACTGTGAGTTTTCAGATAAATTTTTTATTTAATTTTTATATGCTTCGGCTTGAGCGAGGCGATAGAGGAAGGACTGGCTCCATAACAGCTCATCGGCAGTGAGGTTAGCAGATTTTTCGGATGCAGCTTTGTATCTTGGGGCTATTCGCATTTTCTTTTTGCAGTTATCGATGAAGCGCTTCGCGTAAGCCATACATCGTTCCAGGCGTTCCCATTTTGAAAAACGTTTCGGATCCACTATTGGACATACCTCCACTTGCACAGCTGCGAGGTATGGCTCTTGTCTTATTTCGGCGGCTTGATCGTATTCTTTGGTTTCCGGCTCGTCATACTCAGGCCGCTTTTCCTTTGGCATGCGTAAGAATTCCGGTCCGCAAAACCATGGATTTGCCGGGCCAAACTCGTTTGTGGTTCTCCACTTCGTGGCTGCGTCGGCAACGTTTTGTTTTGAGGGGACATAATGCCATTTTGTAACATCTGTTTTCTCTTGTATTTCAGAAACTCTAAACATTACAAATTGTTTGTATTTGCTCGGATCTGACCGTAGCCACGCAAGAACGGTTTTGGAGTCCGTGTAGTAGTGCGTATCTTAAATTTTTAGATCATGGCCGTTCACTATAGCTTGTGCCAGACGAGAACCAAGCACGGCTGCAATTAGCTCCATTCTTGGTATGGAGACAGCCAGGATTGGATCGTCCCAGTCGATGCCGCTTCTCCAGATGCTTTGAAGTAAAATTCGTACGCGTATAGTATAAAAGGCCAAGAATCCAAGTGGATCGAAAATCGACATAAGCAGACGAAGGAGTTCTCTCTTTGTTGGTATCTTTTCAGAACACAAAATCTCGTAGCTGGCCTTGGTCAGCTTTGTGTTAAAAGTAAACGTGTCATTACTTGTTTGCCACCATAGGCCCAGTACTTTTTCTGGTTCAATAATGTAGTCGACCATTTTTCCGGCACTGCAGAATGTTTCCTGTGTTTTTTTTTCTCCTACGGCTTTAATTACTTTTACAGAGTTGGATAGCTAGCCTCTGATGAAAAAATTCCCGCGCCTGTGAACTTCTTTTACGTCATTAATCAGCTGAATGGCTTCTTGTTCTGTATCAGCACAATCAAGCATGTCGTCTACGTAATGTCTTTCTATTATTGACTTAACAGCTCGTGGGAGCTCTTCAGCAAAATCTTGCGCATTTTTAATGCGAACGTATTGAGCGATAGCGGGTGAGCAGCTGGCGCCGAAGGACATCACCTGAAGTACATACGTGTTGGGTGCTCGATCTGTTTCACAGTTTCGCCATATAAAACGCTGTGAATGTTGGTCTTCTTGTTCTACGCTGACCCTGTGAAACATTTCACAAATATCCCTGCAGACGCCTATTTTTCCAATTCTGAAGTTAAACAGCACATATAACAGTGGACGCAATAAGTCTGGTCCCTTTTCGAGGCAACTATTTAGTGAGACCCCATTATATGCTGCAGCCGCGTCCCAAACTAATCTTGTTTTATGGGGTTTATTTGGGTTGCTCACTGAAAAAATTGGCAAGTACCACTTGCGTTGATATTGCTCCTTACACTCCTGTGCGCTGAGCTTGCGTATGTATTTCTTCTCCTCCATATTTTCAATTAAAGCGTTCACGCGTGCTTTTAAATCTTGATCGTGATTCAACTTTTTTTCAAAACTGATTAGCCGACTCATGGCTTGCCCAAAGTTATCTGGCATGGACAAGTTTTCAGAGCGCCATAGCAACTTGGCTGTGAAGTGGTCACCTGTTCGTTTGACAACGTTCTCGAGATTTTCATCATACTTGGAACCTTTAATTTCTCGTATCTCAGTGCTTATACCTGCGTTTTCGAGCTTCATGCTTTCAACCATGAGTTTCTGGAGTGCCATGTCGTTGTCGCATTCGCAAATATGTAACTGAAGATTATGGGGGTTCTTGCAATGAGAGCCGTCTAGAACACCATAGACGGTCCACCCTAGTCGTGTTTTAGTAGCAGCTGGTTCGTCGATTTTGCCCTCTCTGAACTTCATGGGCATAGCTACGTGCTTGTTGTTTAGACCAATTATTATTTGCGGCACCGCATTTTCGTATGATTGCACTGGCAAGTCTCTCAGATGACTATACTTATTCGAAAGTTCCTCCATCATAAGTGACTGAGGAGGTAGGTCTAGCTTGTGCACAGTGCGAACGTCGCGTAGTAAAAATTTTTTGTCTTTACCTGTGGCCGACACTTGGAGGTTGACAAGTGCAGAATCTTTTTCGACTCGGATGGAGCCATCTGTCCAACGTAAGCACAGTTCGGATCTGTCGCCTTTTAGCTGCAATTGGTGTACAATATCTTGCTCAATCATTGTTGGGCCAGAGCCGTCATCGAAAAGAGCAAACACGTTAACAGCCGCTTGCTGATTGTACAGTGTGATTGGCAAAACTCTGTATAAAACGTTCGAAGTTTTCATGTGATGCAATGCCACGACTTGCTGACAGGTGTTGCCTTTGGCCACGTCTGGTTTGTGAAGCAAGAAATGATGCTTTGCGCGGCAGCCGTCAATACCACAGTTTTGGCGCTCCTTGCAGAATTTAGGGTTATGCAACTTGAGACATGAGCGACATAGTTTTATGCGATGAACTAGGTTCCATTTATCATTGTATGGCATTGCTTTGAATTGGATGCAAGTTGCTATAAAGTGATCCAGTGAGCATGCTGAGCACTTGCTGACTTCATGCTGTTTTAGTTTTTCTGCGCTGACATAATTTACCTGCTTTTCTTCATGGAACCCAACACGATGTGCCTTCCGCCTTTCTTCTTGTTGGCTCATGGTCGTAGGTGACATTGTCACTACCGAGCTAGTGGCCTGGGCCAAATCGTATAACCACCGACTAAGGTCCCCAAGATTTGCTTCTGTCATTCGCCTTGAGTAGAGAGCCCATTCTAGACGCATTGAAGGGGGTAATTTCAAAATTAAATCGTGTAAGAGTATTGCATTGTTTATATGCCCAACAAGTCCTGCTGCTTTCATAGTGGCTATAAGATTTTTCACTTGCAATGAAAAATGTACAAGAGAATCAAGCTTGTTTGCATTTACACCGGCTGATGAGCGCACCTGTTCAAGCAGATTATTGATTATGATCTCAGGTCTGCCGAAAACCATGTGTAGAGTTGATATAACTTCTGGAACCAGTGACGGAATTAATAGTTGGCTACTGACATATTCGAAGGCTTTGCCTTTCAAAGCGCGCTGCAACCGTAGTAGGTTTTCGTCGTTGCTGAGGCCGCAAACTCGAGTTGAGTTTTCGTAACTACTGATAAAAATTGGCCACTCTTCCGGTTTGCCGCTAAATATTGGCAGCTCTTTCGGCACGGCGTGCCTTGCTTGTATCTGCTCGGGATTGAGCGTCGACGACTGCCTTACCTCGTTTCCTAAACCGCCTTGGAAAGTCTCGCTGCTGTTAGCAGCGCCTGAGCTACAATAAGCGTCAGCCAAACCTCTACCACCTGCCTGCCTGAAATATTCATTTTCGAAACTCACATGTGTACCCTCGCCTAACTGAAGTACATTTGTATCAAAATGCACGCTCCCTACATTTCTTTTGCTAACTTTATTTTCTTGCACACCGCCATGAGCTTGGGTGTTGCCTACTTGCTTTGGAACACCGCCGTGAAATCGGGCGTTACCTGATTGCATTGAAACGAACTCTTGCATGTTCTCAATTGGTGCCGAGGACACAGTAGGCACTTTCTTCGTTGACACAGGCACATTTTCGTTTGCACACTTTAGCGCATCTTTATGTCTTTGTAATATTTCATATTTTTTCTTAAGAAATAGCAAGTTTGCTTGCCTCTCCTCTTCTAGTAGAGAGAGTTCTAAATCCACCCCAGTTGAATCAACAGAATTGTACTTGCCTGAATTTGTTGAGATACCTTGCGTGACTCTTGAAGTACGTTCCGAAATATTTTCTTGCTGCTCCGTCCCCAGGTCGTCTTGCCTTTGGCTTTCATTGTTGAATGTTGGTGCCTTTTGGGAACATTCGATGCACTCGTATTTATTTGGCACGGCGTCGGGTGAAACCTTGGCACACTCGAAGTGATACCACTTGTCACACTTGTCACATTGGATCCATCTTCCCTCGTCAGACTTCGCACAGATTCCGCACTTTGTATTATCGCCGGATGCGTCACTCATTTTGGCGTACGATGACAAGTTTCCTCACAGACTTAAGCTCAGCTTTAACAACAAATTTTTAAAAGAATGTAAAAAAGCAATTACGACAGCAGTCCAATGCCCGCCCAGGAAAAGTCTGATTTGGCGGACAGCTTGGGACAGCTTTTAAAACTATATTATTGGAGTATACATTAGAATTGTATTACATAAGAAGAAGTAGTTCTTACATTTGGTTTTCAACTGTTCGAAGATTGAATATAAAGCTAAGTTATAATTTTTACAGTTTATCAAATATTAAGAGAAAATTTTACTGTTCCGCGTGTTTTCTGACGATTTCTTAGTGATGTGTGTGATCGTTAGAGACGTGTAAAGTTGAGATTGAGATCGGTGTTCAGACGGCGTGGCAAGTCGTAGGTGTTGCCACAGTTCTGTATATTTGCATATCATTTGCATAAATGAGCAGATGAGAGTGTTTGATTATGTGGGTTACAGTGGATCTACCAGCAACAAATCCATGCTGACGAGTTGTTATGACCTTCCCACAATGAATCTTCACACGATCATACACGAGCTGCTCGACGAAAAGTTTTAGAATCGACGAGAGTTTAGAGATAGGCCTATAGTTGTTTATATTATTCCTACAACCTTTTTTATTAATAGGAATTGAAAAAGATTTTTTACAAAAAAGAGGAAAATTACATTCCCTAATTGATTTATTAAATAACATGGACAGTGGCTGGCTAAGAACAGAAGCACATTGCGTTAACACTGCGACAGGAATTCCGTCAGGTCCAGCATTAAAATCTTCTTTGATCGATCCAATATACTTTAAAATATCCTCTGAATTAAAAGATATAGGGTCCAACGAGACCCTGGATGTAGAGTCCATATATTCTGTGTGTAAAGTTCATATATAACATCAATAATTACACAAAATTTTTCAATTTACGCTCTTGTATATTCAGCTAAGCAGTCGCTCTCTGATGGTCTTAACACAACGTCCCACGAGGCAGAGCAAATGCCATAATATAGATCAAGACATCGACAAACCTAGTGGAAACAGCCTATGCCATATACGAAAGAAACCTCGTTCTTTCGCTCGGTTGAAACACTGAAGGCCCAACCAAAATAGACGAGACGATAGCAACTTGAGGAAGGTCTGCACTCGTTACGATGTTTACGGATTCAACCCAAAATGAAACGAGTTGCTGAATTAGCTGTTCAGTTGGAAATTGAATATTATTTATTTTTTCAATTTGAGCATTGTTGGATTTTTAATAAACATGTAAAAGATGAGTTAAAAAGAAACAAATTAATGAAAATAAAATAAAAACGCACTCTGCACAGCAGCTGTTGATGAGTTGCTTCGCTAGTAGTTCGGTTCTTATGGAATAATACGTCTTGTTAAACTGTTTAATTTAGTTTCGTTAAGTTACGTTTGCTCATTTTGGGTAACAATATTAAAATGCATTTAATATTGTTACACGCTGGTTGAAAATTAAAATTTGACACCATACTTTAGTGTCTCTATATCCTAGGCTTTAGGTACCGATTGGCATGATAGTTTTTCTTCGGCTAGAGTTAAGTCGGATAGGCGTGGTTCTTGGACCTAAATACCTAGCGTAGCGCGAACACAAAAATATTCAACATGCCAAAATAAACTTGCCTAAAAAAAAAATTTTACAAAGCTTCGTATCTGCACGTAAAAAGTTTTTAAGATTCCATCTCATAGTTGAGGTAGTATGATGGTCTGCTACCCTGGACTACACTTCTCCCACCCACTAGTTGTCGAATTCAAGACACCTGTGGCAATCAAGATACCCATTATTTTTGTGATTGCCCCTTAAGCCAAGACAAAAGCTAACGCGCCTTAAACAAATTCGCACTTCATTTCTTCTTGCATTCCTCTTTATTACATAAAATTTAAAAATACATTAGTTTGAATATAGAAGCAAAAGAAAATACAAACAAAAAGTAATAAATAGCATATAAGCTTGAAACAAAGAAAATGTTTTCACATGGTCACCTTAATTATGGTTAATATGTATGACGTATCATATTAATACTATACGAATTAAGATTTAGTTATAGATCTAACCTAATACTGTATTTTAGAATCTAGATAGTAGTGACCAAATCGCAAATTACGATAGGTATTTGAATTTGTAAAAAAATAGCTTTTAATTTATATTAATTCAAAACGATAGAAAAAAAAGTGTATCGCTAGATAGAATGAAGTAATAGTTTAGACAGATTAATTATAGCATAATTTTAGGCTTATTTGTTTTGACTTCATGTTTATTTTAAGATTTAGTGCAATATTCGGTATCATTTGGTTGTTAAATTTGAGTTACGATTTTTATCAACCGACGTTGTATGTGCTTATATATAACTAGTTATATTTAAACTTATAAGTAGCTATTATTAGTAATTATTATTTTACCGCATTTCAGTTTTATATATTCTTTTTTTGTTTTCTGTTCTTGTTAAAATGTTATGGCTTTAATTTTTCATTTATATAATTTCGAGTTTCCGGTAAGGTTAATTATTTATATTAGTCTATTTCTAGCCGTTTTTTTTTTCTCTTTTCAAATTAATTTAGTCAAATATACATTTATCGAAATATCGATATAATAGCTCATGATACAACTGGGAAAGGTATATGCATTTCGAACTGCATTTTCTTTCTCATATTCAAAATTGTCAAAGCCGCTGTTTTGCGAGTGAGAACAAAAGACAATCAAATGCCGCATTCAACGGAGTCAAGATTTGGTAACAGACTGTTGTGTTAAAAGCCACTGAAATAACGCTGCAAAGAAACCTTTGCAACTAAACTGTTTACATAATAAAATAATTATATGAATCAAATTAAATACTGTTCAACCTTTCTACGTGATAGCTACCGTAACAGTTCACAACAGTTGGCTCCGCTGAATGCGGCCAATTGTTGCTTTCTTCTCGGTTTCAGATTTTCTATACGCTGTCAGCTTTGTTTTGACCGTTTACGCCGTCTGTCTCTCCGAAATGCATCTATCTTACCCAATTGTACTATGGTTAAGCTAAGTGAATAATAAGTTATATGTGTTTAAGGGTTAATTAGTACAATTAATTATTTTTAATTTTAGATTGGACCTTAAAGGTTAGATGAGCCCTGAGGCATAGTGATAAAATACAAAAGCAATTTCTTTTTTTAAATTCCTAATATGCGCTCACCGAAGTGACAGGGGCACTTTTTGGACGAATTGTGGGAATTTTTGTTTTATTGACAATGCCCACGGTTGGCACAGAAAAAAATAGTAAAAGGAAACCTGGTGTCCTGGCTGTTTTAGGCTGCAGTGTTAAGGCTGTTACGCTGCTTTGAGCTGTTGGACGTCATGAGTTGTGGGGCGCCAGTTGTGGGTGCTTTATTGCTGCACAGTGGTGTGTTATGGCTACTGTTCGGTCATGAGTTCCATTATCAACAGGTTGTTGGGCAGTTGTTGTCGTAGTGGCTCTATTTGAGCGCTGCGATACAATTGCTTTTTAATTTAATATAATATAGCCACATGCATGTACTCACCCAAGCATTCTAGTGTGGAAACCGAAGATATGGTTATTGTAGCTGGTGCCGTTTGAGGTGGTGTAGCTGGTTTTTAGCTTTTTAGCATCGAACTAAGGTTATTGTAGCTGGTGCCGTTTGAGGTGGTGTAGCTGGTTTTTAGCATCGAAATAAGGTTATGCCCGTCAGGCACTCACCCAAGTACTACTACTACGTCCACCAAATCCGGGGCTTGCAACTGGATGGTGTGACTACAACACGATGCACATTTATGTTGCACGCTGCTTGCAGACTGGTGCAATTTTTTTTGTTTTTTTGTCCACCTGGTGCAAGTTTAAGGAGTGCTTTAGCCTTAGTCGCAGCCTAATCTTTGGCAACAAGAGACTTTGTTAGCTCTTGAAGTTGCTGTTTTTTTATTTTTAAAAGATTTCCGCACGCGGCCACTACAATCTTACCACATTAGTCTTTTTTCTTTTCCTCTGCTTGCGCAACGTTGTTTCCAGAGATGCAATTTTTTTACTACTTATTTTTGACTGGTCATTAACGTTGACACCTGATTGTAGGTTAAGGCGTATGCACACGTGAAAAAGCAATTCCGTGCAACTTTTCTACTGCTATTTAGGGATCACACACTTGAATCCCGAAAATATGTAGTATAGATGGCGCCTTGGGTGCCAGGTCAGCCATTTCCAGTTCAACCGACGCTCCGATCTCCATTCTCATTGGTTGTTACCGATTCAATACCGTTGAGCCATTTTTATTTTGCCGGAATCATCGACTACGACCAAAGTTGCCACCACTGAGTAACGAAGCGTGACAAATCCACTGCCCGGTGACATTTATATTAAAACAAAATTTAAATTTGGAACACAAAATTTGTTTGGACGTTATGAACTCCAGCTTACATGCTGACATTCGAATTCAAATGTGAGCATGGAAATAAAAGTTCATGTGCGCCGTTACACTACGTTCCCATAACATACTAAGAAAAATCCGTTACAATATGCATTGAACACTTCCGTTTTTACTAGTTACGGAGCAGCTCGCCTATTTTGGTTGGGCCTTGTGGTGCTCTATTACATCACCACATAGAGTAAATCTCTACAGCCTATTTTACCTGTTCGTTACATTGATATTTACCGTTTAGTTACATTAATACTTACCTCTTTGTTATATTGTACTTACCTTTAGTTTCATTAATAACGTATTATACTTACACTTGCCTATAAAACACTTGTTATAAAAAAAACATTTTGAATTGTTTTCAGCTATTATAATTTCAGTATTAAAAATTTGTTCAAAGAAAATTCTCCAAATTCAAAATTTATAAAAAATCTGATTTGACACTCCAAGCTGCTAATGGCACAGCAATATTGACTTACGGAAAAAAAGTTTTAAACGTAAATTTAAAACTCAGACGAGAATTCCCTTTCAGACTTTCAGGCTCAGACTTTCTTACCAAATATGGACTTCTAATAGATCTAAAACACAGAAAACTCATTGACCCCCTTACAAAATTATCCGTCAACGCAATTTCGAGATATTCCGAAACACAATTACCAAAACTATTTACACTCGACGATAAATACACACAGTTACTCAAACAATTTCCTTCACTCTACACAGAACCAGATTACACTGCACCAATCAAACACAAAACAGTACACCACATAGTTACAGAAGGACAATTACCATTCACACGACCACGACGTTTAGACCTATCAAAATTAAAAATCGCAAAACAAGAATTCGACTTTCTAGTCAAGTCAGGAATTTGTAGACCGTCCGACTCGAAAACCTCTTCTCCACTACACCTTGTAGCCAAACGCGAACCAAATGACTGGAGACCATGTGGCGACTACAGACGACTGAACGCTATTACTGTACCTGACCGTTACCCTTTACCACACATACACGACTTTTCCATCAACTTACACAACACAAACTTTTATTCAAAAATCGACCTGATCAGAGCATATCACCAGATACCGATCGCTACTAGCGACATCCACAAAACAGCCATAACAACACCTTTCGGAATGTTCGAATTTCTCCGAATGCCTTTCGGCTTGAGAACTTTAGCACAGACATTCCAAAGATTTATACACGAAGTCTTACAGGGACTAGATTTCATTTTCGTTTATTTAGACGACATACTTATAGCTAGCGTGACCGAGACAGAACACATAAAACACTTAACACAATTTTTCCAAAGACTTTCAGAATACGGCTTAAACATTAAACCTAACAAATGCACTTTCGGAGCATCAGACATAAACTTCCTCAGTTATAACATTTCTAAACAAGGTATCCGACCTTCAGAAGAACGTACACAGTGCATACGAGACTACCCACAACCCACCACAGTCAAACAAATGCAAAAATTCATAGGCATGACAAATTACTACCACCGTTGTATCCCAAAACTCGCACACATGCTAGGCCCAATTTATGACATGGTCACCGTAGCATCAAAAACAAAAAACAAACAGTTACACTGGACAGAGAACACACTACAGGCATTTACAACAATCAAAGATAGTTTTGCAAAGGAAACACTACTCAATCACATTAGTAGTAATGCAAAATTATCGATTGCCGTAGACGCATCAAACACAGCCATTGGCGGAGTTTTACAACAACAGAATAACCTTTTTCTCAAAAAAGTTATCAAAGTCAGAAACGAAGTACAGTACATTCGACAGAGAATTACTAGCCATATACTTAAACATCAAACACTTTAGACACTACCTAGAAGGAAACAATTTTACGGTATACACAGATCACAAACCACTGATTAACGCTATACATTCACAAACAGAACGCAGCCCCAGACAAACAAGACACTTAGAATACATTGCAAAATTCACACATGACGTTAAACACATTAAAGGTTCAGAAAACACTGTAGCAGATGCACTTTCACGAGCTGAAATAGAAGCTTTTGCCTGCACAGACATCAACCTGAGCACACTACATAAAGAACAGAACACAGACACAGAATTGCAAGATATACTAAATAGCCACAGATACAAGCTCGAACAGATACTCATACCGGTACTCAACATTAAAATTTGGTGCGAACAGAAAAATTCTTTAACACGACCTTACATACCACAGACTTTACGAAAACAAGTATTCGAACAACTACACAACATAGCACATCCTGGTACACGAGCTTCACGGCGATTACTTACACAAAGATATTTCTGGCCGAATATGAATACACACGTTAACAAATGGGCACAAGAATGCGTTAGATGTCAACGCTCAAAAATACACAAGCACACGAAGACAACACCACACAAAATCAGCATACCACACGGTCGTTTCGAACATATCCACGTTGATATAGTCGGTCCTTTGCCAATTTCAAAATGGTATAGATACCTACTTACCGTAGTCGACAGGAACACTCGTTGGCCAGAAGCATTTCCGCTGAAAGACACAAACACCGACACGATAGTCGACACTCTTCAAAGAGAGTATATTTCACGTTTTGGAGTTCCATTGAAGGTTACCTCCGATCGAGGAGCACAATTCACTTCCGCGACCTTTAACACATTTCTCAAAAATCTCGGTTGCCAACATATAACTACTTCGGCTTACCACCCACAAGCCAACGGCATGGTAGAGCGTTTTCACCGCCAGTTAAAGGTTTCCCTTATCGCAACAAACAACCAGACAAATTGGTTCACAGAGTTGCCACTAGTTCTTCTGGGCCTTAGATCCTCAGTCAAAGAAGACATCAAAGCGTCGCCAGCTGAGATGGTCTTTGGCCAGCCCCTCAGATTACCGAAACAAATAGTAATTCGCAACAATGAAACTTTAAACCCTTCAGGGATGCTTCCAAAAATAAAACAAGTAGTCGAAAACAAACAATCACACATTTCACACCATAACACAAAATTCCAACAACACGTTCCTAAGGAACTCAACACTTGTAAATTTGTCTTCGTTAGAAACGACACCATACACAGCAAGCTCAAGGAACCCTATGATGGACCTTTCGAAGTAATCAACCGAAACCCAAAATACTTCACAATACTCAAAAATAACACTCATACTACAGTTAGTTTAGACCGTTTAAAACCAGCATCAATTAATACAGACACAACAACTACAACACAATCTAAAAGAAAGGTACATTTTAATTTACTCAGAAATACAACAAGATTCATTTGAGGAGGGGGAATAATGTGGTGCTCTATTACATCACCACATAGAGTAAATCTCTACAGCCTATTTTACCTGTTCGTTACATTGATACTTACCTTTTAGTTACTTTAATACTTACCTCTTTGTTATATTGTACTTACCTTTAGTTTCATTAATAACGTTTTATACTTACACTTGCCTATAAAACACTTGTTATAAAAAAAAACATTTTGAATTGTATTCAGTTATTATAATTTCAGAAATTTTCATTTTGAAAATTTCAGTATTAAAAATTTGTTCAAAGAAAATTGTTCGAATAAAAAAATTATGAAATAAAAAATTGGTTTTAAAATAAAAAATTAATTATAAACGAAATCCATAAACGTTTGACACCAAAGCCTTACAGTCCAACCTAATCTGGTGCTCCTTGTGTTGCTTTTAAAAGCGCCACGCAAATGTTCCATGAGCGCTATCGTAACTGAACGCTGCGTGAACTTCAACAATCATTGCTTTTGTTCTTGTTTTTCTTTTCATTCTCTTTGTTGCAGCCAACTTCACTAACGAACATATTGAAGTTTTGTAGGCTTCATACAAAACTTATGTGCATTAGAGTGGAACGAATTTTTAACCTCATGGGCTTCATATAATTTGAAAACAATGCGTAAAAAATATCTGCATCTTTAGATTTTTTCTGCGACATAACTTTATATATTTTTTCTGACATCCAAAAAAATTAGGAGCTAAGTTTTTTGATGCAAACCTCTTCATTAACGCATAAATAACAACTTGTCAAGAGTTCCCTATAATACCATATATGCGCTAGAAGATATTTACGTTCAAAGATCACGGAAATTTGTTATTCGCTTGTATCTCCGCTCCTCTTTGTTTGACAGAAAATATGCTCGGAGCAAAATTTTAGATCAGATAGTTCTCTACAAAAATGCCCTTGACAGATTTAACGTAAAATAAATAGTTTCCACGCTAAGCGACTGATATGCTTCAATAGCACAAAGTAGAAATTTCATATTAACTTTGAGCAGATTTTTTTAACATAAATTATATGTATGAAATTTGTAGGCGGTGGAATTTTAATATTTTTTATAATACCAAACAAACATATAGTCTAATTAATGTATTTATTTGAAAACCGGTGATAGAATCGAAGCCAATGTGAACGAAATTCCATCTAACACTCAAGCAACAGAGCGGTACATCAAAGTTGTCACTGAAGAGTCTACGGCCACAGCAAGTCAAAGAAGTCGAGAGGGCCAAATTTCTGTATCGTTGTGTAACGTGGCGAAGTTTTCAAACCGGGCACTTAGCCAACGTTCAAAAATTATTTGAAATTTCCTTTAAATTTCGTTGGAGCGGTGTTGCCATCTTAGTGAGGCGGCAGCCCTGTATATTTAGTTTTGAGGGCACCCGATTAGAGCGGCCCTGGTTTCCTTTGACCAGACTGACAGGTGCTGCCAAAATGGTGGCACTAACGCCCCAATCAAGAGACCCGCGAACACTAGGTTGGCCAAGGCTGCACGTGCTGGTTTGACATCGCTAGCAGTTCGGTGAGATGCGGGGTGGGGTCTTGTGGCCGTCCACGTGTACCCTCGCCGTACAAATGATCAAGTGCATGCGTCATCGGCACGTCGGTAATTCAAACCAATTTAAAAACAATTCGGACCTCAAATGAAAAATTAAAATTTTAAGAAAATGCCGAAATCAATGGGTAAAATTTGTTTGGGCACCCCTGGACCAATCAACCAACAAAAAAATACTCAGGAACTCAGGTAGACGAGCTCGGCTCATACACTTTCCACCCTACCGTGAGGGTTCAGGGGCTAAAATGTTTGCAAACTCTCCCAATGGCAACATCTCCTCCCTAGACCAAATAAAAAATGTTAAGGTATTAATATAGTTATTGTTCCGAATTATTCTATTTTTATTTTTATTGACGTTTCATTATATCGCTTAGTTACATTTTATTACGTCATTTTATGTTTGGTGTGGGATAGATTTTATTATGTAAGTATACTTTAGTTTATATTAAGGGTGTTCATGCAAAGTGGCAGGCTTCTAATTTGGGCAATTAGTTATTTTTATCAGACAGGTTGTATGAACAGCCCTTAAAGTCGATTGTGCATTTGCAGCATATAAGTCAGCTGTGCGATCTGCCAGCGATGCGTTCCATTTAAACAGGGACGCTTTGCGGATTGTTTGCTTGTTTTCTGAAATTTTTAGAATTAAATCTTTATTAGTTTTGCTCAAATTATAACTTTTCCTTCAAAAAAGAAAACAGCTGATTGATCATATAAGTTTGCCACCTCGTTTGCTCACCTAAATCGAAGAGCAAATTTATCTGGTTTGTGCAAAAGCTTTTTCATACGAATTTTGACAGTTCATTTATAAGGCTGATAAACTTATAAGGTTTATACCATTTATAAGGGTATTGCCCATTTGCATGAAAACCCTTATTAAATTTTATTATATATCATATGTTTCCGTTTAGCTATTACGTTTTAAATTTTAGATACATTTTTACTTTTATTTACTTAGCTCCTAATTTTTTTGGATTTCAGAAAAAAAAACAAACAAAAAATATATGTCTGGCAATGAAATATATAAACCCTCGGGCGCAGTCAAAAGTTATGTCGCAGAAAAAAAATAAAAATGCAGAAATTATTTTTGCGCGTAGTTTTCAAAAATTTATGAAGCCCATGAAGATTTTTTGCTTCCATACATTTCATTTCACTCCAATGTGCATGAACCAATTTTGACAGATTAATGAGGCTAACGTTGAAAAAGCGTTGAAAATGCAGAAGTCGACTCATCGACTTTTCATTTTATTTCGACTTTTTTTATTTATTTTGTACCGCTTTTGTTGGGTTATTGTTGGTTTTCCATTGTTAAAAAATAAACAAAAACTTGGTATATGAGTAAAATAAAAAAAAAACAAAACAAAATATTGAAATTTTAGTTCTTGTTTAGAAAATATCGAGCCCCAACCGCCGAATTAAGGGGGTACAACTAGTTGGGACTTACAATAAAAGGTCTTGTTTAGGTTTTTTTGTCTTCTCATTAAAATAATTATTAACAATTTTTTTTAAATAAAAGATATAAATTTGAAGAAAATATATTTTTTTTGACAACACCGCAAACAGTCTCAACATTTTTGTCTGATGTTGTCTTGTTTGGAGTGCCATATGAAAAAGAATAAAATCTAAAAAGTTTCTTCAATCGGTTATGCCTTTTTATAGAATTTCAGCCTCCACATATAAAAGATATCTTTCGTGTTAGACCAAGTCCACGAAATCCTAATGAGCTAATTGTGATAAAATATTTCTGCCCCTACGGTCGCAATCGTGTTTTAAAAGCTTTTGCAGCGTATCGAAAACGAACCCGTTTAGATGTTAATTTGAGAGATTCTGGGTTTAATTTTGACAGCAACGTTTTTATTCAAGCTGCGATTACTCTTAAGCGTCAAAAGAGAATCCATAATGCTTTCGCTTATCGGGGTTTAGTGTTCAACAGGATGGAAAAAGATGCTGATGGTATTCGTGTATGTAGTATTGATGAACTAACTACATAATATTATATCGAATGTTGTTATCCCTTAGAACTAGTTCATTTGTTATTATTTTAACTATTAAGTTTCACTTCTATCTATTTTTTACCTTTATCGTTGCTAATCTTCTTTCTTCATGTTATTTGCCTAAATATTTCTCCCCCTTCATGACTTCTTATGTCGGAACCTAGCAGGTTATTGTTTTGTGTTAATGAAAACCAGAAAACTTTAATTCAGGTTTTGTGTAGACAACATGTCGTCCTTAATGTTGTTAATTTTAATGCCCGAAGCCTAAACATGGCTAAGCTGGATTTTATAAAATAGGTTTTTGAAGTCATCAGTTGATATCGTTTGTATTTTTGAAACATGGTTGTCTAGTAATATAAGCTATGCAATCTGTAGTGTAAATTGTTAAGTTTTTACAAATGACAGCATTGGCGTAGCAACCGGGGGAAAAGGGGAAGTTGCCCCCCGCTTATTTAGCTAGATAAACAATTTAAAAATAAAACTTCAAAAATTATACAAAATAGCAGTTTTTTACAACGATAATATTTTTGTATTATATATTTTGCTCTTCTTTCTCTCTTCTTCATAAGCATGCTTTCGGATAACCATTTTCTTTCTCTGTGTTTGCAAAAAGATAGAACAAAATGTAGAGTTTCTACTGCAATTCCAATTTGAAAAAAATTCAGATACACTGAAAAAACTATTAAATGAAGTTGAAAAACTTGTTGCTTTGGTTTTGACTGTGCCTGCATCAGCAGCTTCATCTGAGCGTTCTTTTAGTGCACGAAGACGACTCAAAACGTATCTTCGAGCAACTATGACACAGAAACGACTCTCTCATGTGGCTCTTATACACATTCACAAAGATAAAACCGAAGAATTGAATTCGATGGAGGTGGTGAAAGAGTTTGTTTCTCGCAAGGACAGAAAGAAACATTTTGGAATAAATTAAATTGATATGACTTTTTGTACCTTATTGCATTTAAACTAAGTAAAGATATACCTAGTCTTGCTTTATAAAAGCAACAATTATTTCTTATATTTTCATATTACCATATGAACGATCCTTTAAAAAAATTATCTCTAATATCGAAATTGAAAAAACTTTTAAAAATAATGAAATTTAAATATTTTTTTTAGTTTATATTTTTTTTAATTTAAAATTTTTTCATTCATATTCATGTTTCTTTTAAGAAATTTTGGTGATTTTTTTGTCACCCACATTTGTGCTGCCCCCCCAGATGTAATTAGCATCCGACGCGCTTGAATGACAGATCTGATAAAAAAGTTATTGTAGTTGCCATGGGCATCCGCAGGGGGTAGGGGGGCAGGGGGAAGGCACCTGGGCAATGAAAATTATTTATATATCTTCATATTAAATCAAAAAACGCCGTAAGTTTAAATTAAAAAATTTTAAGAGAAAATCAAAAAACTTTCTAAATTATAAGTTGCGCTTAAGTTGTAAGGGCTTTCAGAACTTTGTAAATAAAAATGAAGGTTTTAGTTGTAGAAGTGTAAAATTTTTCGAAACATGTTTTTTGATAAGATGCATCAAAAAGTCGATTTTGAGTTTTTTGTGTCTTGTCTTTTTTTGATTTCATATGACGATATGTTCATTATGTACATAATATATTTTGAAAAGAATACAAGCCTGTACCCGATACTGTAAGGCCATGTTCATATTACGCGTCTTAGTCGCGATTGCTCTCACTTTTTTTTTTGCAAATGCTGCTGAAAAACACTGAAATTTGTATGTATTTGAATGCATTTATTTATTCAATATTCAGTATTTCTTAGCCGCGTTTGCGAAAAAAAATTGAGAGCTATGTCGCGACAAAAAAGAGCAATATGAACATGGCCTAGTAAGATACGATACCATTTCATTTACCTTTGTTTCACAAAAACTTTTCAATACGTATTCTTAAATTGAAAAATTTTTTCTACGAATTTTATTCGTAGTTTTCAGACACAAATAGAATTCGTAGAATGGACGTAGTTTGGTACACATTTCAAATATTTTATTCGTATTCGTACAAAAAAAATTTATATCGTATTCTATATTTACCTATGATCGTAATACCTAGTCACGAAAAAAAATCTGCTGTTCAGCTAGGGTTTAAACCGAGGTTCTTTAGCGTATGGGGAACGTACTCTTCCAGTAGGCTACGGTCACCTTACAAACACACATGTCCTTATATTCCGTACTTGTTCGACAAACCCGTCTAAACGATTTCAGTTGTAAATTTTATAAACTCAACTAAAACTTCGTAACTTTTACGAATAATGCGTACGGTCAACTTGAGAATGAATTTTTTAGTAAATACTACGAATGTAATGAAACAAATTACGAAGTTATTCCTACGAGAAATTGACGAATGTTAAGGAATGATATCCCTATTTGTTGAAGATCATTCTTCGTAGCAACAGAAAGTAAGGTGCATTTAATTCAATAACGGATATAAACTTTGTCGATAAGCAAATTTATGTTTTAAAGTCATTGTAAACAAGCAGAAGACAAAGTAAATAAATTTATTAATAATTTAATGTTTTCCAAAAAGCCGGCTTATTTTTCTATCATAAAGATGATCCAATTTGGATTTCTTAATTTTTCCTAAACTTTATAAAATGACAAACAATTCTACACCATTTAAATTTATGAAATTTTGCAGCGATTAAGGCGAAAGCAAAGCTTCGAATTCAAAAGCGAAAGAAAAAAAATTAGGAAATTTAATAAAGTAGGCCAATTTTGGATCAAGGACTAATTTTTGAAAAAATCTAAGCAAACGATTTGACATTAGAACTTTCTATAGTCAAAAGTTTTTTATGACATAAAAGTTAATAGGAAACTCGATTTGAAACAATCATTTTGTAAATAGTTGTTAAAATTAATGATATTTAGCAGCGCGCACCCAGTTTGAGAATTTTCATACTTTTTTCGCGTCACGTGCTTATATTAAGCCAGGATTCAGAATCAAGCCTTGCAGGAGGTTCTGGGATATGTAAGAGAAAATGCATGAAACCTAAAACACATCTTATATACATGTACCTCATTATTTATTTATTCATACGTTTTGAATAAAAAAATAGATTATTTAAATCATTCAGATAATAGGTATATTTTCTTACTCGATGTAGAAATAAGTAGATTGGGGTCAATGCGGTGTGAGATCCGGTGAAAAATATCTCCCTTAGCATGCGGGGAACATTTCAAGAATAGCGACAACTCAATTTTTTAATTTTTGCGAATGATATTGCTTTTGACCTCCTAAATCCAATTCTGAAAAATTTTAGTCCACTCTAAATTGGTTTAGGAGAAAAAGGCTTCCAAAGTAAAAAAATGGCCTAAAAATTTAGATTTTTTTTTCAGTTTTTCAACAAAAAAATATTGTTTAATATTAGGAAATTTTTGTATTCTAATTTTAAATGTTGAAATCTTGGAGCTCGATAGTAATTAATGTGATTTCATTTAAGGATATAGGCCTCACATTATTTAATTTATTAAACTATTCAAAATATTTACTTTGGCAGAAAATTACTAAAATGACAAAAAACATGACAAAAAAATTAAATACAATTTTTAAATATTTCGGACAAGATTTTTACACCATCTTTAAAATTATGTTAGATTTTCTAATGTGACAAGCGTGTGTCAACCGGTATAGTGTGCATTAGGGCATATCGAAAAATTTGGATCGTATTCTAAGTGGTCTCAAAAGTTGCATAGGGTGGTCAAGATCCCCCAAATAAAATTTTAGGAAAAAATAAGGATGTCTTCCTCTCCCGCAAGTTGTTTTTTGAGAAAAACAGTAAAAAATCACGATCTCAAAATGCTTTGATTTTTGTCCGAAAAACTACATATGTCTTAAAGTAAAAATAAATAAATATGTCTATATAATATTCCTATATAATATAATAAAATGCCTTTCTTGATTTTTACCCAAAAGGTCCTGTGTGAAGGATATTCGAATCTAAAGGTACATTCGAGGTAGCACAGAACTTTTGAGTCCTATCTGATTGTCTAAATTTTGGCGATTTTGATTATTGTGTTGACGTTTTCGTTAAATTTGGCGAATTAATAATTTGCATTTTTTTTTGCATATGTATTTTCTTTTTTTTGAGAAATGTAAACTTGAATGCAATTTTTTAACTTTTTCAAAAAACTTAATATAAGGTCTTATATTTTGGGCACTACAAGTGGTACCGAAATTAATTTCCTTAATTTAGATTCTTCATATATTTCTGAACAACATCCTCTCCAAAAGAATCAATTTATAACATCAGGGTTAAGACCAAGATTTTTTTTTTCCTATTTCGATTTTTTAAAAAAATGTTCCGTCCTAGCATGAATTTTATTATTTCGTTAAAACAACTCAACTTAGCATTCACAAGTTGAAGATTTATGTTATAGATCAAATGAAGATCTCAACGCAATTTCCAACTGGTCGTTTAATAATGCTCTTTGCCTAAATGAAAAAAAATCGTATATTCTTCCAATTTCTAAAGATAAAATTGGCCTCACTAATATTCCACCAATATTTTTAAACAATAATAGGCTAGAAATGGTTGCTAAGGTTAAAAATTTAGGTTTTTACGTCAAATCGAAGCTCTCCTGTTCGGACCAT
Source organism: Dichetophora obliterata (assembly GCA_963920525.1). Taxonomy (NCBI): domain Eukaryota; kingdom Metazoa; phylum Arthropoda; class Insecta; order Diptera; family Sciomyzidae; genus Dichetophora; species Dichetophora obliterata. The sequence goes on from OY986439.1 coordinate 125,771,037, forward strand.
GTAAATAATGTTGTCAAGCGCACAATCGCGTCGGAAGCGAATTTCATCTGGGGGGGCAGTACAAATGGGGGGGCAGTACAAATGGTGGTGCAAAAAAAGTTCACCAAAATTTCTTCACAACTGATATTTTGAATAACTTTTCCTTTTAAATTGTTTATCTAGCTAAAAAAGTGGGGGGGCAACTGCCCACCTTGCCCCCCCGCTTCCGACGCCAATGCAAGCGCATTTATTTCACTCTGCGTTGCCTACGGCTTTCCTCACAATTTGTTCCCATTGAGACTAAGAAGAGACTTGCTGTTCTTTTAATAGTCCCCTAATAACGTATTCCGAATTGGTTTATAGCAATCTTGATTCACAATCTTCGCACAAAATCCAAGTTGCCTTTAATAATGTGACAAGATATGTGTTTGGCTTAAAGCGCTTTGACCATGTATCCCAAAAAGGTAAAGAAGTTTTTGGATGTAGCATCATTAACTATTTAAACGCAAGAAATTGTTTGTTTTTGCACAAATTAATACATAATAGGACTCCATCTTACCTCTACGCTTCAGTATTTCAAATCGAACTGGCAACCTCATTATACCGAGATTTAATAATTTTAATTCAAAACGGCTATTTTTCGTCAACGCCATTAAACTTTGGAATTCAATACCGGTTAGCGTAAAAGCTACTGTTAGTGCGAATAACTTTAGGCTTTATCTATTCAAACACCTAACTATTACTACTATTTATTAATTATCTTACAACTCTTATCACTTTATTGTTTTATTTCATGTTAACTACTGTTTTTCTTTATTCTTTATGTAATTGCTTAAATTCAAATTTAATCCAACCAAAATTTAATTTATTCATAAAACTTATTATTCATTGCTAGTATTTGCTAGCTTTTTTATATAGTTTTTGTTTTATATTTTTATCTTATATATATATATGTGATTTGTTGATTATGTATAATATTCTTTGTACTATAAAAGATGTTACTTTATTGTACTAACAAGTGTCAAATAAATAAATACGAAATACAAAAATTTTATACTAAAATTTTGAGTTTCTGAGTTTGCCATTCGATGGGTCTCAATTGACTTAACAATTGTTGCTTAGAAGTGTTTTAATAAAATAATAACCATATGGAGATATGAACAAAATTGTTACATTTCATGCTTGAATTAACTTTTCTTAAATATAAAAATAGGAAAAAAAAATCGTGGCCTTTTCCTGCTGTTTTAAAAAAGATATTTTTAGACAGGGTTTCGTTCAAAACTATCCTAATTGAGATAATTATCTTCGGTACCACTTCTGGTGCTTGAGATATAAAACCTTGTATTAATTTTTTTTAAAAAGTAAAAAATTGCATTCAAGTATACATTTCTTCAAAACAAGAAAATGCATATGCGAAAGATATGCAAATTATTAATTCGCCATATTTAAAGGAAAGCCTTAACACTGTAATCAACATCACCAAAATTTAGACAATCAGAAAGCAATTAAAACTTCTGTGCTATCTTAAGTGTACCTTTAGATTCGAATATCCTTCACACAGCACCTTTGGGGTAAAAACCAAGAGTAGCATCGTGTTTGCTAAAATATTGTTAGTTAAAGTTCATATTTACTTTTGCTTTAAGACATATGTAGTTTTTCTTACAAAAATTGAAGCATTTTGAGATCATGATTTTTACTGTTTTTCTCAAAAAACAACCTTGTCCTTGCGGGAGAGGAAGATATCCTTATTTTTTTTTAAAATTTTACTTGGGAGATCCTGACCACCCAACAATGCAACTTTTGAGACCTCTTAGAATATGAAATTCGAAAAAAAATTGTAATTCGATATGCCCTAGTGTACATATCATATTCACAACTTTAGTACCAATAATCGTAGTAAATAATATTTAATAGGTTACATTTTGTTTATGTTCATTCTAGATTCAATTATACCTTTTCCCCCCCTAGAACAAATCCTGCGGACGCTCTTGGTAGTTGCTATTTACGATAAATCTTACCTAAATGCCAAAGTTCTGAGTAAATCAATGGGTCTTGGAATTGAATATCTTGCCAAATGTATTTCTGATAATAGTACTAAAATTTTAGTTTCTTGTGTGTATAGCCCCAATAAATTTCATTCCGTAGATCATTGTTTTCTAACTTGTCTAACTATATTCTTAATAATGACTTGATTTCAGAATGTGGTAATTTTAATATAAATCTCCTAAACAATGGCCGCATTCAGCGCAGACAACAGTTGGCAACTGTTTTGTAAAAATTTGCTGAATGGTACATATTTGGTAGCGCTAACTAGAACTGATAAAGTAGCGAACGCCTTTTAATCGAGCGAACATATTCTATGCTACATAAACACAACTGTTTGCTTAACTGTCAGATGCTGTTACTGACGCTGTTAAATTAATAAACGCAGAAAGATCGCAGCAAATTTGAGTGAATAACCTTTGCAATTGAATTAAATTTACATAAAAATTAAATTGAATCTAACTTCTGACGTGTAGAGTAGCAACACATTCAGAGAAAAACATCGTGAACTAAGGTAGCGCTACCATTACAGTTCACAACAGTTGTCTGCGCTGAATGCGGCCAATGATTCCGTATAGCAATCAATGTGTGACAAGATATCTTCAGTAGGTCTATCTGTTGTCAACAATACTGTGCCCACTCGTTTCTCTAATAATACAACCCCCTGTCTACTAGAATATTTTATTGTGTCAGACCGACCCTTCTCTTGTTTCTCTGTTTGACCAAATGTTTTGATCACGAATTAATCTTTTGCTCGTAATGTAAATTTTTCTCGTGATGTAATTTCTACATCGCTTTCGTATCGTGATTTTAAAAATATTAATTATTCGTCTTTGTTTTATGACTTGTCTATGACTTTACTAAATGATTGCTGGCATCTTAGTACAGTTGATGATAAGCTTAATTCCCTTTTAAGCCCTGTCAAGTACTTGTTTGAAAAGCAGGGCCCATTACGAACAAATAGGGTTAACAATTTATCATGACCCTGGTTCTCTCAGGGTGTCCTCAATGCAATAAAGAAAATAAATTATTTACACAAGCTCTGGAAAATTAATCCATCTTCTGCTACTTGGAAAGCGTACAGAATGGCCAGGAACAATGCCGTCCTTTTAACAAAACAGTCTAAGTCTCGATACTTCTCTGCCAAATTAAATGTTTTCCTTCCGACTAAAAACCTGTGGAACAATATTAAGAGACTTGGAGTAAAAAGACAGCCTCAGAGTGCCAAATTGATCCGGACTTGCTGAACAATTTTTCATTGAAAACACTGTTCACTCGACCAATAATAATATTTCCCTTACAAATACCTTTGTTAACCAACCTTTTGAATTAACCCCTGAAAGTGAGCTTTTTTGGATTTTGGATTCGCCCGGAGGTATGAAATCTTCCAAAGATACGTATACCCGTCCTATACGCATGCACGATTTACATTCTAGATTCTGCCCCAATCAGCCGGGACAGACAGAATGTACCTACGTACTAAAACATACCCCCTATTGGCAATTAGGATTTTCCACTAAGCACATTAATTGGCTTTTCAGCGAAATTTATAAGTTGAATATACATAAAACGCGTATTTAAATACATTTGATTCTATATAAATAAGCAACATCGAATGAAATGATAGTGGTTACATATTTAAGGTACTCGAAATAACAATCCTGAGTTCAAAAAACAATCCAAAACACTATACTCACTTTAACTGGTTTGCGGCCATTGTCCAACCCAAGGACCTACGTGGAAATGAGATAAATCTCATATCCGCCAAATCAAAATCATAATTAGTTGTTGACCGCCAAATCAATTACCGATAATACATTGTTATAAAACTGCGTTAGGTATAATAGGATGAAGTTAAATTGATTTAATTATTTAAATGTAATATAATTTTCCGTTTTAAGACGTCTACCGAATCAGAAAAATTAATCATGTTGAAGTTATCATTGAAATCACAGCTTGATATTGGAAAGTGTATTATACAGATAAAATAAAATGCGATAGGCGAAGATGGCATTCCAATTAAATTTTTAACTCATTTTTATTCCATTAACGCATATTATTAATCACTGCCTTATATCTTCTTCATTTCCGGCAATTTGGAAATCTGCAATTGTTTTACCTGTGGCTAACCTTTACGCAAGGGTGACAATCTTGACGCGATGTAGAGGCTTAAGTTGCAAAGACACAATGGCTATTGGGTTAGGCTTTGTGTAGCAACGAACTAAAAGTCACCCCCATTTCTAAGGTTGTAGACGCCATGCCGAGGGAGATTGCGCCGATGGTGCAGGGTCTAGGGGTATTAGATCGCGAATGGTGTCTGCTCAAGGCAGCCCACTCCCTGTTGTATACTAGTAGGGTAGGGCGGATAATAGGGATCTCTGTCCGTTCAGTCCGTTTATTTCTCCCCAACTCGTGGGATTTTTTATGAATAAATTAAAAAATAACAAAAAGGAAGGGTGCGCTGAGGGGACGAGTCCCGAAGCGGTGGAATCCCAAAAGGATTTAACCGTGGAATGGTAAGGTAGGCCCGCAAGGTAACCTGCCGGGCCTGGTGGACGATAAAACTCCGAAAGGAGTGGAATTTTCAGCCAGTCCTGTCGGAGCTGCAGCGCCAGGGAACGAAGCTGAATCCGTGGCAAAGCTGCTCCGTGTTAGGGAGAAGCAGAAGCGGAGGAGGAAGCGAAAGAGGGCGGGAACAACCGCTGGGGAGACTGCTTTGGAGTCCCCCGTCAGTAAAATGGCGGACCAATTCCAAAGCATGTTATGCGATGAGTCCACCCCGGAGACGAACGAGCGGAAAAGATTCAAGGATCAGCCTGGACCTTTCGGCGAAGTCGTTACAGGGGCGACTCGAACCTGTGAGTCGGAAGGTGGACAGCTTCCGGCTGTTAGCTCTTCAGCTAAAGATGGGAAAGGTGGACAGCTTTCGGCTGTTAGCTCTTTGGCTAAGGATGGGGAAGGTGGACATCCTGTAAAGGTTGATAGCCTTCCACATAAAGGAAGGACAATGGAAGCTGGTGGACGACCCTCAAAAATCGATAGCCAGTGAAAGTCGTGGAGAGCTGATAGCCAGAAACCAAGCGGTAGCAAACCTTTGACAAAACAGAGGGTTGCGGCCGCGAACTCGAAGGCGTTAGCTGGAGGTAAATCCAACCTAATTGGGGTTATTGGAAGCGGCCGTGCATCCTATGCTAGCAGAAAAAGACCTCTTAATGGGCATCGTCGATTGCTTCATCGATGGTCAGTTGGGAGAATCTCAGTGAGCGGTCTTTAAGTCCGCCCTTTTGGAATCTCTCGACACCATCAATGAGAGTAATGGCGATGTAGGATTTGTTGGCAATGCAAACTTGAAGGATGAATGAGGTGGAAGTGATCAGGCTAGCAGGGGGGAAACTCAACTGCGGCCTTGATCAAGCTCTCATCAAATTCCAAAAGAATGCAAGGTGAGTGCGATGGAGCCCCTGGTACGGGGCTGGTGGGGAATTCTGCAAGGAAGGAACCACCAGGGCGGGTGGTCGGCCCGTACCAGGAAAACCTCGTGGTGTGTCAGCTCAATCTACACCATAGTAAATTGGTGTAGGGCAGCATCTGCAATGATGATGCGTTGCATGGAGGAGAATGGAATTGACATAGCAATGCTCCAAGAACCTTGAATTTTTCACAATAGAATTAAAGGTCTCTCAGAGCGAAAGACCACGCTGTATCAACCAGTTACAGATGACAGGCGGCGGACTTGTATCTTGGTGAGACATGGTTTACTAGTGGTAGATATGCCACACCTATGTTCCCCGGATCTCATCGTTGTGAGAATCGGGGATGGTGCAGGTGCCTGTATGGTAGCTTCAGCGTATCTTCCTTATGACTCTCCAGACCAACCACCTTCAAAAGAGGTGGAGAATCTGGTAAAGTACTGCGAGGAAAAGAACATTGGAGTGATGATAGGATGTGATGCTAACGCGTACAGTACTGCGTGGGAAAGCACCAACAACAATGACAGAGGAGAGCAATTGCTTGAATTTGTGTAGAAGTACAATCTGTTGGTAGCAAATAGAGGAACACAACCAACTTTCGTTGATATGAGGCGAACGGAAGTAATTGATGTTACTCTCATTTGCAGAAAGATTCTGAACAGAATAGAAAATTGGAGTGTCGTGGATAGGCTAACCATGTCGGACCACAAATCGGACCATGTCGGCATCCAACGCCAGCGGAATAGCAGGAAGGTCAGGTCTTGGTATCCCCAAGAATACAGATCCTGTGAAATATAAGGCGAAGTTGAGGGAAACACTGACCCAAAAAGCGATAAAAGTACCAGGGAATACGGCGCAAGTAGAAAGCCATGTCAAACATCTTGCTCGCCCATGGTCGAAGCTTACGAGGTCGCATGTCCTATACTTTCAGCAGACGAGGGTGATCCGACGCCATGGTGGTGCACGGAACTCGAATCTCTTAAGAAGAAGGTTAGGAAGTCCTTCAATCTGCACATGAGCAAATTACAAAGCACAAAAAAGGGAACTGAAGAACCTCATACGACAACATAAAATGCAGTCGTGGAGAGACTTCTGTTCTGGGATAGAAACTATATCAGAAGCATGTAGTCTTCAGAAAATGGTTTCAAAAGATTCATTCTCCAAAGTGGGACTGATCCGAAAAATGAATGGAACCATGGCAGAGAACCTAGAGGAGTCGATGGAAGTTCTGATGGAGGTGCATTTTCCTGGAATATTTAAGTCTGATGACCCGTGGACACTCTTGAAGAAAGGAATGCACAGAGTTGACAGACTGGAAGCCGAAAGGATGATCACTATGGACGGGGTGAGGAGTGCTATACGCTCATTTGCTCCGCACAAAACATCAGGGATGGACGGTATATTTCCGGCTATGATGCAATGGGGAGAAGATCTCATTGCACCTAGGCTGTGGGGTATATTCGTTACTTGCCTAGGACTTGGTACGTTCCGAGAGTCTGGAGAGAGGTGAAAGTTGTCTTTCTTCCGAAGCCCGGAAAAAAGGATTATGCGGAGGCGAAGTCATTCAGACCGACCAGCCTAACATCTTTCCTCTTGAAAACGATGGAAAGAGTTATGGCTGACTATCTTGAGTAGATGCCAACATGCGTATAGAGCAGGTAGGTCTACGGAGAGTGCTCTTCATGAACTCCCTCATCCTGAGGCCTGACAGTGCCGATGTTTTCTTTATTTTTAAATCCAACGGCAGCATACCTAACAGAACCTCCATTGCGCTTGTTGGAGTGGTGCGTATTGCACCTGTTATTCCAACACACGCCAGCAGTTGGACTCTGTCCAGTCTCTTCTTAATGGTTTTCTGGCTGACTTTTGTCCACCAAATCACCGAAGCATACGTTATGACAGGTCTAACCATCATAGTGTAGACCCATTTCATAGTCTCTGGGCTTAGCCCCCATTTGAGACTACAAACGCAACTACACTGAAACAGAACCCTCTTGGCTCTTTGAATCAAATCTTCTACTTGCTCGTTCCAGTTCAGTTTGCTACCGAGGGTTACCCCTAGATATTTTACCTTCGTGGGCATATTGATTTCAGCTCCGAAAAATCTGAGTGGTTCTCTCCTCGGGCCAATCCTCTTTCTAATAAAGAGAATATTGATGGCATGAGGCAACGGCCCTGCATGGTCATATGCGCATCCTTGATATTGCCAGGAGATGTCAGGGAAGCGTGTATGCCTTTGGACGGGAGGCAGAAAGTAACAATAACAGAAAAATGTTATAAAACTCTTATAACAGATGGAGGCGTTTGTGAAGAAATTGTTGGTAACAATATCAGTATATTCACAGACGGCTCTCTGATGAATGGCAGAGCCGGGGCAGGCGTTTACTGAGAAGAGTTAGGCCTATCCTGTGTACTGAGGTTAGGGAGGTTTGTGTCTGTATAACAGGCGGAAATGCTTGGCTTAGTGCATGCGCTGGACCACCTGATAGATGGACGGATCAATGGCAAGAAAATTGTAATTGCTCTCGACAATAAGTCTGTGATTAGGTATATGCAACGGACAGACACCACTTCTAGGTTGGCCATAGAATGTCTTACAAAACTCAATTGGTGCGCCCAGACATATGAGCTCACACTTATGTGGGTGAGAGGACACTCTGACATAGAACAGAATGAAAATGCTGATTCTTTAGCAAGAGAAGGATCAGCAGAAGAATTCTGTGGACCAGAACCACGTATCGCCATAGGCGACAACATGGTGGCAGGCCTTATTAAACAATGGACGGACTCGGCCTGTGACTGCACTGGTCACAGAACACGGTGTCTTCATGTACCATCTCGGGAAGATGACTCTGACCGAGGATGATGCGTGTAGGTTATGCCTAGAGGAGCCGAAAACAGCAGCATACATTTTGTGCCAGTGTCCGGCGCTGGCAAGCATAAGATTGACCAATCTGGGACGTCCATTTGTTGGCGAAGCCGAGATTGGTCAACTGACCTACAAGGATATGCTTGAGGTGACAAAGGCTGCTTATACAAGGAGCGTGCTCACGTATGAGTGCTCCGAGCAGTAGCATCCAATAGGGGAAGAAAAGGGACCTACTGAGGTCTGCTTCGGCAAATCCCCGACTTATTATATATATATATAAAATTAATATATATATATAACTTATTATATTTATTTGGTGCAAAGGCTTATAACTTTTTATATATATGTATTTTATTTAAAGAATAATTTTTTATTTTATGACTTTTTTATTTGGGAATATTTTTACGACCGAAATTTTCAAAATGAAAGTTTTTGAAAATATAATAAATGAATACAATTCAAATTGTTTTTTTATAACATGTGTTTTATAGACAAGTGTAAGTATTTTCAATAATTGCTAAAATGATATAATACGTTATTAATGATAAATCAAGGTAAGTGAAATGTAAGTTAAGATAAAAATCAACGTCAGGAGAGGTAAGTATTAATGTAACGAAAGGTAAGTATTAATGTAACGAAAAGGTAAGTATTAATGTAACAAAAGGTAAAATAGGATGTAGAGATTTACTCTACGTGGTGATGTAACAGAGCACCACATATATACTTGTGGCTAAAAAGTCTAACCCTTCTGGGCCTGGCAATTTTAGGCTAATAAGCATATTGCCCCCCCCCTATCTAAAGTCTGTAAAAAACTAATGAGCCAACAAATAAATAATTTCCTAAAACGAAGTAAACTTCTGTCTCCATTTCAAACTGGTTTTCGAGCAGGGCATGGGTGTGCTTCAGCGGTAGTTAAAGTTATGGATGACCTACGGCCTGCATTTGATACCGGTTATGTGTCATTACTCTGCTTATTGGATTTTTCGAAAGCATTTAACAAAGTTAGTCCCCAATACTTATGCCAGAAACTTAGGACTCTCTTCGGGCTTAGTGAAAGTGCAGTGAATTTAATGGCAAGTTACTTGTCAAATAGATTGCAAAGAACTCAAGTTGGACTTGCGTTCTCTAACCATAAATCTGTGTTAAGTGGTGTTCCACAAGGTTCAATTCTTGGCCCTCATTTATTCTCTCTTTTTATAAATGACGTATTTGCTGTTTGCAAACATTCTTCTGTGCATGCGTATGTCGATGATATTCAAATCTATCTATCAAGTAGTACTGACCTTCTAGATAACCTCTGCCACAGACTTAATAAGGATTTAAGAAGCATTCATCAATGGGCTATTAGTAATGGACTAAAGTTAAATTCTGCCAAGTCATATGTACTCAATATTTGTAAAAACAAACATTACCTAGATAAAATTAATGACCTCTACATTGGTACAAATACGCTTAGTGTCGTTTCGAAAATCTTAGATCTTGGTTTTTGTATGAATTCGTCCCTATCATGTAAATAGTATTTACCGTAAAGTTTATTATAGCTTTCGAAATTTAAGAATGTCTGCAAATCTTTGTACTATTGATCTAGATGTCAGCAGACAAAGTGAGTATTTTTGTTTTAAAATTAATTTAATTAATAAATAAACATTTTACAGCACCCTGCAACCCCTGTTTCTGCAGCTCCGCCATCATTTTCACCAGTATGTGGATGGATCATTCTTCTCCAAATCCAGGTCGGTCGCAACATCATCCACGGCTCCGATGCAGTCGAGTCTGCTAACAATGAAATTGGTTTGTGGTTCATTAATTAGTGGTATACAAATTTGCGAGGGATCCAAAAAAAATAAGTGTTTTGTCTTGATTACTGCCGCTCGTCACTAGATTATCCGAAATAAAAAAGACATCATTCGTTAATGAAATTCTCCTGATGAACGAAGAGATTAAAAAAATTCTGATTTTTTGAAAAATGATGGATGTTGAAATTCAAAGTGGCTTATTGACTAAAATTTCACCCATATTTTCAAAAAAATATGTCCAAAATATCCTTCGTTCATCAGGGGGACAATTATGTATAGAATAAGTTAGAAAAAATTTTTAAACTGATCGGTAAAGCCGTTCTAAAGTTACAGTGATCATCGACTTCGAAAATATAGTTTTGAGAAAAACGCATTTAAAGTTTGACTACGATGTACATGCAGATAAAAAACCCATATTAAAAGTTATTTTTCACCATAAATAAAAATCAGATTAGTCTGAAAATTTTAGAGAATTAAAGTTTTCTATATGAGCTTGTTATACAATATATTATGTTGATTTTCTATGATTGAAATACAAATTCTAAATGCTTGATAGTTTAAAATCGTTTTATTGAGCTTTAGATCAGGTTAGAACAGTTAATTACTCTAACGAATTTTTTCAAAAGAAACAACAACAACATTTTTCAATATGAAAAGGAAAACATCACCAGCTGATTTTATTGCAATTTTTGCCTTGCTAAAGGCTTCATCAGAAATTTTTGTGATGCCGGCGGGAATCGATCCCAGGCCGTGCTTGCCTCGTGCAGGCGCATCTTAGCGTAACAGAGGCGATGAGATTTCAGTTTCGATTTCTCAGTTTTTCTCCCTTTTTTGTTGGTTTTTTATTTTGCTTTACTTAATGTTATAAGCACAATTGGGGCTGCAGGCCCAATGTATTTCTTATGTTAAAAACACAATCCATATCACACGCCGAGCTTGTAGTGCGGCTACAGAATACGCTGCAGACGGAAAATTTTTATTTTCTAATAAGGCAGGAGTGTATTGAAAAACAAATAAAAAAGCTGTGTTCAGACGAGAATCAAATGATTGAATTGATCCAAATTTGTGGTTTGTTTTTCCAGCTAAAAAAATTAACTATGCGAGAGCGAAAATTAACTTCACACATAATCAAAATTTTTATGACGCTCAAGACCTGAATCAATTAGTCAAATAGAGTAAAAAAGAACAAAAGAAGGAATTCGCTTAATCATTTGATTGTCGTCTGTACATAGTCAAAGATTGTTTTCTACACTCCTGCAATAGTTCTATACGCCAGTGAACTTACACGTCGCACGCCCGTAGCCACAATTGTATTTATAACATTACGACCAAAAATTAAACTTTTCACATTTTTCGTATGTCAATAAATTTCGTAAATTTAAAGTCAATTAAGGCTGTGTGTGAATTGATCTAAATGCGACCTAAACTAAATTGTGTCGATAAGGCAGTGCTTCGTAATTTAGGAGACATTTAGGTAGAGACATATGAATACACGATTTGTTACTTTGATGCGCTGTATTCGATTTGACGATAGTCGTACGCGCGCATTTCGTCAACAAACCGATAAAGCTGCTCCCATTCGCGACATATGGAACTTCTTGAATAACAATCTTGCCAGTAATTTTGAACCATACGAAAATGTAACCATCGATGAGCAGCTATTTCCATGTGGGCGCACAAGGTTCACGGAATACATCCCATCAAAGCCCGCAAAGTATGGCATAAAAGTATGCTGGGCTTGCGATGCGAAAACCAAATATCCGTTGCAAGGAAAACTGTACACTGGTAAGGAGGGAGAACAACGAGAGACAAAACAAGGCGAAAATGTGCTCATGAGTTTGGCTTATCGATACGCCAACAGCGGCAGAAATATTATTGCCGATAACTTCTTTACAACATTAGACGCAGCTAAACGTCTTTCGTCGATTGGACTAGCATACGTTGGCACCATTAGATCCAACAAAAGGTGCCTTCCCAAAGAAGTGAAAAAAGACAGCAAACGGCCAGTGCTTTCATCTGAAGATGTCAGCAGACAAAGTGAGTATTTTTGTTTTAAAATTAATTTAATTAATAAATAAACATTTTACAGCACCCTGCAACCCCTGTTTCTGCAGCTCCGCCATCATTTTCACCAGTATGTGGATGGATCATTCTTCTCCAAATCCAGGTCGGTCGCAACATCATCCACGGCTCCGATGCAGTCGAGTCTGCTAACAATGAAATTGGTTTGTGGTTCATTAATTAGTGGTATACAAATTTGCGAGGGATCCAAAAAAAATAAGTGTTTTGTCTTGATTACTGCCGCTCGTCACTAGATTATCCGAAATAAAAAAGACATCATTCGTTAATGAAATTCTCCTGATGAACGAAGAGATTAAAAAAATTCTGATTTTTTGAAAAATGATGGATGTTGAAATTCAAAGTGGCTTATTGACTAAAATTTCACCCATATTTTCAAAAAAATATGTCCAAAATATCCTTCGTTCATCAGGGGGACAATTATGTATAGAATAAGTTAGAAAAAATTTTTAAACTGATCGGTAAAGCCGTTCTAAAGTTACAGTGATCATCGACTTCGAAAATATAGTTTTGAGAAAAACGCATTTAAAGTTTGACTACGATGTACATGCAGATAAAAAACCCATATTAAAAGTTATTTTTCACCATAAATAAAAATCAGATTAGTCTGAAAATTTTAGAGAATTAAAGTTTTCTATATGAGCTTGTTATACAATATATTATGTTGATTTTCTATGATTGAAATACAAATTCTAAATGCTTGATAGTTTAAAATCGTTTTATTGAGCTTTAGATCAGGTTAGAACAGTTAATTACTCTAACGAATTTTTTCAAAAGAAACAACAACAACATTTTTCAATATGAAAAGGAAAACATCACCAGCTGATTTTATTGCAATTTTTGCCTTGCTAAAGGCTTCATCAGAAATTTTTGTGATGCCGGCGGGAATCGATCCCAGGCCGTGCTTGCCTCGTGCAGGCGCATCTTAGCGTAACAGAGGCGATGAGATTTCAGTTTCGATTTCTCAGTTTTTCTCCCTTTTTTGTTGGTTTTTTATTTTGCTTTACTTAATGTTATAAGCACAATTGGGGCTGCAGGCCCAATGTATTTCTTATGTTAAAAACACAATCCATATCACACGCCGAGCTTGTAGTGCGGCTACAGAATACGCTGCAGACGGAAAATTTTTATTTTCTAATAAGGCAGGAGTGTATTGAAAAACAAATAAAAAAGCTGTGTTCAGACGAGAATCAAATGATTGAATTGATCCAAATTTGTGGTTTGTTTTTCCAGCTAAAAAAATTAACTATGCGAGAGCGAAAATTAACTTCACACATAATCAAAATTTTTATGACGCTCAAGACCTGAATCAATTAGTCAAATAGAGTAAAAAAGAACAAAAGAAGGAATTCGCTTAATCATTTGATTGTCGTCTGTACATAGTCAAAGATTGTTTTCTACACTCCTGCAATAGTTCTATACGCCAGTGAACTTACACGTCGCACGCCCGTAGCCACAATTGTATTTATAACATTACGACCAAAAATTAAACTTTTCACATTTTTCGTATGTCAATAAATTTCGTAAATTTAAAGTCAATTAAGGCTGTGTGTGAATTGATCTAAATGCGACCTAAACTAAATTGTGTCGATAAGGCAGTGCTTCGTAATTTAGGAGACATTTAGGTAGAGACATATGAATACACGATTTGTTACTTTGATGCGCTGTATTCGATTTGACGATAGTCGTACGCGCGCATTTCGTCAACAAACCGATAAAGCTGCTCCCATTCGCGACATATGGAACTTCTTGAATAACAATCTTGCCAGTAATTTTGAACCATACGAAAATGTAACCATCGATGAGCAGCTATTTCCATGTGGGCGCACAAGGTTCACGGAATACATCCCATCAAAGCCCGCAAAGTATGGCATAAAAGTATGCTGGGCTTGCGATGCGAAAACCAAATATCCGTTGCAAGGAAAACTGTACACTGGTAAGGAGGGAGAACAACGAGAGACAAAACAAGGCGAAAATGTGCTCATGAGTTTGGCTTATCGATACGCCAACAGCGGCAGAAATATTATTGCCGATAACTTCTTTACAACATTAGACGCAGCTAAACGTCTTTCGTCGATTGGACTAGCATACGTTGGCACCATTAGATCCAACAAAAGGTGCCTTCCCAAAGAAGTGAAAAAAGACAGCAAACGGCCAGTGCTTTCATCTGTGTTCGGTTTCTATGATAACCTTGTATCACTGTACAGCTACGTTCCAAAGAAGAACAAAGTCGTCAATCTACTATCCACTGAGCACTACACCGAGAAAGTTGAAGGCGTAGCAAAAAAACCGAAAGCTATATTATTTTACAATTCAACAAAGGCCAGCGTTGATACAATGGACCAAATTGTAACGCATTACTCCACAAAACGGTCAACCAGACGTTGGCCATTAGCATTTCTTTGCAACAAGATAGACGTCATAAGATTAGCCGCTTACATCATATGCAATGAAAATACAGAAGGAAGCAGAAAAAGGAAGCGACGAATGTTCTTGAACACGCTGAGTAAACAATTGGTGCTTGCTAATACTGAAAATCACATGAACAACAACCATATTTTGGGACAACATTCAACCCGTTTGGCCATTGAATCTTTCTTTGGAAGGCCGTTCAATATTCCCAGCAACATGCTGCCTAATCAACAAAGCGGCCCTAGTACACTGAATTTCAGAAAAGATTGCAGAATTTGTGCCAGGCAAGACGAAAAGCTGCGTAAAAAGACACGTTTTTACTGCACCAAATTCACTAATCCTGTGTGCCAACAACATTCTAAAGTTGATTATACTTGTTTTTTATGCATTCCACAAAATGAATAAACATTTTTTTTTACATTTAGGTAGCTACATATATCAACAAATCAAAAAAAAAAGTCTAAAGAAAAAAATAATAAACGAGCATACTTAGAAATTCAAAGTTACGGTAACCTTTTTGCCATACAAATGCATAAAAACGTATAGAGGTCTGGCCAGGCATATGTGTTTGTTCGAAAGTTTCAGAATGTGTGTTTGACGCCCTTAAGTTAAATATTAAACACAATACTTTTATATAATAACTGATACGAGTAATATATTGTTACGGAGTGGCAAACCATTTGTTTTTGAGAAACGGAGTAAAAGTTTTAGTACTAATATAAAAAGAAGCTGTTATAAGCCCTGCATTTAGGGCTGTTCACATTTAAAATCAATCATTGACCAACAGAGTTTGTATGGATTTGATGGCGATTTGACGAGTGTGAACACTCAGTGGCTTCATTTTGTTTCGTAGAGGGGTAAAGGGTGGAGCAAGAACGATACATCAGCAGAGAAACTTATTGACGGTTGATTGCTTCATTTGCTGAGCGCCTGATAGCTAGATACCAAGAGTAGCCATTTGAAGAGACAATTTATGACCAAACAAACAAAATATAAAATATTTTGGACACGATTCATTTGTTTGAAAAGAAGCTCTCTCAATATCCAGTTTTTTATTTTACATGCGAAAACAACAACAAATTTGTACGTGTCTTCTAAGTGTAACATGCCCCTAAGGCAAAAAGTGGACGACTTCATATATTGCTGTGTAAGTGCATGCTTTTGCTCTCAAACTTTTGTTTGCTTAAGCATAACTTGGATGGGCCTTTACTATTTGTTTTATGTAAATTTGAATTTATTTCGTAAAAGTAGTAGTAACAGTTCTTTAGGCGTTCAGTTAATATACAAATTTGTGTAAAATAGAGATTAGAAAATGTAAAAAACAATGGTAGTTAAAGTAAACAGGCAAATTGCATGTTGCGTCCTCCATTGTGAGAAAATAGCAAGCTGTCACTTCTACCTTGTATAGTTTTGTCATGTTGAAAACGATGTGTAAGCGTTGCATAAAATGAGTTCCATATCTTTGGTGGTGAATTCATGTGAGTGAGTGTGGGTGAAACTTGCTACAAAGCAAACAGCGAAACTTGGTAAATTTTCCTTATGCTGCACTCGTCGCGTTCCATATAATTTTTCGTGGTCGGTGCTGGTGTTTATTATTATTTCGAATAGATTTTTACGTTAAAAATTCCAAACTAATAAAATAAAGACGCGTTAATTAAAGTACTTTTATACAAAAGTGAAGAAAAAGCCACCAACGCTCCAGAGTTTGTAAACAAACGCAAAAAATCCTTCGGTATCTCAAAAGGAACGACCAGTGGGCTGTCAACGCAGAAAAGTGCAAGTTTATTTCCTGCCTAGCTTGTTTAGTAATGTTATTGAAAGAGTTTTCTATTGAATTCCGATTGCAATTGTAAGATTAAAAAACATGGCCGCAGTAAATGATTGCTTTTCCATCGGCTCCACAGTGCTATGTACAACATGCTTCAATGAGGAGGTGGAAGGCGAAGTCCTGGCATTCGATCACAACACAAAAATGCTAATATTAAGTATCCTTTTGAAAAAAAACAAAAGTAAATAAAACATCCTAAAACCTATTTAAAAGAAAAATTGATAAAACGAAAAATTGGCGAAAATTAACACCAACTAGAATTTGACAAGCACACGTTCTGCTTATGCGTGCTAAAAGCGGCACACATTGCCTGATTATGTGATTAATCTTATATTGATAAAACACTAAAGCAGCTAGTTTCGAAAATTTTTAAACTATTGATTTTACAAGTTTGCATGTTTTTAATGTTATATATTTTGGTCAGCACTTTCGTAGTTTCTTTTGTTAAAAAAATGTGTTAAATGTCTACTGTGTGCGATCACAACTTTTTGGCAGAATATGTAAGAGAAAGTCGTACGCTTTGTTGTTGTTAATTAATAAATTTTTTCTAGTTTAATTTTTGCTTATGATCTCTAACCAAAACAGAGGTGGACCCTAGATTGCGATTAATAATTTACATAAAGATTATAATATGCAAGACAGGAAATTATACTTTTAGAAGTATTCGCGCTTAAAGGCCAAACTGTTCACCTCTGTATATTTTAGCAAGTCTAATATGACTATCGATTTCCGTATTAAATGTCAGAATATCTATTACTTTACCTGATGGCTAGAGATATTCGTAGGTGAATAATATGGCCCCAAAGTTTAGGGCCTTAACTAATAAAAAAAAGCTATCGCTACATAGGCTCTTTGCACCGAACGTGCTTTGAGTAATATCTTGTAAAATCCAAGAGAACTGACAACGGGATATAATGCAGGTTTTATCCAGATGTTAAATAAAGATAAGTTAGTTGCATAAACATTTGAGGGAGTTTTTAAAAGTTGGAGCTAGAAGTTTTATGACGCCTCCGAACATGTTCTCAAGAAACTTTACATGGCATTTTGTACTCTCAGGTTTGCCATAAGGTGTGTTTCCGTACTCTACACTGTGTAAGATTTGTGTAACTTCTGGTAAGCTCAAACTGAGAGAGTAAAAATGAAATTTGAGAATGTTACCAAAAGTACGGAAACAGCTTCTAGCAAGTTTCGAGCACAAAACAGCTGATTCTGACAGCAGACGAGTCAAACGTAATTAGCGCCAATTGAAATTGTCGTGATTTTGTTTGTGAAGTAAATTTTTTAAGCTATAAAATCTTTTAAGCTATTTTTTAAGTTATAAAATTACTTTAAATAATTTATTTATAGTTAAAAATGCAAGGTGAAAAGAAACTGCAATTTGTAAACTTATTTTTAGCAGCACAATTTGTAAATATTTGTGAAAAAACATAAACAAACATTTGACATTTGCTTGTTCTTCTTGATGCTTCTTCTTATTGAACTGTTGCTGTCGTCATCAATGTGTTCAAGGCATGGCAGAATTAGAGAAGGTATATGCATTTTGAAGAGGGAGACTGCCGCAACTGTCAAAACGAAGTTGACAGCTCATACAAAATCTGAAAACGATGAGAATGCGATAAGAAAGCGAAAATAGGCAAGAATAGCAAAATGCTTGAGTTTGACAATTCTGGCTATGAGAAAGAGAGCGCAGTCTGAAATGCATATACCTTCTCTAATTCTGCCATGCTTCAAGGTAACACTTATATTGCTCTGTTGTCGCACGTCAAATTAGGAAAAAATTCTAAACCGACGACAGCGACTTTGTTGCAATCACTCATTGTCGTTGCAACATTTTCACCACATTCACCTCCATAAGAAAAGCATGTAAAAATAATTTGACATTTGACGCACTGTTGCAGTCGTCGTCAATGTATTCAGTACATAATTTACTCGAATTCTTGAGTTCTAGCATGGTAGAAGAATACAGGTATATGCACCAGATGAGAGCATACTGCCGGAATTCTCAAAACGAAGCAAAACTTTTTCTTTTGTTTCTATTCGCAACACAGCTAAATTTGACAGACATGGCAGTATGGAAAGAGAGCACAGTCAGCGCTGCATATACCTCTATCCTTCTACCATGAGTTCTAGCACGCTCAGTGCACATTCTGTGCTCGAGAGAGCGATTTTATGCTTGTTCTTCTCCCATTTCTTACACAAAAAGTACGTAAACAGAAAATAGCGACTCACAAGTCACACAGTGTGAGTACGGAAACAGACCTATAGTCTTTAGAGAGGTGGCGGACGAACAGAAATATTAATTTAATTGAAAAACATTCTGTCAGAGCTGGGGTTTGAACCACGGTTCTTTAGCCACGCACTCTACATGTAGGCTAAGGCCACATTACGGCCGTATATGCCCAAAGATATGATATTAAATTTATTTGTGAACTAATTTTGAAGTGAAGTGATAAAGGTTTTATATTTATGGAGAAATTAATAAATGTAAGATAATAAAACAAAATAGAAAAAAAAATATAATAATAAGATTTCCAATTTAATAATATTTATAAATAAATTATCTAATTTGACCAAGAATTAATGTGAAAAGTAATTTAAAATTATTTTTTACTTTGTAGTGGTTTTGAAGTTGTTTTTTTTTAAGTTTTTATTTCTTCCTTTTTAGATATTATGATAACAATTTTTCCCATTCTTGTAACGAATTTTGGTACCCTAGTGTCAACATTAACTGAGAAACAGTATTTTTCTTATATTTCCACGCCATTTAGTCCAACAACCACTTTCTTGACCGTAAGTTTTCATAATTAGGCCCTGTACCTAATTTCAGTATCCTAGTGTCAATATTATTCGAGTTACGGCGTTTTTCTAATGCCACGCCTTTGTCGAATAACGCCCACTTTATTGACCGTAATTTGTAATAATTGTTCCAACCCCTGTACCAATTTCCAGTACCCTAGTGTCAATATTAACTGAGATGCAGTATTTTTCCTATATTGCCACGCACTTTTGTCCAACGACGGATACTTTCTTGACCGCACATTTTCATAATTATGCCTACCCCTGTACCTAATTTCAGTATCCTAGTGTCAATATTATTCGAGTTACAGCGTTTTTTTATATTGCCATGCCTTTTATCGAATAACGCCCACTTTTTAAAGTAATTTTTAATAATTGTGATTACATTTGTACTAAATTTCAGTACTCAGTGTTAATATTATTCGATATGCGGAGTTTTTCTTATACTGCCACGCCTCTGTGTCGAATACCGCCCAATTTTTTAGACGGGCGTTTCTATCTGTTGACAAAAAATTGCGGCGATCGGGCAAGTACATTAGGAGTTGTCGATGTAAATACATTTAAAAAAAAAACCAACCAACTTGAGAACCTCCTCCTTTTTGAAATCGGTTAAAAATAAAGTGAAATGTTCATACCGTTTGAACATTTTCATATTATCAGAATCGTGTTATATAAAAACTAACATTAGATAAATTCTTAAATTCAAAATGGTGTTTTAAGAAATTACAATTTTTGACAATATATTTTACCTCATACGGCAACTTTACAAAAGCGGTACTTTTGATAATTTTTTGAAGCGGCAAATTAAAAAATTACTTTTTTATTGCCCAAATAAGATAAAGGGTTTGTTCGGTAATGCATCATTAATTGAGAATCGGTACCAAGTATTTTGGGACGAAGGAAAGATGGGCGACTATTGTTGGTTTCTCATTAGAGAGTAAGTAAGAAGCAAATGCCAACAAAAAATAAAAGATTATGCTTCAGCTAACTGCGCAGAAGGTTCCGCTTACAAAGTTAGCCAAATGCAATGCTTTGAAACGAATTCCAGCAACTGCTAGCAGTTAGCAGATGTTTTCGTTTTCTTTGCTTTGACTTTACTTTTAGTCGCTCTAGTTGTTGCAGACAAAAGAAAGAGTTAATGCAGAGTTTGAACATTTTTGCTGTGCTTGATTAACAAGCGATAACTTATTGTTGTGGTTTGTTGCTTCAGTCATTTATTTTTTTGAAGCTTGACTATTAACGAAATTCAAAAATTTTTCAATGTTTTTTTTTGTTTACGCGGCGCCATAGTTAACAACTATTACAATGAGAGAACTTAAAAATACTAACAGACTGCAGCAAACTACAGCGATGATCTTATTGCTTGTCCATTAAGCATAGCAAACATTTTAGATTTTCGACTACAAGAACTAGAGCGACAAAAAAGTAAAGTCAGAGCAAAGAAAACAAAAACAACAGCTAACTGCTGAAAGTTGCAATTCATTTCGAAGCATTTCATTCGGCTAACTGCGTAAGCAGAATCTTCTGAGCAGCTAGCTGAAGCAAAATTATCTTTTATTTGTTTTTCGTACTTGCACTTTGCTTTTGCATGGTTGCTTACAGCTTGTTGAGTAAGTATTTAGCTGAAAAATATATAAGCAAATCAAAAATTCTTGTGCTGTTACTATTTTGAAGTCAGCAATTCAAACACTGAAAAAAACTACTTCAGATTTTAGATATAGACTTCAGATATTTGGTTAATTTTGATATTTTTGGTAAAAGCCTGTACTTTTCTGAAAAAAGTAAACTTGAACTGAAAAAAATCTATTGAGAAAAGAAAAGGTTGTGTTTAAAGCATGCAATCCCTATTTTTCCTTTGACAGTTTCAAATCTCTTATCTAATCATTCAGTTGCACTTGCGATAAAACGTGAGTTTTGCTTTCAATTATAAATACACTACCACCAGTGGTTCCTCCCGACTCCACTTTTTTATCTGTTGAATCGGGACAAGTAGGATATGGCACATCATCGGAATGAGGAACTGGCAATGAAACGTTCGGGACCAAGGTTAATTTATAAGGTTGTGGCAATTGACAGCGAGCTCGGTCGAACTGTCAGAATTTATGAAAAGAAATCAAGAAAAATTGTTAAAATGAGTGCATAGACTAGTAGTTGACAGTTTAAGCACAACCTTATAAATGAACCTTGGTCGGAACAGTATATCAATCGTTTGTGCCTTCCAACTCCAGTCACTTAGGCCAGACAAAAATTAAAATCGCTTAGGTGACAAAACGGTCATATCATATCATCGGAACATCAAATTTCATGCATCGTTTTTTGCCCGAGCTTCATTCAGAGTATTAATTTGTACTATCTTATATATATTACGCAAAAGCAAATTTTGTACGGAGTAAGGGTTTTTAAGTACAAGTCCAAACTTAATAAATTTAGTATGGTTTGGTAGGTTTAGACCTGTAGATGTGCAAACTGATGTTTTTATTTCTTAAAAATTTATATTTTTTAAGTTATAGCGAGTTTAAGTTTTCATATAAATGTTTTTGTTATGTTGCTTTTTCTCTTAATTTCAGTATATGCCTAAATATATGATAGGTATTTAGCGCCACCGCTAGAAACTGTTATACTGAAGAATAATCTTTTATAATTTCACAGCTAAAACCAGTGATGCCAATCCGAGGAGAGTAAAAATCCACAAATGCGACATAAAAAATCAGTGTAAATCCGTGTTAGCAAATTTATATATTTTTTTTAAATTTGCAGCTATTAAAATTACTCAATTGAAGTCATAGTTTTTTGCAAATTTTTAGTATATTTGATTTTATTTACAAAATTTGCATTAAACTTATAAAAGTTACAAACAACGTAAAACATAACTAAAAGTAAAAATAGTTAACTATTTTTTTAATTATTTTACTATAACTAACAGCTATTAAAATTACTCAATTAAAGTCATAGTTTTTTGCAAATTTTTTGTATATTTGATTTTATTTACAAAATTTGCATTAAACTTATAAAAGTTACAAACAACGTAAAACATAACTAAAAGTAAAAATATTTAACTATTTTTTTAATTATTTTACTATAACTTAAACTTAAAAACATAATATAAAACGTAACTTTTATTAATTTTAAAGGAACATCAGATTTTTTAAGTCTGTAATCATTATAAATCCATCATTACAAGTGTGGCGGCCGTAGTCTAGTGGGTAGAGTGCGTGGCCCCTAAGCTAAAGAATCTCGGTAGCCCGGGTTCAATTCCAGCTCAGACAGAAAGTTTTTCAATTGAATTAATTTTTCTGTTCGGTCGTCACCTCTCTACAGACAATGGCAAACCGCAGAGAGTATAAATTGCCTTGTAAAGCTTCTTGAGAACTAAGCCGTTCGAAGCGAAGTCGGCATAAAAACACGTAGGTCCAGTTCTCGGTCATTTGTGATCAAACATTTAATAACACGCACAACACAATCGATCAATAGAAGCTAGGTAAAAGTCCTTCCAAGGGCTGAAATGGCCAGTTTATTTTTTTTATTTAATCATTATAAATACAATAGCATTGAATTACATTTTACAGGCACTTTAAGTTTGTTTTAACTCATTAATGACAACGTATGATATGTCATACGCGATGAAAACATTTTTCTGCTACTGTAAAGCTTTTGCTTCCAACAGTGTGAGAAAGCCAAAAATATGCTTTTTCCATTAAAATTTTAAAATTTGCCTCTAAAGTCTTTTTGTTTATCTTTTCCAGCCAGTTTTAAGTGCAGTATTTCAAAGAAAAGTGAAAAATTCCACTCAGGTGAGTTGTTTTTTATAAACATCAAGAAGAGAGAAAATACAATTTAAAAAAAATTATAGTTACAGTTGAATGGCTGCGCTACGAAATTAAAACTTTCCAATTTCGAATTTTTTCTAATTTTTTTTGTTTCTTAACTTCCAGACCCCTTTTACGTTTATGATCTTATACGTTTACACACTTCACCACACCCAAGTCCTTTGAATTTTTTCTTAAACTTCAATGTTTTCCGCGTAACATTAATACAAATTAATGAAGAAAGTTTCTAAAAATAAACTCAACAAGTTCTGGTGGTGAGCATTAATGGTTAAGCTGTATAATTTGGCGAAAAAAAGCAAACTCTACGAAAATTCTGTGTGATGTACTTAAAAATCCGTAGATTTACCTTATTTTGCCACTGTTGTCCGTTTATCTGTGCAAGGCTTAAATATCCGTAGAAATCCGTAATTTCCGTGTAGTTGGCACCACTGGCTTAAACTATGAATTGATATATTCGATATCAAAGTGATACTGGAATGATTTCTTATAGTTGAAAAAAGACTTCTAAACTGTTGAACGGAAAATTTTTAATTTTTAAAAATTTATACAAAAAATAAATAAGATACATTGCAAAAAGGCCAAAATTTATTCAATAGCTTAAAATAAAATCGAGGTATGTTTGATTTTTGCGTTTTAACGCCACACGGGTTTACTAGTTGACACAAAATACTTGGCGTCCATGGTTCACCAATATTCTCAGCTGCAATACCAAAATAATGAAAATATGACGTTTGCAGTAGTTTTTTTTTTGTGCGGAAAAAAGAAACCTTAAAATTTTTTTTTTTTTTTCTTCATTTATATTTACAATCTATCGATAAGCAAATGTCATAATCTATTATATACATAACAATTTACACATGTAGATTTTTACACCATTAAGTAAAATCACTATAAAAATTATAAAATAATAATAAGGTATGTACTTATATTATATTTAAGAGTGCTTATTAGTACTTATTTCCTGTAGAACATGTAACCGATTAAGTCTTCTAGTCTCTTCAGAGTCGTCCAGCAAAAATATCGCAGTAACATTGGACTGGTTGCTGAGTCTGAAAAGTGTAGGCATTATTAGGTCGTTATGAATTGTAAAATTTGAGACAAACCAAGGGGTATCACTTATCATCCGCAATGCTTTTGATTGGAACCTTTTGAGCACAGCTATATTTGATTTAGAGGCTGCACCATACAGCTGTATTCCATAAGTCCACGTAGGTTTAATAATGGTTTTCTAAATTCTTATTTTGCTGTCTGAACTCACAAAGATTTCTGATTAAGCCTTTTAGCATGGCCGAAATTGCAATAAAATCAGCTAGTTATTTTTTCCTTTTCAATTGAAAAAACTTTGTTGTTGTTGTTGTTTCTTTGGAATGATTCGTTAGTACAATTAATTTTTCAAACTTTGACCTTAAGCTCAATTAACGATTTTAAACTATCAAACAACTAGAATTTGTATTTAAAATCAAGTATAATTTAAACTATCAAAAATTTAGAATTTGTATTTAAATCATATAAAATCAACTTAAAAATAACTGTTATTTGTCAGGGGGAAAAATAAAACTCAGAAATAACTATTATTTTGTGAGGAAAAAATTAAACATAAAAAACAACTACTTATTATTTGTAAGAGAAAAATAAAACTAAAAAATAAGTTTTATTTTTTCAGCAAAACAAAAATCCTAAAAATTAACTGTTATAAGTAACCAGAAAAAATATAAGTGTTGCCAATATTGTTGTTGCTATTCTTGATGTTGCTGTGGAGCAGCGCTAGTATTTTGTTGATATTATTGGAAATTGCTTGCAGCTTTGTCCCTTTATGTTGTGTTTGGATTAGTGAGTATGCATCCATTTTACACCTGGTGAACTTCTGATGTGGTTCAATTGTACTGATTATTTACAAAGCTCGAACTGGTTTTTAACGATGTTGATCGCTAGTAGCCATTACTTCTATCTTTGATTTGATTAATCGCTGTGGCCAGGCCGAAATCCCGCTGGTTTCCACCTCCAGAGCGATAATTGTCACGACGTCTATCGCTGCCACCACTATTACTTCGGTCACGATCAACATAACGATTGCGATTATTTTGCATCCAATTCCAACTGGCCTTCACAACTACCGCGCCATAATGAATTCGATAACATGTTTTTCATCGGTCACAATTACATTTCCGTCGCCACCACCACCGTCGCCTCTATGATCGCGCCAGAGAATCTGCTCCAATGACACCAAAGTCACCAATAAATTAACTTCACATTCGCTGTGAACCAGCAAATTTATTTCTTTGGCATTTGATTTTTTAAAAATTCATATTTTTGTTTTTAATAAAAAAAACTTCTAATATTTTTCATTGTCTTTGTTGCTGCTTAAACTTATGCGTCTAAAAATCAAACAGTCGCAGTTAAAACAAAAGCTCAAAACAAAAGCCCAAAACAATATCTGATAGACTGCGAAGCACTTCAGCAGTCGACAGCTTCGGCAGTTTTTGTTTTGGTTGACTGAAACTGTGAAATCGAAAGTCGAAGCAGCAGCAACTGTTCAACTTTTGCAACTCAAAGCAGCATCATACTTTCTAACATGTGTTTGATCGCTTTCTAGCCAATTTTTTTGCTTTTCGATAGGACACTAGTGTGGACCCTAAAAAGGTGTTTTTTGTTTTATACTCTGTGTGTGTGCTGGCAATATTAAGGGGTCGCTGATTTCGAATCTGATGTAAGAATTTCAAAAAGTTGTTTTGGCACAAAGGTGGACTCTAAAAATGAGTTCTTGTGTCAAAAGTGTCACAAAAACTTTTTAAAATTTTTAAATCAGATTCTGCCATCACATAGGTAGTATAAATAAAAAAACACATTTTAGGGTCTACCCTAGTGTCTCATCGAAAAGCAATTTGCGATCGAAAACAAAAACAATTGGCACGAAAGCGATCAAACAAATGTATCAGCACAAAGCATAAAAGCAAAACCGTCTGCTACGACTGTTGAAAACCTGATGCTACTTCGACTTTCGATTTTGTTCACAGTTTCAGTCAATCAAAACAAAAATAGCCGAAGCTGTCGACTTCTGAAGTGCTTCGCAGCCAAACAATAATTTTATGACTTTTGCTACTTTGACTGCAGCATTGTAATCACTAGTTTGTATTGTTGATTTTTTTATCGCTTATTTAATTAAAATATTTTTCAATTTACTTTCACAACAAAATTTTTTAAAAACACGCTCCGTGGGTATGCATTTTTGCTTATATCTCCTTATTTAAATATAAAAAATGTCTTAAATGTGGTTCTCGAGTTTACCCTACACCCAAAATAAATTCCAAGAAATTAACTCATTTAATAAAAAGTGCAGATAGATAAGAAAGATTTTATGTATTTAGATTTTTACTTTAACAAATTTTACTTTCTAGAACTCAGTTATTTTAAAAAATCTGAAGATTAGTCATTGTCGAACTTCAAAGTTATTTAAAAACATATATTTTGGGAAAATATTTAAAACAGAAGTGATATAAAGTTTTTCTTGACTCATATCGATTTATTAGAATGCCGTTCTAAGAACTCGGAAAAACTGAGCGATGTTTACGTTCTAAACTTGTCGCTTTGCAGCAATGTTCAAGTTATCAAGGAGTACAACGGCAACTTTGCTGATGATCCGCAAAAGCTAAATCTTGAACAGGTAACAAGTGAACCTTTTGTATTAAGCACGTAATATTAAAACTTTTTCTTATAGTTGAAGATCCGGCTACGCAAGACAGTGCAGCATCGTCAAACGTATCTCAAGTCGAAAAATTCTGATGTTGGCCCTGAAGCGCAAGAACTGTACAGAGTAATTGCAAAGCAATTTAAGGTATACGAAATTACAAGATAAAAGTTATGAGATGCTTAGTTTCCAAAATTTTAACAATTCGTTATGTTGTTGTAAACTCTATTTGCGCTATTAAAGTGAAGATCAACTTATTAATGTCCTGTCCCCGTCCGCGAATCGCATTTGCACTCAAGTCTACTCAACTGACGAACTTTAATTTTTGCTGTAACATTGTTTGAAAGTCGACTTTTTCATCCTACAATCCGGTCTGCCTAAAATAAAACACTAACTTTTTAGCGGCAGCATTATTATTTACAGTTTATTTACAAAATAAATTTAGTGAATAATATTAAAAACTAGACCCTGATATGGAAAGAAAGAAATTAGTACCTCCTTTTATTTTCGCTTCACTTAGTTTTGGGAACACCGTCTTAAGATGGGGAAAAAGCGTCGACGTTTACATCCAATTTTTTTACAAATTGTTTCATATATCCCAGCTTGAGATGCAGTGGTAGCAGAATAACATTCTTGGCTTTTACTAATGGGGCGTTTAACGTTTTTCTGCACTATTTGATGCGACTCACGAGGTGGACATTCTTTTCGATCATAGCGATTCGGGGCACGACTATTTTATTCACAAAAATAGCACGGATGTTTTGTTTGTCCTATTGTGTGAACTATTTTCACAACCAAATGTTCAATTACTCATGACTTTGACGGAAATCGATCAATTATCAGATTATTTAATTAATTTGGCATTAATTAAACTTATTGGGCCGTGCTTCGCCATAGTTAGTTAATTAATTTTATGATCTATTAAATTATTACATGATACAATGAACATTTGGTTGTGATAATATCCACCTTTCAGTTAGAACACTAGCTTCTAGCGAAGCAAAAAAACTTGTTTCATCTCTATGGTGCATTTTGATAAACTGTCGAACACCAATGAATATTGAAATAAATAAAGAAGCAACTAGAACAGATGGAAACCTTGGTAGATCTATAAATAGCCTACTGCTTTAAAATGTCATATGATTAGTAACCAATTTGAACGTTCAATTTGTTCTATATAATTCAAATGAATGAATTCCTAATGTGTGAAATCATATGCAACTTTAAACAGTGGGTTGATCACAGCTTAATCACTCAAAGGCTACTGAAGAGGAAATGTATCGATTTCCGAAACAGACTGTCTAGTCAGCTAACTGATCGACTCTATACGAGTTGTTGTTGTTGTTATTGCCTTCTTAAAAACTTACTTGATCTAAAGCTCGAAATTAAATTCATGTAATTAAATAATTTGTTTAATATGTAAATGTTGTTTGTTTTTCTTTCGACGATAATCAAAGTGATAAAATATTGCTTTTATCCCGAAGTTGCCATCTTATTTGTATGTCTTGACTTTCCTACTCCGACTCCGAAGAAAATTAAAAAAAACCGGATCGGATTCATATTCAATGGATTAATAATTTATTAGCGAGCACTTTTTCAAAACAACACAATTACTTTAAATATCGAGTGCCGCAATCCAGCAACTCGTTTCCTCACGTTATTTTATTCGATACGATTGTTTACTCGATCACTACTGCCGCGATTCGGCATCTGCTTTTGAAATGTATTGAAATTGAAATGTAATGAAACTTCCAGAAACTTTGTGCAAGTATTTTCTGAATTCTGTTCCCGTGCATAAAAAACTTGCAGAAAAGAGCAACAATGAAAGAGTAAAACATTTCTACTCCTTATGAAAAGTTACAAGTTTCTGCTAGACAATTTCATGTAATAAAAACTTACAAGTTTTCAAATACGGAAAGAAATGTGAAATCGAATATGAAATTTTTCACTTCAATTCATAAATTTAAAAAATTGGAAGTTTTGCTAAACATAAAATAAAAAAAGAATTTTTTGGAATTGTTCCTGCTCAGATACAATTTCTTTGACGGCTCTTTCAAACTTTTTAATTTGCAAGATACAATTACAAAAATATGTGAACATGCCTAATATTCATTCACAACCACTTTTGTCACTTGAAAATTTTAATTAATAGTAAAGGTATTCCAAAAAAGTGAAGATGTAGAAAAATGTGGTATATTTTTTTTTAAATTGTTGATCCGCTGTATTGATCATTTTCCTTAGCTTTTCTTAGCGCTATCAGGATGACATTTAAAAAGATTTTTTTTAAATGATAAAGTTCACATAATGAAAATAGCAACCTAAAGAGCATCCAATGTAATAAAAATGAATGGATTATAAAAATAATGATTGCAATATGTTATAAAGTGGTAGATTTTGGAAAATAGCAAATAGTGGGTCGAAAAATTGGTAGAAGCCAAAAAATCTAAAAAATGGTAGATATCTACCACGATTGTAATAAAGACAACACTGTTAGGGACCATTCAAGAATTACGTAAGCACTACGGGGGGCGGAGTCTTTGATTTGCTTATTTTTGATAGCATGGGGATAGGGGGTTGTATGGGGATTATGTCAGCAGAATTTATTTTTTTACTTTTTCAAATTTTCTACAAAATTTAGTCTATTTTGGTTTGAACACTTATGGGCATTTCAACAAAAAGGTCTACCAGGACCGAAAATTTAAATGTTAATAAAGAAATTATTTTTTTAAACTATTCAAAAAATGCGCATATTTTTATAATATAATGCATTTACAGCTTGTCTTAGTTTTTCTTATGAGAAAATGAGCCTGAAAACTAAAAATATGTCTTTTCTGCGCTAGCTACTCTCAATGTTTTTTTTTTTCATTCTTTAGGTTTATACTTATAAAAGGTTTAAACATTTATGTTGTGATTGCACTTATCTTATGAAATTTTTCTATCAGCAACAAATAATACTAACAAATGAAAAGAAATCAAATAACGCTCGATTAAAGGCGGATTCACTGACCACCTTCAGCAAGTTTTTTGTGACAGTTTTCTTGCTCTTGTCAAGATAAAAAGATTTAATATACATTTTTTATTTATTGAAAATAAGTCGAAACGTTTATTCATTAAAATGTTAAACAATTAGTTTTAAATGATATTATTATAGGAACACTTTAAATGTTTCGTAATTCAAGAGAACTACAACAACTGCCTTCGTTGATGTTCGTGACACTCTCTCTATGAGTATGTGCCGTAGGTCGATTAACTGACATGTAAAATTGTAAGCAAGTTTTCCTTTTTTTCTTTGTCATATTCAATATTGCCATACGCAAGCTTCTTTATTTTAAAGCTTCGAAAAATAAAATATGCCAACTTCAACTCAAGAAACTCCATTCTGGCAAGACCACTAAACAAGATTCAGCAAGAAAATTGGAATTAAGTTAATTAATAAAATAGAGTGCAATAAGTTTTTGTTGCTCTCTCATTGAGCTTGAAGAGAGATAGAGCACAAAAATTTTCAAAACTTCATATAAAAAAAACTTGCAAAACTTGTTCAGTGAATCCCGCTTAACGGTAAATTTCTATTTTGCTTTTATTGATATTCTAATGTAGCGTTCTTGTACCTGAAACATCATTTGTTATCAGTACTTCGCGATCGTTATAAGCCAGTGTATGCAAAGTTGAATTAAAATATAATTTGGTGGTATCATCTTAAAAAAAAGTTACAGCGTAAAAAAATCATACTTAACTTTTAATTTTTATTTTTAAAGTATGTTGCGTTCACTATCGAAAGTGAAACTTCTTAAAAAACAAATTTTCTTATTATTTTAAAATGCATATATGTCTATAAATATAAATAAAAATAAATACATATATGGCAATGTATTTTATACATATATTTATACATATGGGTAAAACTTGTATCGAATGTAGAGGAAGCATCAGTACGGCACTTAAAAAACTTAAAATAGATCCCGCAAAGTTTGAAGAAAATTATAAACTATTTTTAAAAATTTATGAAGGTTTTGATGACGTCACTTTGTATGGGAGGTAGGTGGAGTTTTTAGGTTTTTTACTAAATTCCAAACATCGAGTGCATAATTAAGATTAAAACTTATTTCAGACATTTAAAGCTTTGTACTAATTTTTGTGGAATTTAAGGAGATTCAACTGATTTCATAAAGTAACTTTGTGTGAGAGATAGGAGTGGTTTTCATTCGATTTTTCAAAATTTAATACTCAAAGCTTATAGGTTCAAGGTTTAAGCTTATGCGCAAAATTTTAAGTCATTAGAATTTTTGAGAAATTTGAAGAGATTTTACCGTTTTCGGGCAAGTCACTTTGTATGGAAGGTAGGCTTAGTTTTCATCCGATTTGGCTCATTTTTGAAGTTGATCTGTATTTTCGAAATTATATTTTGAATTTCGCAACGATAGCTATAATATTACGGCTGTTATCGTCACATACAGACAGACGGAAATGTCGAAATCGACTCAGTAGGTCATTCTGATCAAGAATATATATAATTTTCTAAACCTGCCAGCCTCCTGATCGGCGTTACAAACGGAGTAACAAAGAAAATATACTCTTTACGCAGTACCCATGGGGGGGGGGGGGTTGTATAATAATATATCATAATTTTCTCACTAGCCTCATACGTAGTCTTATTTTTTAATTGTTAATCTACTTATGTAAAACTCACAAAAAATATATACGATGTTTATGGTAGTTAATGCAATCTTGAGTTAAAATTACTTGTACTAAATTATACTAAGGCCCAAAACAAAAAAACGAATACAAGTATTTCAACATGACGGCTATCAGTAGGAAGCCACATTATTCCAACTTTTTTGCTGCGTTTTGCAGATTTCTGCATTTTTCTAGATGCAGTCGAAAACGATTTCCATTTTTTGTCGCGTGCTAGATCACATGTTTATTGCTTATAAGAGCCGTTTATTTTGAAAGTGGGGCAAGACAATTTTTTTAAGAAAATTGAGATAATAGTTATGTATACAACTTAATATGATTTTTTATCAGCAAATATTTTATGGTAAAAAAAAATCAGTTTCTCTAATATTTCGGGGAAGAAAGTTTAAGGTATTAACGGTTTTGTAAATATGTTTATTTTGAAAGTGGAGCAAGTCCATCTTAGGTTGAAACTATTTTTAACCGAATATATTAAGGCAGAATTTTAAATAATAATAATAATAATAAGTATATCATAATTGTATGAAGTGTTTCGATAATAATATGCTAACTTGCAACACTGGCGAATTTTAGTTATATTGGCAACACTGCGAAAAACTGTAAATTGACTTCTATGTATGTATTTTTAGCTTGCAAGTATTTTTAAATTCAGTTGCTCATATATTAAACTATTTTTTAATTTATTTTCGAAAGTACTACAATTGTAATATTTTACTCCTATTGAGTCGTGAATACTACTATACTCCCCAAATACAAAGTATACTACTATTTCTAAATAGCAGAAAACGGCTATTTCGGCTATTGCAGAAATTTTCTTGTTCTTCTACAACTGATTCTCTTGAATCTTCAAAGCAAATATTTGATGAATTTGGTGAGGAAGAACTATCGACAAATAACAAAAAATAAAAAAACAGAAGACAATTTAATGGTTTTTTTTAAAAAAAAAATAAAAAATTATAAATACCATAATGTTAACTAAAAAAAGAATATTCCCACCAGTAAATTTTATTACCTTACATTATTATTTTACATTAATTTTGAATTATTTTTGTAAATGTTAATGAAATTATTATGTAATATATAAAATATCAAACGTATATTATATAGATTTAATGTCATCGATATTTCTAGCAAATATTACATGGATAGTTGTCCTAATCGTTTTGTGCAAATATTTGGATCGTTTATCATTCGCAAAATATATTTATCAAAACGGCACTGTTTAAGGCCTTGAATTTTTATGAAATTGATTTTTTTTATATTTCAAAAGTACAGTCTTTCTGAATTTCTTTTCACTTCTACAGCCGTTTTAATAGGTGTCGGGCCACAGTGTTTCGTCTACATTATATAATCATTCATTCACAAGCACATTCTTTATACTCATTTATCCCGAAACTACTTTTTTCGGCATGGTGTTGTAGGAAAAACAAAAACTATTTAGCCGAATCATCTGAACTTTAAATATGCTATTCATAACATCAGTGGCTATCGCTAGAACTAGAATCAAAGTTTTATTTCAAAAACATCGTATATTTTACACTTAATAACCGGTAGAAAACAAGCTGTTTTAAGAACTTAATTTTCAAAAGCCATTCTGTCAATTTTTCATATCTTTTTTCTAGTGCCAGCTATAGCTGCACTAATCACTATGAGATTAATTATATTCTTGGTTTTTATTTTTCAGATAAATAGATAGGTCAAAATCTACAACACCGCCCATGCCCCTTTTCATTGAGAGCGTCTCATTGACCGCCATTTTGAACAAGATCAACAATTTTATAAATTCAAAAAATAATTTTTTTTTTATGATGAATGAGTGTTGCAATATCTTAAAAGTTTAAATATCGTTGTTCAATATTTTAATTTTTTTGCCTCAAGTGCCTATGAACATTCATGTCTGAATTCGCAATTAAAATCTACACCTAAAACAATTGGCATCATGTGATAATTTTCAACCCGTTCAATGGAACCTTGCTACTTTTGTTATTTGGATAGCTAATGCACAATGCTTTTTGCTACGTTTCCATGGCAAGTTGAGCCTGAGTTGGGTTTTCGTCAGGTTGACAAAAAGGCATTTCTAGCTCGCAAGTGTTTCCATGCACAACATTGAGTCCAGTTGGACTTCGGCCATTCCATTCGCCATTTTTTCTTAGTATAAATGTGTGCGTTCCGAAGGTGCAAAATTTACTAAACAATTTAGTAAACATGTTAAGTCTTTGATCAGTATTAGTTTCCGCTACTTTGTGTGCCTACTGAACGGTATGTTACATTTTATGTCAGCGCAGTGGCAGAAATAAAATAACAAATAAACAATAAAACCACGCTCAACTGTTTTATATTCTGAAAGCATCCAATCTAACTCAGTTAAATCTAACAAGTTTCGTGGATTTAACGAAATTCAACTCAACTCACGTTTCCTTGGGAAGTTTATCCCGAGTGAACCCCGACTTAACTCGCCATGGAAACGTAGTATTTGATCGATAATTGTGATCTGCTGCATTGTAGCTTCACGCATTCACAATATAATATGTAGGATAGCTAATGCACAATCCCTTTAATAAGATCCTGCCATCTACTGCAACATAGCTTCAAGTAATACTTAATATTGAATGAATCACATCATGATACGAAGGGTTTTGGAGTAATGGTTAGTGTGTAGAACTCTTGATCTGAGAGGTGCGAGTTCAATTCTCACTGCTTACCTACAAAGAAATATTTTTAATTTTATATTGTTGTAATAGACGCAAGTAAAAAACAGCAACAATTCTAAGAAAAAGGTGTATAGAAAAAAGTGTCGTTTTTCAGATTTCACTCAAGCAAATCACAAAACGAGGCGTAAAAAGCTTCGCTTCAAAAACCGCAATATTTTCGACCAAACTGGCTTGAACAAAAAATAAGCTCAAACAAGATTATGTTTTGCAATATAAACTTAAAGGTAATTCAGATCTAGCTCCAGGTATATGTCATTAACTTAATGATTTAATAAAATATATTTCAGTTTTCTCGCATACATTTTAAATATTACTAATAACATAAATCTTGTGTTTCAATCAGAGAAAACAATGATACATGTTTTAGTTCCAATAACAAATTGGTTATTTAAAGTATCAAAGTATTCAAAAATTTTGTCAAATAAAGTATTGCTCCGATGACTTTTTAAAAAAACTGGATTTTAATGATGAAGAAATTTATTGAGATTTAAATTAAAAATATATTGGATCAAATTCAGCAATTCTAATAAAAAGGAGAACAGAAATATCTAAAATGAAACGAATATGTCGACAATATTTCATAGAGCTTTGTAAACAAATCGTATCTCGATTAAAACTCAATGATGAAGTTTTAATTTCTTTGAAGGGAATTAATCAAAAAAGTTTAGCTCCAAGTCTTGTGCAATTAATGACAGTTTAAATATTAAAAAATAAAAAATGAGGTCCAAATTAAAAAAAAATCCAATTTGTTGATAATCTCTATTTTTCGCAATAATATGATTTAGTTTTAGTAAACATCATTCGAAAGCTTACACAAAGGCTTACATGTCTTCTTTGGATTAAATTTTTTATCTTGATCAGTTATTGCAGTATAGGCGATTGAAAAAGGTCAATTTTTAAAAACGTTAGATAAAAAAATTTTTTTTCGAAAACTCCTCGTTTTATATTGAAATAAAAAATTCGTATCAAAAATTTTTACTAATAAACCATAAAATAAATTTTTATGGGGAAAAAAGTTGGTGGCAAATTTTGTATGGAATCAATATTTCTACAAGTTTTTTATGATTTTTTTTGGTATGTTATAATTTAAATATTGAATTGTAATGTTAGAATAGTTGTACATATTCAAAATAATTTTTTTTAT
This sequence comes from Dichetophora obliterata, assembly GCA_963920525.1. Taxonomy (NCBI): domain Eukaryota; kingdom Metazoa; phylum Arthropoda; class Insecta; order Diptera; family Sciomyzidae; genus Dichetophora; species Dichetophora obliterata. Next base: position 125,806,368 of record OY986439.1, read on the forward strand.
AAAATGAGTACATTAAATGAAAAAATAATTAAAATTAAGAAAAAGAAAAAATAATTAAATTTCATGTCCTTATTAGTGTGTTATGATAAGGTACTACTTTGTTTTTATTTTCAACTACTAAAGTACTCCTAAAACTGCAAAAATACTCCCAAAAAACTCACAAAAAACAGAAATTGTACTACTTTAAAAAAGAGTAAAACGGCAGCACGGGTCCCCACCCTATTATTTCTATTTTTGAAATGGCAATTTTTAGCTGTTTAATGTTGTTGAAAAATTTGTTTTGAATTTTTAAATGGTGTTCTTCGGACCCCTACTTTAAAATTAATTACCATACTACAGAGCTGTAAAATCACAATTAAATCACAAAAAAATGAATCAATGAATAACGAAAAAAGAATGCATTCAATGAATGTAAAATTGATTTATAAATAAAATTTTTAATTCACACTCAATTTAATAAAAATGATTAATTATTCATTTCAATTATTCATTTTCGTTATTCAGAATAATGAATCAAATTTTTTATTCATTTGAATGCTATTCACAAAGAATGCCATTCACAAATAATTACAGAATTTTCAATTATTCTATTTTTATTCATTATTCATTTTTTATTCGTTATTCATTTTTTATTCTTTATTCATTTGTTATTTATTATTCATTTTTTATTCATTATTAATTTTTTATTCATTATTCATTTGTTATTCATTATTCATTTTTTATTCATTATTCATTTTTTTATTCATTATTAATTTTTTATTCATTATTCTTTTTTTATTCATTATTCATTTTTTAGTCATTGCTCATTTTTTATTCATTATTATTTTTTTATTCATTATTAATTTTTATTCATTATTCATTTTTTATTCATTACTCATTTTTTATTCATTATTCTTTTGTTACTCATTATTCATTTGTTATTCATTATTCATTTTTTATTCATTGATCCTTTGTTATTCATTATTCATTTTTTAGTCTTTATTCATTTTTTTGTCATTGCTTATCAATTTGACGATATTGATAAGAACAGAAAAAAATTTAAAAAGTTAATATACATATATACAGAGTTGTTGTTGCCTTCTTCAAACTTATTTGATCTAAATAGCTCACAATTAACCCGAAACACCCTGTCGTTGCCATATGGACACGCAAACACAAACACTTAAAATGTGCTTATTTAAGTTTAAACCATTTTATATTTGCGTTAACAGGTCATTCTGAAAATTTAAAAAAAAAATTATTCAGGGTGATTCGGGTTAAAGTATTTTCATTTAATAATTGGTTTAAGAAATCCAACATAAAACTTGATATAAAACGCGTCATTCTCTAACTTCAGGAACAGAAAGATATCTGTTAATAAAAGTATGTACAATTTAAGTTACCAAAAACTGGTGAGAACTTCAAAATAATTTTTTGTGCTTTTATATCGATGGCTTAATATAGAAAATGCGTAACTCGTTTTTTTTGGGAAAGCTACGATTTGGGAAAGCTACGATTGTAAATTTGTTGCCTACTTTATATATAATATGCATTTAAAAAGTTATCCATAGAAAAACGCCTTTTCTATATTAAGCCATCGATATGTAAAAAAATTGAGTTTCTCATCTGAATGAAATATGAAATAAACATTTTGAAAAAAGGAATCCAAGTAACTGAACTACCCCCTTAAATATGAAATAACTTCAAGTACTTAGAATCGTACGCTTGCAAACAAAAACTAGGTTAACACTAAACTGACCGCAATCGGTAAATCTGACCTGCTATTATTGTTTTTCGAATCTATACATGGTTTTTCATTCTATACCATTATAAATACATTAAATACATTTAATAATAAATAAACCGTTATCTGCGTTTATTAAAAAAAATGATGGATATGTTAATTACCAGTAATTTGATGATGAGGTTCAGGAAAAGGTATAGAAGAAATATCGGTAGGTTGAATGTTAATAAAATTCAGAGTAAACTAAGCACGCAGTCATGACTATTTCCAGCGAATTAATGCCGAGCTTGCTTCTTCGTCCCAGTGGTAAATGGATAACCGAAGTAACCAACTACATACTCTTAAATTTTATGTCATAACTGATATACTTATTCCAGCGGGGTGTGAGGAATTGGTTCTTCATAAGTTAAGACAACAGAGATCAAGCGTACGTTTAGAAACTAGTGAGGCCCAAATGAAACATGCTTTTAATGCCACCCAATTCTCTCACCAATTTCCTAAAAATTTTTTGTTTCGTTTTTTTAACAGATTGTAGACACGACGATTTAGGTTTGTCTGTTATGTTTTTTTTTATTTCTTAAGATATTTATAAAAAAATTTTTCTGTTGTTATCTATATCGTCAAATTAACAGCCCTATTCTGGCAAATTAACAAATTGTTAACCAGTATTTTGAATATTTCTATGTGTTTGTTGTTTTCAATACAAAATTTAAAGCTCAAAAAACAAAATTTGTTAATGAAATTGTCAATACCTGAAAAGCAGTTGACAATTTTTATCATAATTTTTTATTTTTGAGCTTCAAATTTTGTTTTGAAATGAAAAAATTACAACAAACAAATAGAAATATTCAAAATATTGGTTAAAAATTTGTTAATTTGCCAGAATAGGGCTGTTATAAAAAAAAAACACAGCCCGAGTTCTAAGCAATGACAAAATAATGAATAACAAATGAATAACAATTTAATAATGAATAAAAAAAGAATAATGAATAAAAAATGAGTAATGAATAAAAAATGAATAATGAATAAAAAATTAATAATGAATAAAAAATTAATAATGAATAACAAATGAATAATGAATAACAAATGAATAAAAATTTAATAATGAATAAAAAAAGAATAATGAATAAAAAATGAGTAATGAATAAAAAATGAATAATGAATAAAAAATGAATAATGAATAAAAAAGGAATAATGAATAAAAAATTAATAATGAATAACAAATGAATAATGAATAAAAAATGAATAATGAATAAAAAAGGAATAATGAATAAAAAATTAATAATGAATAACAAATGAATAATGAATAAAAAATGAATAATGAATAACAAATGAATAAAGAATAAAAAATGAATAACGAATAAAAAATGAATAATTAATAAAAATAGAATAATTGAAAATTCTGTAATTCTTTGTGAATGGCATTCTTTGTGAATAGCATTCAAATGAATAAAAAAATTGATTCATTATTCTGAATAACGAAAATGAATAATTGAAATGATTAATTAATAATTTTTTTAAAATTGAATGTGAATTAAAAATTTTATGTATACATCAATTTTGCATTCATTGAATGCATTCTTATGTCGTTATTCAGTTGTACTTAAAATTCTGAATATGAATGCAGACTTTACAGCTCTGCCGTACTACAAGGGATGGAACCTGTGACCGCAAAAATTTATCAAAATTATGTTTCAGTTCAGTAGTTCAAAATTAAAATTAGGTTAATAAACTCCTTTGTTAATCAAAAAAATATTTGTGTTTAAATGTTTAATTTATCATATCTCATTAACCCATCAAGTCCCCAACCTAATTTTTATATTGTTAAAAAGGTAATTTTGCCAGCTTTAAGAAAAAATTTATTTAAAATTTTAAAATGGTGTTATTCGAACGCCTTCTTCGAAATCATTTACCTTACCACTAGGGATAGAACCTCCAACCATCAAATTATCCCAAAATTATTTTTAGATTACAGCCCGTTTAATTACCTTTCTAACGATAGTTCGAACGTAACATTCGATCAAAAGTGTTTAAAATATGAATTTTCGTAAAAATCGATTTTCGACGTTTTTGAAGATTTTGTTAATTTTGTGCACCTGTAACACTGCCAAAAATCACGACAAATTTTTTCTTTCAATTTAAGTTTTTTATTACCGTCAACGATGCCCCATGCAAAATTTTATCCAAATCGGATGTGGAAATGCCGTAATTTTCATTTTCCCGGTACTTTTAAGTAACGATTACGATAATTCAGTAATTTTGCAAGTGAAGCAAGTTCATTTAGGTATAATAAAACCTTATTTTTTTATAGCCAGCACCATAAACACTATTGGATAATAAACTAAGATTATCTAACACCACAAAAAATACATATGTGTACAAGTGCTTACCAGTATTTTTAAATTTATTAAAGTTCAAACCTTTAAATATCTCGCAGTAACAAAAAATGGAATTGATCCACTTTCAAAATAAACGGCTCATATATTGGAAAAATAAAATCCACAGCACTTACCTTTTGTACTAACCATAAAAAGCTATCGAAAAATAAATTGTTGTAGAGTTTTCTTTATGTTTTTGCTCCTTAAAAGCGTACAAATGTCGCGTGCTCGACTGTGGAAATGCCCATATGGCAACCCTACTTTTTTATGCTTGAAAACGAAAAATATTTTCAGGGATTCCCGATGCCTAGGTTCCTTTATAAAGTTGTGGCACTTGGGAGAAATGCGCTTATTTCCACCTTTGCTCGAACTGTCAACTGTGCTTTTTCTTTGTTGTATGCATTTATGTTCTTGATTTCTTTTCATTAAATCTGGCAGTTCGACCGAGCACGCTCTCCAGTGCCACAACCTTATAAATGTGCCTTGCCCGATGCATGTACCAATGTTTACGTAAGCATTGGATTGGGGGATGGTAGAGCTTTGTTTACTCTTGCTGACGAGGGGGAGGGGGGTTAAAAATTGCAAAAATCTACTTACGTAATACTAGAACGGCCCCTAACAACTTAAATATTTTTTCTAAAACAAACAAAACGTCTTAATAAATATTTCAAAATTTTTAAAATTGTTGCCGTTTTTTAATGAATTTGCGTGTGAGGGCCTTCCAATGTCTAAGAATCTCTGCACCAGAGAGCACTGAAGCTATCAGAAAATACAATTAAGCAATACATTTTTCCATATCAAAAAATAATGTTGCCCGTTTCTTCCACGGCGTTCAGCGTTCCTTTCGTTATACATAAAGATGCAGTAAATGGAATAACACAGTGTGACGACTTAAAAAGCAAATCAAACTTTATTGAAATTCTGCAAAAGAGACATGTTGAAAGTCCATTGCATCTGACCTCTCAATGTCGTCACAATGTTCTTTTATTTATTTTTAAAGTTGAAGTGTTCGAATTTTCTCGTGGCGACATTCATTGAATTTTTACAGCCATTTACCTTGTTGGAAATAAAAAACAAAATTCGCTTATTTTCTGTAGAATTATTCGTAAAATAGGGCTTTGTGAAAAAAAGATAATTTTTTACAATTTTTTTAACACTAATTTAACACTAGCCAACATATTTACGAAAAACATGATTTTTTGAAGTTTTTGCGAAATGGTTTAGCTCACTGGAGGCTTTCGTTTTTGCCAAAATAATTTGGGAATCGTCATAAAACACATCAAGGTAAATTTTTAGATGGGTACAAATGGAACTTTTTTTCGAAGCACCAAATGTACAGTTGCGGTCAAAATAATAGCAGTGCTCTTATATTCAGACATGTTTGTATAAATAATACTAGTCTACAAATTTTCAATCCGGTAAACCGATTATCATTCCTAGATGTACTCTAGATTTCACTACTCGTTACAAAATTGTACACAGTTTTCTCCGATATTGTAACATTTTCAAGATACAGGGTGTTTTACGTTTTTGGCACGTATTTAGTATTATTTATATAGAATCTAAAATACTTACCATAAAATAAAAAAGAATATTTTCTATTTTAGAAGAAACATCAACTTTTCCATCAATCTATCAACCATTTTCGTATTATGTGCTGTAGCGGAGCTAAAATTTTCAGATTACCCAACGAAATATCAACAAAATTTTATTTTTATCTTTTATTTTAGCAGAGATGTTTAGAATTTAAAAAAAAACCTGTTGATTAAGTGTATTTTTTACATGAAAAACAGACATTTTAAATTTGGACGATTACAGCTCCGCTAAAACAAAAGATACAAAATTTGTTGATATTTCGTTTGGCAATCTCAAATTTTTAGTTCTGTTACAGTACATGACACGATATTGGTTGATGTATTGATGGAAAATTTGAAAATTTTTCTAAAATACAAAATATTATTTTTTGGTGAGTAGTTTAGATTCTAAATCAATAATACTTGCCAAAAACGTAAAACACCCTGTATCTGGAAAATTTTACAATATAGGAGGAATCTGATGACAGGTTTTGAACCAGCGATGAAAGTACATATAGGAACGATAATGGGTTAGCCGGATCCGAAATTTGTAGATAAGTATTGTTTATACAAACATGTGTGAATAAAAGAGTACTGCTATTATTTTGACTACAGCTGTATATGTATAAAAAAAAATTTTCTTTCGAACTATGTACTTCACTGTAACTTCGAAATCGAACCGATCGATCGTACATATAAGGACTGTATCGAAAAGAAACTGCACACTTTCAATTCAATATTTCTCGCAGTGAAGATCTTTGATTGCAATGCGGTTAGCAATGCGTTAGAAAGTAAAATCAATTTTACTTTCATTGTTCCTTCTTTCTCTTCTATTATTATCTCTATTATTATTACGAATCGAAGAGCACGTGCGTAAGAAAATTGTGCACAGTTACTGCACTGAAAAATAAATTTCTTACAGAAGGTTAGCCAAAAGGGATAAAGCTAGTGTTAATGGTGTCAAAAATAATAAAATAAAGTTCGAAGAAAAAAAAAACACTGTTCTCTCAAACATCTGGCAAAAAGTTGAAGTAAAAATGTCCAAGAGATCCGAAACTGGATTTTAATGTACTTACTTTAATGAACAAAAATAATTCAATGTCTGTGTGAGATTTGGCAAAAAAAAAATCTAGAACCAGTGTTACGATATGCCAAAAAGTGAAACAAAGACATAACCCTAAAACGTACAAAAAACAAAAAGTACCCAAAAAAGTTAAAAGCAAGTGAAAGTGGGGAAAAGAAGGATTCGGAAATTGTAAGACCGTTTGCTTCAAAATAATGTTTAGTGCATTGTTATGGGCAATGAAACCTTCGTAAAAATGGATTAAGAAACATTACCAGGTCCCCAATTTTACACAGAACAAGATGATACTGCTGACTATTCAATATCAACGATTGGAATTGAAAAATTTGGCGCAAAAGTCCTCATCTGGCAGGCTATATCCGCTCCGGCCTTACGACCACCTCATTCTTCACAAATGGCACTATATCAGCAGAAATTTACAAAAAGGAGTGTCTCATTTGTCTCATACCATTTTATAAAAATCACAATGGTTGCATTCAAAAGACATAAAATTTACTCAACTGTGACGCAACCATTGAGTATATAGTATGTATATGCTTGCTGAACGCAACTGATGAGTTTCTGATTAGCTCGACGTGTTGATTGTTTTGGCCGCGAATTATTTTACCGATGTTCTTACTTAACGTATTGAGCTAGAAAGTTTGACAGTTCGAAGAATTTGATTACTTAGAAATAAAGGGGGAAATAACGCAAACGTAAGTGAAACAAAGCAAACAAAAATTTAATTAATTAATAATAATTATTGAAGAAATGAGTGGGCCCAAGATGTTAAAGTTGACTACACGCTTGCAAAGCTAAGCTGCAAAGTGGTAAATTCAGTTAAAAAATTTGTTAAAATTTAATACATTGTAATTCCTTTAGACATGGAATTCTGAAGTGAATATTTCAGCAAATGCGCTACGTCTCCTGAGTTGGTTGCTGTTGGGAATCATCTACCTACACAAATATCAATTATTTCGTCCAAATCCATATTATTAATATATATTCTTTATTTTTTGCGCTAAATTGTAACAATTTCTGAAACCACTGTGTTGACAGAAAATTTAACATAGCGTTCAGAAGGCACAAAAAGTAGCGGAAACTGATTTTGATCACTTACTCAACGCGTTGAGTAAATTTTGTGTGTTTTGAACGCAGCCATTGTGTCAATAATATTTTGGCCTTATTTAGCCACTGCACAGTACGCCCGTTCTATATTGAATTAGCTAAAAGAAAACAATATCAATTATATTGCAAAAGAGGAGAACCCACCAAACGCTCCAGAACTTCGTTCGATAGAGAGCTATTGTGTTATTGCCAAACGGAACTAAAAGAAAAATAGTCAGGTTGCCGGTGACATCGAAGTATTTAAAAAAAAATTGGCGTAAGCCAAGCAGTTCCAATGCAAAAGAAGTTGTGCAAAATTTAATAAAGGGTATTAAACAAAAAATTCGGCGTATATTATGATAATAAGTCTATTTTAAAAATTTAACTGAATATTTAATAGAAATAAATTTTATTTTAATAAAAAAAAGTTTGAAGTGTGAAAATATATAAAAACCATTGCATTACAAGCAAAACTATGTGTGCAGTTTCTTTTCGATACAGTCCTTAATACATGGGAATCAGTGTTTTACGAAAAAAACACTTAAAATTCGATATTCTTGGATTCAATTAAAAGGTATTTTTACTTGCAACTAGTTTTTGTAAAAAACAAATGTCATTAAAGGAATATTATTTAAATAAAATTGATACAAACACGAATTTTTTTTCTTAAATTAAAGAAAAATACCAGAATTTGCTTCACTACTAGCTTCATTTTGCATTTTATCGAATTTCTTATTAAGGATTTTGCTTATCATTCAACAAGGCACATACCTGTAAGAATTCAATAAATGTCGCCACAACGAAATTCGAATACTTCAACTTTTAAAATAAATAAAAAAAATTGTGACGACATTGATGACACAGGTCAAGTGTGATGAACTCGCAACATGTCCCTCTTTAAGAATTTTTATGAAGTTTAGTTGTGCATTAACATAGATTCTTAAACAAAATTTTTTCCAAATTTAATTTAATTTCATGAGTTTAACATGTACAATTGAAAAACATTCACAGAAACATTGATCACATTAATACACCTAACTTAGAAAAAGCAATGTTTTATCTTCTTAATTCTCTTTTTTCAGAGAAAAAAGAAACAACACGAAGTGATAAACTAAACTGACATTTGCCTAGCATCTGTGTAAAAAAAAGAGACAACAACATTCAACACATTAACAAGCGTTTACTTATGCATTTTTAAAAAACTGTTCTTTTTCGTAACTTCTCATATCCGTTGGAAATTCGAATTTAAAAATGAAAAGCCATATTGTCGCTGCGAGTGCAATACTGGGTATCCGCCACTTGCATATACACACATACGGTGATAGTAGACTTTTACTGATTTTATTTGAAATTATTGAATTATTATTGAATTCACACTGTCATAAAATTTAAACTGTTAACATTTTGTTTCTGTGTGCTAAAGAGGTCGCACCCTTCGTATTTTTTTAAATATATTTTTTGTATGTATTATACAAGTATCATATTTTTTCCATAATATTTCTTACTATGCTTCTTTTATATCTCTAATTTATCTTATTATATTGTATTTATGTTTGCAGAACCAAGAAGTTTCCTGGCAAGGCCCAAATATTCAAATATTTAATGAGGTTACAATCTCCCCACCCTATAGGGTGGAAAACGTCGTTTCAAATTCGAATAACAAAAGCTTATACAACTATATAAAGAAAATGGTAACTTATTTCAGATTAGTTTAAGAATTATTTAGAAAAAATTACGATTTAAAATATAATTTGTATTGTTAAATGGATGGCTTTATCCGATAACACATTATATCTGTACGATTAATAGTGTTTGAGATATAAGGACTGCGCCGAATGAAATTCTCCCATACAAAAATTATAAAATCTCTTAAACTAGTTGTCCGATTTAAATAAAATAAAGGGTTTAATTTTTCAAATTCTTTTCAGAAAACATACAAATTGTGAGAAATTAGAAATTTTTAGTTTTTAATAAAAAATTTTAATTTTTCAGGAAAGCCTTCCATTAATGTTTTTATGGTAGCGTCCGACGCCCCCACAGCTGCTAGGTTCCACTTTCTTTGGAAGTCTTGAAGGTCTTTGGCCCCTTTTTTAGTTGTTTTGACTGCCCTCTTAACTAAAGCCCAGTATCTCTTGATCCGTTTAAGTTCTGGGCAGTTTGGTGGATTAGTATCTCTAGGCACTAAAACTACTTCATTCCATTGGAACCAATCTAAGGCCGCTTTGCTGTAGTGACATAAAGCCAGGTCAGGCCAAAAAAACGTGGACACTTCATGTTGACGTGAGAATGGCAGCAATCTTTTTTGCAAACATTCCTTAACGTATATATCGCCATTAATTGTGCCGGATGTTACGTATGATTTGCTTCTTTTGCCGCAGCTGCAAATTGCCTGCCATATCAGATATTTCTTTGGAAATTTTTCCACTTTTTTGGCTTTAAATTTTTCAGCGACATTTCCCCGAGAATCGGCCGTATAAAATTCTTGTCCAGGTAGCTAGGAAAATTAAGCTTAAAGCGTAAAACTCGTCCATTATGCAGCATTCAAATTTATCAACAAAATTTTGTTTCAGCTTTTGAGCTCTTTCCATTGCGGTTTCGTTCTTTACGGCGTTTCTATCTGAAACTTTCTACACTTTGAACGTCTTAAGCCCAGCATCTTTCTTTGTTCTGCGCACAAAAGTTGCTGAACTTTCAGCCTTCCTTGCCAATTTCTTTATATTTCTTTAGGAGAGGAACCACTTTCTTTGCCTTGACTTGATCATGTGGACCCTTTTTTTTGCCAGAATCAGTCTTCCAATCAGTGCTGAATTCTTCCTTAAAGTGTTTTATAGCGCGAGAAATCGTTTTTCTGTTCGCTCCTACCTTTTTGGCAATTTTTTGGAAGGATCTCTAAGGATTTTCTTGAGAAATTTTAATAATTCGTTTTCGCACTTCAGTTCGTTTGCCATTTTCGCGTTAAATAAATTTCCATAAAATTAAAGCAACGCATAATATTTTGACACTTATTTCAAAGCTACTATGATCAAAATTTTTAAATTTTAAACTTTGAATTGCACCGTATGGAAAGAAATGTTATTCTGCGCAGTCCTTGTGATTAATAGGCCTATTAGGGTTCACAACACAACAGTTATTTCTGTTTTTATTATGTACATTGCTAATACTTAAAAAAAGACACAGCAGTGTATTGCTGTGAACCGTAATAGGCCTAAAAAACAATTTATATGATAAGAGATAAGTTTACTACTGAATTATGTGCATAAAAAACATTTCCAAGAAATATGCTGCATATTTTTGCATATTCAAGAAATATACTGCATATGTTTTGCTTATGCAGTAATAAAAATTTTCTAAACTCATAAAATTTCCAAATTAATTGAAATATTTATAAAGTTTATTGAAAAAAAAAAAATGTAAAAATTATTTTATTCCCTTGAACAGATACATAATTATGTTCTGTAATTCATATAACAATATATTATTAAAACTTTTTATAAATTTTCGACGGCGAAATTTTGACACTTCAGAAAAAATCATTTTGCATGCAGAATAGCTTCTTGCCACATCAAATTAAGTCAGGGGTACATACTTAAATTTAAGAACATGTTCGGCAGCTATTTTCATAATTCCTGGTAAATCCACTGCTATTTTATTTAAAAGTTCATTTGCCTTTAAAACAGATGTTAAGTCTGTGTTTCTTGCCATAACTTATTTTTTTAGAATTATGAAATAATGCATTTAATTAAAATATGCCACAATTAATTGTTCAATCATATTTAACTTTTTTCGACTATAATATAAAATCTGCGGTTTCTTTTAGGCATATTGCGGTTCACATCAATAAACTGCAGTGTCTTACGAGTAGACACAATATTCAATTAGACACAGCAGTTATGAGCTATTATGGTTCACAACAATACCTTGTTGTCACGCTTGATTGTGGAACGTATGAAGAACTCGTTGCTTTAACTGGTCCAGTGTTGCTTCGGAGAAAAATAGAAACGTACTCTTCAAAAAGTATTTTCTAAATAACAAAAAGTACTGCCACGGTAAAAAATTTTTAAACCCAATCATTTCATTTGGCGATAAAAAAAGGATAAAATCAAGTTTAATGAAATAACTGGATTTTAAAATATATTTAAGTACAAGGCCGCATTTTTTACGAAGATTATAATGGTGTTGAAAACAATCCCGCTTCCTTCCCTCCCCTTTGGCCGAGAACACGGGCCTTTTTTATAACACAAAAAAACAATACGTCTTTTAAATTGGCTTTAGTTCTTACATTATTATAAGGATATCAATATTATTGGCACTATAAGAAATTATTCATGGCCTTTTTAATGATATTTAATAATATCAGATCGAACTTACTTTAAAAGTTATAGCATTTTTTTAAAAATTTTATTATTTCAATTTGTTTGAGGTATTAAAAAAAAATCTGCAATATCAGAAAATCTTAAAAATAGGATATGTAGTTTGGATTTTATGGCGAAAAAAACAAAAATACTTCACCAAAAGGGACATCAAAATAAATTTTCAGTTACGATGATTTTTCAAAGGATGCAGTTTTGTCTAGATTAATGACAAAAATTTTACTTACTTAATAGTACTTACCTTCACCATTAAACGCTTTTCTATACTAATAAAATAGCACTTCTTTCTACCATAAAACTTCAAAAATAATAAAAAGGTACCATCGCAGAAATATTTCGTACTCTCAAAATAAAAACGTGCTCTAATTAGTACGTTTCGATGCAACTGTGAACTGGTCACTGTCAAAATAAAAAAGTAAACGAACAATTTTCAATTCAATTGCTGAATTCAATATAATTATGTTAACAAGGAGACGTATTATCAATTCTCTGTAAAATTTTCATAATTAATGAAGAAAAACGCAATTTTAAATAAAATTTTAATTTTTAATCCATTTGGTTTCTTCAACACAACACCAAATTAGCTGTTTTCAAAATTTGGCAGATAACAAGTGTCGCTGCCCGATGGCAACTCCGCTTCAAAGCAATGCAACTCTGTTTAAGTTATTTAAATTACCTTTGCTCATCGGGAAAAAAGAGAACAACAGGCGACAAGCAAAAATCAATTTAAAAACGTTCCTTTTCTCATATTTGTGAATTTACAAAAAAAAAATAATTTATAATAAAATTTAATTAAATTAAATCGTTTTTTGTCTATTTATTTAAGCCGGCGTCAACAACAAGACAATAAAGCACAACTGCTGTGTTGCGTAGTAAGTGTATTGAAGACACAGCATTGCTGACAGACAACAGTGGAATGTATTTAGTTGCTTTGTTGTCTACCGTCAGTGTTGCCAGGTGCCTTTCAACATTTACCCCTAGATTGGATTTCAAATCCCCCTAAAATTCCCATACAATTTATTTCCGAAAAACACAAAAATTTCATACTGGGCAACTGAAAAGTAGTGCAACTGCAATGCAAGCCTATTTATTTAAAGGGCTGAGCTGTTGGACGTCTTTAAAAAGCGCAGAAAGTTGCTTCATAGTTCCCAATTGTCCAATATGAAATTGACCTTAAAATTAAGTCTTACTTTTGAAAGGAGTAAAATATATCTTCCACTTTTTGATATATTTTTAGGCTTATCCACTTTTTGATATATTTTTGGGCTTATCTTTTTTGTCTATAGTTTTTCCCCGGACCCGGATTCGAACCGGGGACCTCTGAGTTGATAGTGTAGCGCACTCTTCACTAGACTACAAAGGCCGACTTGCTTTGTTTTTAGTTTTTACACGGAATCAATCAATTGCAAGTAAAGCGCGAAGCAAGTTTGAAGTGAAGTGGGAAATGATTGGTAATTAATTTGAAGTGCTACCAATTCAACTGTTTTTATATAGTGTTGCTGAAGTTCCAAGAAGACAAATCTTCTTTTCTTAAATTTTTACCATAATTTTAAGGAAAAGCAAGAAAACTTTATTTCCAAAGGTAAATTTTTCAAATACCCCTAAAAAACCCATAAGTCTAGGGGGGAAATCCCCTAACCAGGCAACACTGTCTACCGTAATAGCAATTTACACATTGAAGACAGAAATTATTGTTGTGTTGTGAACCGTAATAGGGCTAATTTAGCTCTGCTTGTGGCGGCATTGCATCACAGCCTCTTTGTAATTTACGGCACAAAAAAGTGTTTATTAAATAATTTTTTCTGCCCCTTTCGTTGTGAATCTTTATAGTCAAGAGTTTTTAAACAATTAACTTTCGAATTAAGATATGAGTCTAAACCTGGTTTAATTTTTGAGGAACGTTTAAAGTTACTCATGACTTATAAAAAGTTGACTTATATAGCATAAAAACTAAAGTAAAGCAAAAATACAACAATAAACATGAAAATATGAAATGGGAGAAAAACTAAGAAATTTAAACTTAAAATCTCATCGCCTCTGTGGTGCATTGCGCTAATGCGCTTGCACGGCGTGTCACAAAGATTTCTGATAAAGCCTGTAGCCGTGCCGAAATTGCAAAAAAATCAGGTAGTGATGTTTTCCTTTTCATATTGAAAACGTTGTTTCTTTGGAAAAATTCGTTAGGACAATTAATTGTTCTAACCTTGACCTAAAGCTCAATAAACGATTTTAAACTATCAAACAACTAGAATTTGTATTTAAAATCAAGTATGATTTAAACTGGCAAACATTTAGAATTTGTGTTAAAATCATATAAAATCAACATAATAAATAACAAGGTCATATAGAAAAACTTTAAAGTTGACTTACATTTTTCAGAATTCTGTCCCGAGGAAAAGTTTTAAGGCAATTGTTTAAGTTATTTTGTGAATTTTTAGGTTTTAAGATTTTTGAAGTTTATGTAAAAGTTTTTGTGTCTTAAATTTTATTAATTCCTCAAATTTCTTAAAACATACCTCCGTAATTCAATGGGCGAGATCCGTTTGAACGGATGTGCATCCCTTAGCATATACAGTGATCGCACAGTTACAGAGCAGGACGTGATGGTAAAATTTGCAAAAAAAGAAGACTTAATTTTTGATATTTTTTATTTTATTTCCATACAAAAACTTTCAAATAACCTATTTTTTATTTTTATATAATTTCTTACAAAATTTTTTCAGAAGTTTTTTATTTTATAATTAATATTTTAGCTTTAATATGTGTAAATGTAAGAAATTCTGGCCGTAAATGCAAGCACTCAAAACCTTTCCAACGATCTCTTGAAAGTGAGCTATTGCAAAACTTCAAAACTTTTTGATGCAGATTTGAAGAGCCTTTTCCGGCCTTTAATATCTGACAGTTTATTTTTTTACAACTATTCTGCCAGCAACATGATTTTTGGAGGTTTTTGCAAAACGTTATTGCTCACTCGCCGCTATCGTTACAGCCAAAATATTTTGGGAATCCATTAGGCGTGTTTTATTCGTTCTGGTTAAACCAAAAAGGTTATAAATTACATGCATCAGTAGCTGGATCACCTCGTTGGACTTTTTTTTTCGTTTCGCTACGGCTCCATAGATATCGCTTTTTGTTTTATTTTTCATGATTTATAAGTTACCCAGTGCTGGCCAAAAGAAAAATCTGTGCTGTTTAGTCATATTATCGTCGACAATGCCCCAAGCGGTCAGAAGCAAAAACAGTATTGTTTTACAGTCAGCCGTTTGGTCATATCATTTGTTGACAATGCTCCAAGCGGTCAGAGGCAAAACGTACAAAAGTTTAACTAATGCTATCTATATTCTAAAAAAACCAAGGTTAATTTTGAAAATAAAAAATTAATAAAAAATGTTCATCAAACCCCCCATGGGTAAATCCTGGCTACGGCCCTGTATCATTAAATCCTTACTGTCGATTGTTGTCATTGTTGTTATTTTATATAGTGCTACTTAATTAGTACCCAAATATAAAAACCTTTTTAAAAATTAGATTTTTCATTATTTTTTTAATATTTCTTCATACAACTCGTACGTAACGCCAGTTTGGAAATCCCATATATATGCATGTGTACGAAATGTTTTAATTTGTATGCAAAATGCAAGTATGCAAAAATTATATTATATTTTCCGAGATAGAATTTCTTGTGACGCATATCAATGCAATTTTCTATTTTCCGCTGCTTAGAGATAAGAAAAAAAAAACAGTTAAAAATCATAAATTAAATTTTTTAGGAATATATTGAAAAAAAATATATATATTGGGGGTTGGAATTAGTTTTAAAGGTTTTCTAAGAGATGGCGTAACTATCAATAGATCGCATCGGGCACACCTGTGACTATATTCATTTCAAAGCACATTGTCTAAGCTTCATTTTTCAGTATGTGTCATTCCACTGAAGTGTAAACAATATATATTTTTTTCTCTGTGAACATGTCGACTTTCGTTCCAACAAAACGCAATTTGCGGGAAGGTTTACTTTTGTGCTTCCATTTGAAGAAAAAAGCGGTTGAAGCACAACGCACGCTTACTGAGGCTTACGGGGACTATGCTCCATCGATTTCTACTTGTGAGTACTGGTTCCGTCGGTTTAAAAGTGGTGATTTTGATACGGAAGACAAAGAGCGTCCGGGCCAGCCGAAAAAGTTTGAAGATGAGGAATTGGAGGCTTTGCTCGATGAAGACCCGTGTCAAACCCTTCAAGAATTGTCAGAATCATTGGGAGTCGACTTATCAACGGTCGGCAAACGCTTGAAGGCCATGGGAATGATTCAAAAGCAAGGAAATTGGGTGCCGTACCAGTTGAAGCCGAGAGACGTTGAACGGCGATTTTGCATGTGCAAACAACTGCTTCACCGGCATAAAAGGAAGAGTTTTTTGCATCGTATTGTCACTGGCGATGAAAAGTGGATCCATTACGATAATCCTAAGCGAAAAAAATCGTGGGGACCACCCGGCCATGCATCAACATCGAGGGCCAAGCCGAATATTCATGGCGCCAAGCTTATGCTGTGTATTTGGTGGGATCAGAAGGGTGTCGTGTACTATGAGCTGCTAAAACCTAACGAAACCATCACTGGGGAACGCTACCAACAACAATTGATGCAATTGAGCCGAGCATTAAAGGTTAAACGGCCGGAATATGCCAAAAGACACGACAAAGTGGTTTTTCAACATGACAACGCACGGCCACATGTTGCAAGAACCGTCAAGGAAACGTTGGAGGCGCTGAATTGGGATGTGCTACCCCACCCGCCTTATAGCCCAGACATAGCCCCTTCCGACTACCACCTATTCAGATCGATGACGCATGGCTTGGCTGAGCAGCGCTTCACTTCTTACGAGGATACCAAAAAATGGGTCGATTCGTGGATTGCCTCAAAAGACGAATCGTTCTTCCGGCGCGGAATCCATATGCTGCCAGAAAGATGGGAAAATGTTGTAGCTAACGATGGACAATACTTTGAATAATATACATTGTACCGTTGTTTCTAAATAAATGCTCAAAAACCGAAAAAAAACCTTTAAAATTAATTCCAACCCCCAATATATATAATATATTTAATACTTGTAAAAAATCTTTTAACGCAAATGCTGCCTTGATCTCAGTCAAATCAAGTTACTAATCGTTTCTCTCCACAAACTTAATAACTCGAGGCCGCCCTTAATAACAATTTTTGTTCAAAGCTCTTAAAAGTTCTGAAAAAAGATTTTTGGGGTCGCAGATTTCAAATTGAAAGTACATATTTTAAAATCCAAAATGACAAAATGGCAACCCAAATTTCAAAATATGTTTGTATCTTTGCATGCTAATGCTTAGTAAGAATTAGTTTTTGTGTTGCTGATTTGGCTGATTTGAAGTCACAATTTAAAAATTCAAAACGGCGTATAAATATTATTGTATCTTCATGATTTACTTATATTACATAGTTTAACGAAAATTTATTTAAAATTATGACAAGTCAAAATCGGCGACCCTGGAAATCTACTAAGTTTAATAAAAAATCTGAATTTTTGGGATGATGACTCGACCCCAAATTTAATTTTTTTTAAATAATATTTTTTTATTTCTCCGTTCTTTTTTTAATCTTTAAGGAACAGTTTATATTAAGAATTGTTTAAAAAATAAAAAAAAAAACAAATTTGTAAGAGTAGTTTCTTCTGGGGTACATACACCCTTTCATATATGATACATTTAAGTTTTTACATGCATTAAAAATTCAGGTACATAAAGAATAAATTGGTGTCCTTAAAACCGAGTAAATTTGAATATATAAAGTTCCTACTTCTTCCACATGTCTTTTTGCACATCCCCTTTAAAAAAAGTGCATAATTTCAAAGTTGAATTAAAATTCCGCTCAACATTTGCTCACTTCAGCTCTACATCCTTGACGCATGTACCCCATAGGTGGCCAATTTACCCACAAAAGAGGATTTATTTAGACAGTAAAAATGCAAAATTAAAATGAATAAATGATACCTTCTAAATTTGCAAGAATTTTTAAAAAAATATATTGGTTTACTGTTGACGTGAACGCACCTTCTAAGACATTTAATAACCATGTGCTAAATTGATATGTAAAAATCAGGCAAAAATATATTTTCATATTAATGTGCGTTAGTACATTTGCTACACAGAACATTTTTAAATTTTTGATCTGGTTGACAGTATTACTAAGACAGTTTTCGTTCGATCGATTTGATTCAGAATGGATTTTGTAGAAGAAACATTCCCTTTCAGCCGGACGTATACGTTTTTTAATCTATTTTGTTTTTATATAAACAATTTTATATTGAAAATTTTATAAACTATATTTTGAAAATTCCCTACTTCCGGCTATAGCTAATAACATATATTTTAAGAATCTTTTTCGTTTTTTGTCCTCAGATGATCCATTTGAACGAGTTGTTCTCAAAACCACTGAGGCCAGGTTCAAGAGGTTCCATTTTCAAAGGGCCATTATGTAAAAATATATAGTTAACATTTTTTTAAAGTACTTATTTAGGTCAGGCAGGTCCTGAACTAGGACATTTTGGCTAACTCTACTACCGGGGGAAAAAACCGGGTGGGGCAAAAAACCCCCAAGAAACAGCTATTTTTTATTTTTTTTTAAATCGCCCCATTTTGCAAATTTTTTATATTTTGGAAATATCATAGTTCAGGACCTGCCTGACGTGATTACCGTGGTTATCAAGAAAAACGACACCCCGTTTGCCTTCTCATTTCAACGTACCCATTCATCGCTCTGGGAGGGGGGAGTAAAAAAAAAACATCGAAACATAAAAAAGTACGAAAAAAATTAGAAAATTACGTCTACTTTCACGTAAAAAAACCCAAAGTTGATAAATTGAAAAACGACTCTGCTACAGTAATTTTAAAAACGTTATTTTTGTGTGTTTGAACCGCAGGTCATACCTTAATGTAAAAGATGTGCACAAAGTTTGATATGAATCCATTAAACAGATTTTTTTTATAAAATAAACAAAAAACACCATAAATTCTGACGTTTACACTGTTCATACCCCTTAACAAAGGCCTGACAAACAAAACACAGTGTTCGTCGTTTCCCATACAAAAATTTTAAAGGAGTTAACAAATTTGTTTACTTAACACTAGATTTACCACACCAGTCAAAATGACTGATTTAACAATTTTATTTTCAATTTCCTACATAATTGTCATAACATTTGAATGATTATTAAATTAATAATATTATAAACCCCACCAACCATTTTTTCTAAGAAAATATTTTTGCCTGGTGTCGGTTTGTGTTAAGCAGGTGAACAAGACCTAACAAATAACATAACTTCTGTGACTAAAATCTGCAGTACTTTGCCTTATTTCATAAGGCGGTTGACAATTCTACGAACTTATTGCACTTGACCGACAATTTTTTTATAAAACTGTGACACATAACATAATTGTCAACTTTTTTCAACAAATTTTGTTAATTTCAGCAAGTTAGCGGGACTTAGTTAACACCCTTATTATAAAAACACATGGTATAATATTTAAGTCAGAAATAATAATAAAAAATAGCGTTAAAAGATATTTCACAAGTTTCGTTTTTTTATTACTTAATTTTTTTAAGTTTTGCTTACTTGTTGTTAAATTGTTACAGCTGCTAAATTGATGTGAACGGACCTTCTAAGACATTTTATAAACAAGTGCTAAACTGGTACGAAAAAATCAGCTGACAGACCTGCACAATCAGGTTATTCGGGTAACCAGCACTCAGTGGCCAAAAATTTATTTTAATTGTATATTGCAGTGCGTTCAACATTTGCTGCGCAGAAAAATTTGAAGTCTTTTCACATCTTTATTAAGCTTTTCATTTTTTGAGCTATGAAGATCCAACACAAAAATAATGTGGTATTTTCAAGAACTGACTTCCAAAATGACGAATTAAGACCTTAAAGGCAGGTCTCATCTAGAGGTTCGAAAGTGATGTTCTTGATTTTATTTTCATAGAAGAAAATAAATAAACACCTTGGGTCTTACCAATAGTCGATTTAATGCCTACTCTAAATTTATTGTTAGCTTTTCTGTCATTATTTTTAAAGAATTTGTTGTCAAAAAGCTTACACTAAATTTAGAGTCGAAATTTCAATGACTATTGGCAAGGCCCCTTGATTTTTTGGCTGTTATTTATTGATTCTTAAAGTGTAGGAAAATATTTGTTTTGGTGCATAAAAGTGTCAATACGCCGTTAAACTTCACGTTGAAAAAAGGTGCACATGCGCTCTCCATCGCACAGCATGATATAAAAAAACAACAAAAAAAAACGAAATTTCAATGACTATTGGCAAGGCCCTTGAGTTTTTGGCTGTTATTTATTGATTCTTAAAGTGTAGGAAAATATTTGTTTTGGTGCATAAAAGTGTCAATACGCCGTCAAACTTCACGTTGAAAAAAAGTGCACAAGCGCTCTCCATCGCACAGCATGATATAAAAAAAAAAAAACGAAATTTCAATGACTATTGGCAAGGCCCTTGAGTTTTTGGCTGTTATTTATTGATTCTTAAAGTGTAGGAAAATATTTGTTTTGGTGCATAAAAGTGTCAATACGCCGTCAAACTTCACGTTGAAAAAAGGTGCACAAGCGCTATCCATCGCACAGCATGATATAAAAAAACAAAAAAAATGTATACACTGTATTTATTGGAGCTTGAACCTAAAATATCCATAAATAGTTTAAAATTACAAAAATGGCAGACAATTTTAGTACCGCTTTTTCACATTTTTCGCTCCTTAAAGTGCTCTAAAAAAACCGCACAATATTATTTGAATATAGGTTGAGGATCCAATAAATTTTATTCACTTTTAAATAAAAAAAAAATCCAAGTCAATGCATAGAGTAGTTATTGAGATATAAGATATATGTATAATTTGCACACCATGTAAATACATGAATCAAGATTACTAAATGGCTGTAACTTCTGTTTCTGCTTCAAAATGCTGTTTTTGTCTGCATTGAATTCGAACTAATAAAAATTTTGTCGTCCGAACAATAAGCTATCGAAAAATTAAAAAAAAATTGAGTTTTTTGGTAGAGTTTCAGGAGAACCTTCCCTTAATTAAGTTGACGTTTCCGACTTAACAAGTGCTTGCTAAACAATATCATGGCGTATCCACTTGCTAAGCTAGCTAATTAACTTAACAGCTTAGCTTAACTTTAGCATGTTAGAAGGACTTAACAAATGTAGTGAATACTCACAATATGTTTCTTAAAAATTAAATTTTTGAATTGTAGTCTGCTATTTTGGTTATTTTGACTAGTATCGCAAAACACCATCAATTGTATCGAAAAAAATAATATCTTAATTGGAGCCACACATTTAATAAAGCAAATGTCTTTTCTATAATCATAAATTTGCTCTAAATATTTTGTTATAATTTTAGTTAAACATTTTCATTAAAATATGAAAAATTAAAAAAATTAGCTATTGCCACCATTAAACATAAATATTATTTAATAAAATGAACTGCAAGTAATTTTTAAAAATAAAAAATGCTGTTAATCGGTAACTTATAAAAAATAAAATAAAATTAAAAAGCATAGCTCCTAAAACAAAACATATTTATTTGTGTATTTTTTTTAACATATTTTTTATATATTCAGATCGAACAATTTATCAATACAAGAGTGGCACAGGAAAACAACGCTTTGGCTACACCGCCAGCATCTTCATCTTCTTCGTCGTCGTCTTCAGCGCCATCAGCTTCGAGTAATGCGGCATCAGGCTCTCCTGTACCGGCCAATTAATAATCTTTTGAAAACGAGAAAAATATTAAAGAAAAAAGTAACATTATGTTCTATAAATTATGTAGTTTTTTGTACATTTTGAATTTGTTGTTCCTTTGTGTTGCGATATAGGAAAGTAGGAAAAATAATAGAGAAGGTAATTAGAGAAAAATTGTTGGTCGGACTAGAAATACGTCTTATAGCATCTTTATGTATTATTATTATTATTATTTATTAACCTAAAATTTTAAATTATAAAGTTAACTTTGAAATACGAGCACTAGCTGCCAGGGCTATCAGCATCTTTATGTAAAACGGAGCTTTCGTCTTAAGCCTCGCTCGTTTGCCGACGAGATTGCACAAAATTGACTTGATGTAATTTTTCCTATCTTCGTCGTCCACAATTACGTTGCTTACGTTACTAAAATCTCTCAACGTGAGTATTTGTCAAAAAGCATTATGACCAGATTATAAAAGTTCAGGATTTTGCGCAAATTTCCTAAAATTAATATAAAAACAAATTATTGATGAAAACGTCTATAGCACAGAGGATATATGGACTTCCGGTGGAATTTAAAGATCAAATAAATGAAACGTATATATATGACGACGAAAGAGTTATATCGTTTGATGTGGTTGCGTTACTTATAAGCACTCCGGTAGACTTCGCGATCAAAGTAATTGAGAAGAAATGGGACTTGATTAAAAATCATATTAACACAACAAAAGAACAAAAAATATTTGAAATATGACAAAGAAGCCCCTACTAAATTGGGATAACTACCTTGGCGTGTTGTAGGGTCTTAGGTTTTCATACAAGTCATACAGGCTGTTGTGGAGAAATGAACAAAAACGTATCCTTAACCCTTTTGGGTCGAGGGATGGTACCCAACAAGTTTAAAGCTTTCAGCTTAATGTAATCTGTGCTGTATTTGAGCGTATCCCCTCTCTGACCTGGCCTAACCAGAAAGAAACACTGGCTCTGCTATGGTATTGGAGCTCGCCTTGGCCGACCTTCCTTTCACCTCATAGCCTGCCGCGCGGCAAAGGGGGTGCAAGAAACACATGTATACACCAAATCTAAATAAAAATCCTTTTAAAACAACCCGTAGTGCTAGGAGATAGCACAGAAGATGATTTGCTCGACTCCAGTCAGGAGACAATCGTTAAAGGCACAGAAAGTACCAGCCATAGTACCCCTGGACCTTCTAGTCAACCACCACACCACATCCGAGACCACCAGACAGTACAACCGACATCCTAGGGTTAGCAAGATTGCGAAGAATGCTGAGCAGGGTACAGTTCAGGAGCGCGATGTGGAGGACAAAAAGAGATGCGAGGCTACGTTTGATAAGTAGCAGGCTGCTCAGCCTGCTGCCGGAGCCAATTCTAAACGGAATCGGTTTCAAGATGCGACGGATATTGTGGCAAAAAAGGCAAAAGTCGCCGGCAAGTCAACCGTTGTTAAGCATCCAACAACCAGTCAGCGCACCTTCAGTGAGCTGGATTTCGGAGGAGTGGGGCAACATCGAAGCAAAGTTGTCCGAGTTGGAATCCGCGGAAGAAGTGCGAGGATTCCGGGTAATCAAATGCGACGATAAATTCTCCAAGGAATTCCTAGGCGAGTTCGTCTCTAAGATTAGGGACTCATGGGATGGCTTAAGGCTCAAGCTTATCCCAGCCAAGGATATTCCGAGTAGATCTCGTGCTCGTATTTTGTTGCCCAAGATTAAGCTTGAGAGTAGCAAGCTCATCGAAGTCCTCCAACTTTATAACCCTGAAATCCCTATGAACGACTGGTCGGTCAACAAGCATGAAGACCCCCAGCGCAACAGCATGACTTGCTTGCTGCTTATCATAAACGAGAGCCTGGGCGCTCTAGAGAAAGCAGGCAACTGTCTTAGGTTAGGCATACGTTGCCTAACCTAAGCAAAATTCTAGATTCGTTAACAGTCGATGTGCGGCAGATAATCTGACCATCCTCATGATGGAGGATGGCATCGATGTGGGTTTTATACATGAGCCCTGGGTCAGAGACTCAGCAGTAAAAAGCACATACATTTATTTCTACTCACTAACTTTAGCTTTCCCGACCTGACAGTAGTCAAATTAGAGGGCGCTGATAACATTTTAATAGCCTCAGCCTGCATGGGCCACGATAGAGAAGCTCCTCCAGAAGAGGTGAAGCGGTTACTGGCCACGGCGATACAAGATAATACCACCACACTCTTGGGCTGCAACGCTAATGCGAGACACGCTATGGGGCAGCTCAGAAATAAATCTTATCTCTAACCTTAACTCTAATCTTAATATATGCAATAAAGGTAACACACCTACTTTCTTTTTTCCAAGTACTGACAACTTCACAGGTTGGAGTGAAGTCTTGGCTATTACCTTAATATCGGAAAGCGAGTCTTTAAAAGTGGTTAATGAAAAGTGGTAATCCTTCTCAAATCACAGCTTGATCCTCTTCAATATGAACATGCAATTAGAGGCTCCTCCTCCATTTCGTAATCCTAAACGAACTTAGGTTAGGTTGAGACTGCAGCCGCTGTACGTGCTCAAACCATGCACATGTACCACAGCTCACTTAGACCTATAAGGTCCATTTGAATACCGCTGCACACTTGGCCTTTAGTCCGAGTGGAACCACATTGAGCTCTTAATAAAGCTTGTAAGACGTTTGACGCTTGCCTTTGACAGGTCGTCAAGCTCCGAGAAGAAGAATGACCCCAGATATTTATGCCTTCTTCTAGAAAGCGCGGGACAGGAATATAGAAGGTGAGAGATGGCTTCTTCCTCCTCGTCCACAGCTTCTGCAGAAGTCATTTGTGATGACTCCCAGTCTGGAGGCATGTCTGCCTATCAAGCAGTGCCCTGTGGAAACGGGCTTAGAGTCGGCCAGATAAGCATTGCTGTTCTGCATGTTGTAAGTTCAGCCTATCTTGAGCTGGCTTTAGATATAGTGTACTCATTAAGTAGCATTTTGACAGTTGCCATCGGGATGCTCAGTGAGTTCCGAACCATTGAAGTCACCGATGTACATTTCCTAGCTAGCTCGTCTACTTTTTCATTTCTCCGTATGCCCTTATGTCCAGGTACTTTGACATTTCGCCTAATGCAGCACGGCATTCTTTGGCTACTGTAGAGTTAATGGATACTTGCTCCATTGATTTGTTCGCTGCTTGGCTGTCCGAGAAAATATATATTTTTCGTTAAGAGATAACATTCTCTGAGAGCCATGTTGCAACTTCCTTAACCGCCATAATTTCGGCTTGGTAAACACTACAGTGATCTGGCAGCCTACGAACCAAAGATAGCCCCAATTCTTTTGAGTAGACCCCATACCCGACCTTGTCATTTAATTTTGACCCATCTGTATAGAAGTGTAGACACCCGGGTTTCCACGGCGCACCTTTATTCCAGTATGTTCTAGGTGGAATGAGCGTGCTGTAGTTTCCATCAAAGGAAAGCAGTGGTTTACAGTAATCAGTCTTTGGTGGAATGAAGTTGAATTTGTAGAGCATGGATACCTGTCTTGAACCCAGGTTTTTCCATACTCCAGTTTCCCTTAGTCTAATCGCAGGACAGGCTGCATGCTGCCTAACAACCAAGTCGAGCGGTAGAAGGTGAAGTAAAGTAGCAGTCGGTGTTGTTCTCAGAGCACCGCTGATGCAAATAGATGCCATTCTTTGGACTTTTTGAAGCTGATTTAAATATGTGACCTCGTCCAACGCTGGCCACCATATCGTTGCTCTGTATAGAATAGATCTTATGATCCCTGTATACAGCCAGTGAACGATATTGGGGGGTAAACCCCATCTTGTTCCTATAGCTTTTTTACAAGTGTACACCGCAACTGTCGCTTTCTTCGTACGCTCAGAAATAGTAAGTTTTCAGTTAAACTTCCTATCAAGGATGAGTCCTAGATATTTTGCATTTTCCGTTCTCAGTTCTGTTTTGGCCGGATCTACTCCAAGACCACAGGGCTCGTCCCATCGCTCGAGTTTGCAAGTGATCTTTGCATAACGTCGCGAAGGGTAGTGGGAAATTCGCCTCTGACTGCGATTGCAAGGTCATCGGCGTATGCCGCCGCTACACTGCCATAGACTGCAGTACGTTGTTTACTACCAGGTTCCAGAGGAGTGGATATAGCACACCATCTTGTGGCATACCTCTTGTAACCTCTTAAAGCGCTGTGCGCACCTAGGTCTCAAATTACTCGACAGTTGAGTAGCTTATCTATTAGATCAGTATTAATTTTATTCACACCCAACCTACGCAAATCTAGTCGTATAGATTGTGGCGTGACATTATCAAATGCTCCTTTATGTCTACGAAAGCAACTAAGGTGAATTCACAAGAATGATTTCCTATATGGATTTCCACTGTTATGGATCCTACTGGCTCTTTTATCTCAGAGGACAGGATAATCTGGGCTTTAAAGAGCTCTCCATATAAATCTCCAGGCCCCGATGACATTTTACCAATAATGTTGCAGAAAATACAAGATGAAGTTGCTCCTATCTTACTCTATCTTCAAAAATTGCCTCCGCCTTAACTGCACTCCCAAGAGCTGGAGAAGAGTAAAGGTAATTTGTATGCCCAAAGCTGGGGGGAGAGATCATGAGCCTCGGATCGAGATCAGTAAGCCTCGCATCGTTCGTACTAAAAACCCTAGAAACGTTTACTTGATATTCATCTTAAGGAGGTTCTGGATAGTACCACACTATTCAACGCCCAGCATGCATACCTTAAGGGCAGAACCACAGATACTGCCTTACTCGAGGTCATCACTACAATTGAAAGAACAATCTTCTTTAAGCAATACTCTCTTGCGGCCTTCTCAGATATTGAGGGAGCTCTTAACAATCTACACACTAAAGCCATTCTCTGACCAGCTTTGGTGTTCAAACACCGGTGAGGAACTGTATAGTCTCAATGCTCAATAACAGAATAATCCAGGCGGACCTGGATTGCAGTCAACTCAAGAGATTTACAAGGAACAGTGGTATCTCTACTACTCTGGCTCATCGCCATGAACGAAATTTTCAACACACTAAACTGCAACGGAGTCAAAGTGGTGGCTTATGCGGATGATGTGGTTGTAATGGTGCCAGGACTGTTCCCTCCTACGCTCAGTGAGCTAATGGAGGCAGCTTTGAGAAAACTCAGTCTCTGGGCTGCCAGGTGCGGCCTAGAAGTTAACCCTAGCAAGACGGAACTGATGCTATTCACCACAAAAATCAAAGTGCTACACTTTCTCCTTCGAATACTAAACAACCTTCCATCCCTTACACTACCCATCAGCGCCAAATATCTAGGGGTCATTCTAGATTCTAAGCTCAGCTGGAAAACCAACATTGAACAGAGGGTCAAAAAGGCTTGCATACCTTTTATGCCTGTAAAGACTTTCGGGGAAAATCTGGTCTTTAACCTAAAATGCTCCTATGGTAACAAACAAGCTCCAGGTAACAATGGGTCGCTGTATCCGAATCCATTGTCAGAATTTAAAAATTATGTAATTTTTTATACTAGGGTTGCCACCTTATAATATGTATTTTTAAAGGTTTTAAACATCATTTAACAGTGTTAGGGGGTCGCTGATTTCGAATCTGAAATCAGAATTTTAAAATTCAAGATGGTGGATAGGGTTGCCACCTTAATTTTTTATTTTTACGAATTCGAGGCTGGTGCGAACTAAAGGGTAAAAATGGGTCGCTGGATCCGAATCCGTTGTCAGAATTTAAAAATTTTGAAATACTAGAGTTGCCACCTAACGTGTATTTTTAAAATTTTTTGGTAGAAATTACTAAGAGAAAAAAAATGTTGAATTTTTCAGTCAGAATAAAAATGAATGTATATTGAAATTGAAAGCATATTGAAATTAAGTCCTTAATTTGGAAGAGGGGGTCTCTGAAGGGTGAAGAAGGGTAAGTGAAATGCCGTGAAAAAGTCAAACTATGATTGTGCTTAGGGTGGCCACAAAACAAGCAGTCGGTCAACACGGTTCGGTGGGTGCGCTTCGAGGCAAAACATCAGTCTTGAGTAGTTGTTTTCATTTGCATGTAAAACCTTTAGACCTTTCGGTTATTGTTGCTCCTCGACCAGATGTGGCCGGGTCATATCGTAAAAAATATCCTCCCTGGCACCACTGAGCTAAAAAAGGTCGGGAGCCACATCTGCTACGATACCCAGGGTCACGCAACAGATTTTTGGCGTCCTCTATTTCATCAATAACTTTTCTCTTTAGTCTTGTCGTTTCTAGCTCCACACAATCCGGCTTTTCCACGGTCTCAATACCGAAGCTCACATTCAAGGCATCTAGAAGAAATTTTAATTATCACAACCAAATTTTACATAAAAACATAAAGGTACCTGGAATTTTATTAAAAACTGGATTTGATTCTTCCTCCATCAATTGTAGCAAACCTTTCTCTCCCGCATGTTTTGTATTTTTTTTTAGTCAGCCAATTGTTATTTCCTGCTCAAACTTCAGCAGATATTCTTCACGGAGTAAAGACAAGGCATTTTCTTTTGCCGCCCTCACCTACAGCACTTGTGACTTTTTGAATATAATTTTGTAATATATCAAAAAACTTTGAGCTATTTTTGTCGCCCATTGTGAGCGACCTGATAGTGTTACCAAATTGTTTTACCATAAGTATTGCTATAGATTTATAAGAAAAATATCCTTATTTTGGAACAATAGCAACTCCCAAACAATTTCTGTTAGCTGATTTTGCAGCCGCAGATGTTTTAATTTTCCAGTACTAGCTATCAGTTTTCAGTACTAGCTATGTAGTACTAGCAACGATTTATTCACACTTTTTGTAGTTTAAACTTTTATAGCTAGTATAGCTAGTACTGAAAAGTAAAAGCTAGTGCTAGCACTGATTACTATATAGTAGAAACTACCTTTTTATTCACTCGGCCCAATTGAATGAACCACTTAACGTAACGAAGGTGTTTGGATTAGATGGTAGCGTGCTGAACTATCAATAGAAATATTTTTAATTTTATATTATCTTGTAACTGACGCAATCAAAAAGCAACAAAAATTCTAGGAAAAAGGTGAATGAAAAAAGTGTAGTTTTTGAGATTTCACTCAGGCAAATCACAAAACGAGGCAAAGATAAAGACAGATTAAAAACGAACATACTTTCAGTCGATAAAACAAAAAATATGGAATAATTCTAGTTTAGGGGCAGGAGCCCAATTTAATTTTAAATATGTGTTTTTACAATTGATTGGAACCTTATGTGAATTAGGAGAAACAACCGTGAAAGACAATTTGAATTTCCTTTAGCCGAGGCTTGTGTTATGCCTTAACCTCGGCCAGTATTTCCAGCCCTTAGTTGTGTTCCTGTCCTTTAATTCCAAATTTTCCACAATTTAATTGTGGATTTTTAGTTTTTCCATAATTCTTAAATGTAGGAAAGAACAAAGAAAGTTAAAATAACCATGCCCGAGCCCGGATTCAAACCAGGGACTTCTGGGTTGATAGTTTAGCGCACACTCTGTGACTTGAAATAATCAAAAGTAATAAATGACAAATATACGATTTTCAGGAGCAAATCTTATATATTTTATTTGATCCAAAATAAAGGTTTGCACCCATTTCACATCATTTATGTTCATGCAAAAGGCATTGTGATATTTATTTTTATTTGTAGCTCTTTTATATTTTTATTTATAATAATAATATTATACTCAATAATAATAAACAATGTCTTTCATTTACAGCTTAAGCTCAAAGATGAAATTTTATTCTCAGTTTCTTGTAATTTTGTTTGACGAAAGAAAAAATGTTAAAATTACAAGAAATTCTCAAACAAGTACATTTGGAGAGTCAATCTCACCTGGTATGATTTCTCGTCACAATTTTTTTAACTGATTTTTAAAATTTATGTATTTGATTTTTGTTGTGCCGACATTCTTTGATGATTTGCAGCCATTTTCCTTGTTAAAAATGGAAAACAAAATCCACTTATAATTGAACGTAGAATATGATTGTGTAAAAAAAAAAATCAAAAAACAAAATGTGGAGTGTACCGAAGCCAATGCTTGTATTTTTTGTAAATTTCTCAAAAATATATGTGTTTCTATAAATTTTATTTAAATAATGTGCCATGAAAAAAAAAATATTTTTACGAAACTAAATTTCACTTAAAAATACCTTTCATTAATCTATTTTCTACCGCTGGTCGTTTATCCGACCAGTGAAAGGACCCATCATACTTATGCTCATATCTCCGCTTCTAAACATGGAATTTGATCACATTATTTTAAAAATAGTCTTAATGTTGTACTTTCTTAATGGTGTATTGAAAAATTGTTCAATATTTTTAAACTAAGCCGTTTGGGGCTGGAAAGAAAAATCATGATTTTTTGACCTTTTTTGGCTGTATGAGAAAATTTTTTAGAAAACAAATAATGAAAATGTAATGATGACAAAATACTAAAAAAACTCAAAATTTTTCTTAAACATAATTTAAGGTTATTAGAGGAATTTTTTTTACCATATTTGATCACCTTTTACGCTTTTGGTCGGAAAAATGACCACCACATTCTTTCTCGTAACGGAAAAAATTTCAACTCAACGTAACTTATTCTTTTTAAGAATATATAGATATTAAGAAGTTTGCCACTTTTTCTCAAAAAAATAAGAAGCCTGGTAGAAAATGGGTTAAACTCAAGAAAATCATCATCAAAATTGTTAAATTTTAAACTTTTTCTTAAATGTGAAATTTTTCTGATTTTTGGTAAAAAAATTGTAGACTGTGGCAACCCTGTTAGCAGGGACTGAATAGGGGTGTACAAATTGATCAAATAGCTCATCAAATGATTTGACAAACGATTTGACCAATGTGATCACTCGTCAAATTGTATATAACGATTTTGTCAGTTGAAAAAGTTTTCAACCTGAGCAAATTGTGGCAAAAGAAAGAACGGAAGGAATAAAAGAAAATAATAATTAATAACTGACAAATAATTTAAAATAATTTATAAAATAATTTTTTCTTCTTCCAATACGATTTTAATAACAAGTGCTACTACAAATTTTCCGCCATCGCAACGTTCTAACTTCGGCGTTATAGACAAAATTAAATTTGACGAAAAATTTTATGAGCTTGAACACTTTTGTGGTCAAACGATTTGACAAACGATTTGATAAGCGATTTAATGTGTGAAGGGGGTATATCAAAACATCCGATTTAAAACATTTTAAGCATGACGTTTAAGTGAAGTTGAGTTAACTGAATTTACTTTTTAAAAACATAAATAAGCAATTTTATGCGGGTTTTTTTTTACTAAAAAAATATGGTTTGTATGGGAGGTAGGCGACGAAGATGACCTAGAATTTTTGTGCTGTTACTTAATTTAGGTTAAAACTCATTTGTAAACAAATTTCATGGCCCTAGCTTATATAAAGCCTATTCACATTTTGAACACGCTGGCCTTACGATTATACGATTTGTTAAATGTACGCTTAGACTGTGAATAGCCTTATAGTTTCTAAGATAATGCAAATATCATCCTAGAATCGAAAAAAGCGCACTGTGTGGTGCTCGAATATTTTGGGCGAATCCGGTGTTTCTTTGTAAATAGAGTAGTAGATTTGTGGAAATTATAGTTAATAACGTAGAAAAAAACAAAAAAAAAGGAACAAAATAAATTAAAAACTTAAGACATAAGAACACTGTTTTATTTGTGTCATGTTTTCTTATGCCCATATTACACGATGTCCGTTTGCTCGGCGTACAAAAAACTTTGTTGTTGCTTTCAATGCGAAGCTGTCAAAAAAAATTTATTTTAAAAAAACCACCATATTGTACGCCCATGTGTACGCAGAGCAAACGGACATAGTGTAATATGGGTATTACTATTTGAGTTTTTAATATCGCAAACATTAGGGGTATTCACGATTCATTGCACTTGCCTGTGCAGTTGAGGACTTGTGCAGTTGTGCAGTTAGGTTTTCGTGAACACACCACCATCACCATTTCAAAGCTGTCAACATTTTTCAATACACACAAGTGCACAACTGTTCAAGTCCTCAAGTCCTCAAGTTGAAGGTAATAGTAGAAAAGCACTTGTGCAGATTTTTGACGTACGTACATTTTGTTTTTGTAAAGTGCATAAGTCCTCAAGTTTCAACTGCACAGGCAAGTGCACTGAATTGTGAATACCCCTATTGAATTTAAGAGTTTCCACTGGACAAACCAACAAGATGGCGACTCATGAAACAATGATATTCAGATAGCTTTTTCCGCGTACTACGGCACTCGGGCTTGTATAACACGTGGTGAATACATACAAAAGAAAATGTGAAAAAGCAAAAAGTAATCACAAGCAGCAAGCAGCACAATTGCTAGCATGCCAAAATAAGACAAAGTAGTGCAAGGACGGAGAGCCGGTGGCCGAAACTGTCAAAACGAAATTGACATTTCATACAAAATCTGCAACCAATGAGAATGCAATAAGTAAGCAAAAATTCCCAAAAATACCAAAATGGCTGAGTTTGACAGTTATGGTCACTTAGAAAGAGAACACATTCAGCCATAACACTACCTTGTCTAGTTCTACTATGATTGCAAGCATATAAGAAATATTGCATTCATTTAGTTTCATTCCTAATATTTTGCACTTATAGTACGTGTAAATTATAATTTTCAATTATATATTATTTCATTAAAATTAGTACTAAAGTTGTAGATGCTTTTGATGAGAATCATGATTTCAATTTGGGCCAAAAAATTAATTTACAATTTTTTTCAACAAACGAAACAACAAACGAGAACAACATAATAAAATGAAAACAAAGAAGCAATCAAAGTACTGTCAAACATATCAAGCAACGCAGCTATTTCTTTTGTGGGGGAAGAAATGCATTTCTTTTCAATCATAGTACTGAAAAATATATTTGCTTAACAGTCATCGACTACCTTTCAAAGTGTTCAGTTGTGAGTTGTGCTCTCTTTATGGTTTCTTTCACCAAGTTTACTTGTGCATATTTTTACACATTAAATTTTGTTGTTTTAGTTTC
The DNA here is from genome assembly GCA_963920525.1 of Dichetophora obliterata. Classification (NCBI taxonomy): domain Eukaryota; kingdom Metazoa; phylum Arthropoda; class Insecta; order Diptera; family Sciomyzidae; genus Dichetophora; species Dichetophora obliterata. The sequence goes on from OY986439.1 coordinate 125,839,415, forward strand.
TACTTCTTCTTTGGAATTAGTAAGTTTTTCTACAAAACAAAAATAATTAAAGTTTGAGTGATGAGTAAAGATAGACCAGTTCCCCAGGGGAACCGGTATAGCATCCTTTGCGAAGAGTTCTTAGATCCCAATTCCCGTGTAAAAAAACGAAAATTAAACATCACTAAGGAGGCATTCCCATCTTTGAATAAATCGACTACAGCTGCAAAAAATCCAAAATTTCTGACTATAAAATCCACTGATCCAAGCAAACCCCTTTCTTCCTTCAGCGTTTTTGCAAGTTAGTATTTAGTATTTCACGTGACGGAAGTCTCCTTATCCTCACAAAATCCGAAAAAGTCGCTGAAAAATTCCTAAAATCTAAAAATTTTGGAGGCTTGTGCCCAGTGTCAATTACTCTCCATGAATTGTTAAACACATTTAAAGGAAACTATATATGATCGAAATCTGATCTCAACTTCCGAACAAGAAATTCTTGATGACTTAAAAAATCAAGGTGTCGTAAATGTTTACAAATTTGTTAAAAAACACAACAACACATCCTCTCCAACAGGCGTAATTCTGCTAACATTCAATGCATTTAAACTTCCAAGTCAAATTGACATTGGTTGGTACAACGTTAAAGTACAGGAATATTTTTCTAACCCAATGCGATGCAAAAATTGCCAAATAATTGGACACACAACCAAATGGTGCAAAAATGACTCAGTTTGCGGTACTTGCAATCTTCCCCCTCATGACCCTAACAAGTGCGACAGAATTATGTGTGCAAATTGTCTCGCGTCCCATACCTTTTATTCCAATGACTGCCCAAAGTACCAACAAGGAAAAGAATTTTTAAAAATTAAATCTCGAAATAAATGCAGTATTGGCGAAGTACGCCGTATTTACAAACAACAATATCAATATAATTTGCAACCAACGAGAACCTTCTCTGAAGTTGCAAAACTTTCAATAAACAAAAAAAAATCCAAGAAACAAAAATTTAATTATAATCCTCCACCGAAAGAAACAGCTCCAACAACAACCATTAACCCATTTATTGACTCTGATCTTGACACTGCAATATCTCGTCAAACCACTTCCGAAAACTACTCAAACCAGAAGCTCTCTGAAACACTTTAGTCGCTCAACACTCAAACACTCTTTCAACCAAATATATCTGCTCTCAAAACCAACACTTATAATACTCTTCATCTTTCTAACATTGATCTAAAAATAACTGATTCTCACCAAACCACTCAAGATAATAAACAATCAACTTCAAAATACTCTCCCAACATCTCAAACCCTAACAGTATGAACTTAGACTCTTATCAGAACTCTCAACTCTCTCCTACTGTTACACTCCCCTCCCCAACAAAATTTCACACAACCTCTCCCCTTAGCGTTATAAGCAATGATAACACAATGATAATAGACTCTTCTGACAGCGAAATTTAATCATATGCATTACTCTTCTTGTTAAGCAGTAATTGTCATTATGAAAGAAAAAAAAAACTTTAGTTAATTATTATACTTAATATTCTGCAATACTATAATAATTATATTGATTTAGAATTGCTTATAAAAAAGCACTCCCCACATAGTTTTTGTCTCCAAGAAACACATTAAATCAAACATTAGCCCAAATACCCCAAAGCAATATACAGGATACTTCCATAATTTTACACACAACAACTTTGCTAAACAAGGCTCAGGAGTTCTTGTACATAAAAATACCCCTCACAAACTCATCAACATTCAATATAATATCTCAGTAGTGGCCGTAGAAGTCAATTGTAAATATCCAATCACAATTCTCTTTATTTATATTCCACCAAGCCAATCAATCTGATCTACACAATATTATAATAAATATTAATATCCCCATACTCTTAGCAGGCGACCTAAACGATTGGAGTCCCCTTTGGGGCTCATCCATCTATGATCGCACTGGTCAAATAATAGAAGACTTTATCCTGACAGCTAACATAGCATTACTAAATGACGGGTCTCCAACCCATTTTTCCACACACAATACATTTACAGACATTGACTTGACTCTGTGCTCACCTTGCTTACTTACAAATACTACTTGGACTACAATAGATAACCTTCACAATAGTGATCACTTTCCCATATCAACAAAAATTACTCTTTGCCACACCCATAGAAATCTTTTCAGAAAACCCTGCAGATATAACTGCAAATACGCAGATTTGAAAAAAGTTCAAGCTAAAATATGCACTAAAACTATTAACACCCCAATATCTATAAACATTAACAAGGAATCCGCACAAATACAAAAAATAATTCGTTCCTCTGCAAACAATTCCATTCCACTTTCATCACCAAAAAACATCTCACGCCATGTACCATGGTGGAATAATAACCTTAATAAACTACGAGAAGATAAACAACAAGCTTGGAAATCCTTTCGCAGATCCTTTTCTACAGAGAATCTAATTTTGTATAGGAAAAAGAATGCGATTTTTATAAAAATCGTAGTTTAACAATATAAAATAGCGCAATAATCGAATCTAACCTCAATGTTTAGTTATTCTTTGAACAGACGTAATGTAAAGTAACGTAGAAATCGAAATCCAACGGATCTTTACGTCCCGTTACATTACGTTACTTCTATTATAATCACTTTTATAAGAAAAGTATTGATTGAAACAGTAAGTGGCAGAACACACTGCTGCAGTGACATTTCACTACATTACGTTACGTCTATTATAACTGGGCCTTTTGTGTTTTTTAATATTGAAAATAGAAATTAACAAAAATGAAACTTGTTTGGACGGATGAATACACACTGTTTTTAATTGAAAGAGTTAAAGTCGTGGAATTTATATGGAATCACAGGAGCCCTAGTTACAAAAACAAGTTAAAAAAACAAATTTTTTGGGGATATTTGGCAGATGAGCTCAATACTTCTTTTAATGCAAATGTTCCTTTCGAATACGGTAGGAAACCTCATATTATGTTTTAAATGTTATTCTCAAATTTATATTGTAGGTGAAGTTATAAGAAAGTGGAACAATTTGAAATCGTATTTTACAGCGGAAAACCTTAAGTTATTTAGAGCTCAGAAAAGTGGTGCAGTCGTCGACGAAATAGAAGAGATTTCTTCTTCGTGCAAATTTCACAAAAAATTGGATTTCCTGTCGTCAGCAGTAATTTCCACTCCATCAGTCAATAACTTCAACGAAAGAAGTTTAAATGTATGTTTATTTAAAATAATTAAAAGTAATTAAGTAAATAATTTTTAAGTAATTTTAAAATATAAAAATATAAAGTATTATTTTAATATTGAAGATAAGACTAATTAATTGAAGTTTACTATAATAATGAGATTATTTTTTATTAGATTTTTTATTACAAAAGTATTGCATACTTTGTTTCTTCTGTACACACTCAAAATAGTATGCATCTACAATGTACCTTTTTATAGAACTACAAAAAAAGTATTTTTTTTAAAGGCTTAGTCCCGGTTTATACTCGTCAAGACTTGACGGTCAAGTCTTGCGTTCGGTGGTGCGGGAATCGTAACAAAAGGGAATGAAAAAAATTGACCGTACCGTCAATTCTTGGGCAATTCGTTTTGTGTTCGTTCGTTGTCCCGCTATTTTCAATTTTATTTCGGCGTCATCAGTACAAACTTGAGAAGGAAAAGGGAGGAGTGAAAGAAACAATTGAACGTCAACTCTTGACGAGTGTAAATTGAATCGTCAAGTTTAAAAGAGAATATGCAAAACTTGAACGTCAAGTCTTGACGAGTATAAACCGGGACTTAGTATTTTAGAAATATAAATATTTCGTTTTTTTTCCCTTATTCCATACACGCAGAACTCGTCAAGACTTGATGGTCAAGTTTTGCATATTCCCTTTTAAACTTGACGATTCAATTTACACTCGTCAAGAGTTGACAGTCAATTGTTTCTTTGTCCTAGTTCACACTCTTCAAGACTTTATGGTCAATATTCCAATATTTGCATATTGCCTTTTAAACTTGACGATTCAATTTACTCTCGTCAAGAGTTGACGGTCAATTGTTTTTTTTCACTTCTCCCCTTTCCTTCTGAAGTTTGCGCTGATGGCGCTGAAATTACCCATAAAGCAGTGAACACATAGCTCGCGACAGGCGACGAGCGCCAAATGTCACTTTTAATTCATATGTTATTCTTATGGGAAGAATACTTGGAGACTTTTACGACGACATTGTAGCGCGGTATTAAATGCCGTTGTCGCCAGTTTCAATTTAATTCTAATTTGACACGCGACAAAAGGAAATTTCTTGCATTATATACATTTGTCATTGTTTCGTGCTACAAATGTTACACATTAAATTTATAGAATTACGTACGTATATTAAATGAGCACAAATCCACAAAAATAATTGATTGTAAATATCAAATGTTAAAAACATTTGCTGCTGAAGTTTGTTGCTATCGCGTTTATTAAAATCAAGTCGATCAACATATCTCTACAACAACAGAATGGAGATATGTCGCTCGTCGCTTGTTGTGCTGAATGTATTCAGGGCTTAATACACGATGTCAGTATGCTCGGCGTACAAATAATTTTGTTGTTGCTTTCAATGCGAAACTGTCAAAAATTTTGGAGAATACAACAACATCCATACAACAACCATATTACAGTCCACCCTAAACCATAGAAATAAAATATAAGGAAATGGTGTTACCCTCACATACAGTGTATGTGTACTGCGGTATGTGTACGGAGAATATTTTTTGACATTTCGATCGTTCTGTCGGCCGAAGTGTGAGATAAAAAAATTACTAATATTAAATATTTAATTAAAAGCTATTTTTATTGATAATTTTAGTGAGATAAGTAAGATTTGCGATATAAACAACTAAACGAACATGCGTTGTGTGGTAAAAAACTGTTCAAGTAGTCAGAACTTGAAGAATAATGTGGTTTCCTTCCATAAGTAAGTATACAAACACCAGTTGGATTTTTTAAACGAAACAACGTTATTTATAATGAATTGTGTTTAAAAAAGTTATTTAAAGTGAAAATTTGTGCATTTCCGATTGGAAATAAGTGAAAAAAAGCAAATTGGAGTACGTTGTTTCCGCGCCAATTTTAAGGGATTGAAATGTCAAAGTATTTCAGGGGCGTATTCAATTTACATATTTCCACACATTTAGGGCGCTCGTGTTTTCAGTGAACAAATTTTCACTGTCATAAGTGCAGTTTATGGCCCACGCGTAAATAATTTTTTCTTATGTTTATTAAACGTTCTTGGGCCTCCTTAGTCCAAAAGTGCAATAATACAATGTCGGTCTCAAATGGCTTAGGAGGTAAAATTCGCGAAAGTTTCCAAATTCAGTGCATAATATGAAGTGTGTGGAATAAAGGCCAAAATAAAGAATAAATTAACGCAAAAAATTTTAAAATAAAAGGAAAAAATATTTTATTTATTTATTTAAAATAAAAGGGAATAAATATTTTATTTATTTGAAATTATTTCACAGATGCTAGTATTTTAACTGAATATACAGGTCATGTAGTAAAGTATATAGCAGGGTTTGTTGTGTTTAAATTGCAATCAATTCTTAAATGCAATGAATGTAAAATAGATTTGGAGGGGGAAAGTAGTCAGCAATCGTTAATAAGTTTTAAATCAAAGGGGTATTTGAAAAATCCTTCAAAATCAGTTGAAGATGTTTGCATTATTATTGAAAAAGAACTACGCGTACAAACAAAATTATTAGATAAAGACAAATCTATTTTGCATAAAATGTATTACAATAGAATTTTGTTGAACACACAACGATCTCTGCTTGGAAAAAGTATATTTGAGGGTCATATTAAGTCTTCCGGTCATTTTAATATTATTGTAAAATCTTTAATTGAAATATTTTTAAAAACTAGATATTTTTATATATCTAAAAGTAATAATGAAAAGCCAACTATTAGGCAAAAGTTGCATAAAACTATTCATTTTAAGGGTGTTTAGAAAAAATTAATTTGTATTAATAATTTTATTTAGTTTATTAATTCAAATTATTTTATTAATTTATTGAAATCCATTTTTATATTTAATTTTTTAATTTAAAATTATTTATAATTTTAATAATATATAAAATTTAATGCATGAATATAAATGAATACAAACCCAGTAGATAGCTTTTACCATCATTTTTTTACTATACTAATATTCTTTTTGCTCTCGGGTGAAATAGGCCTACTGGGGAACCGAACACCCACAAAAAAAAAATCGGTAACGCACCAAATTGTATACCTCAAGGGTGGTGTGGAAATACAATCTGTAATAGTTATTGGATAAAAAGAAACAAGATAGCGAAAACTTTAAGCCATAATCTGTAAATATGTGATTATCATCAGAAACAGGTTGGGCCTTTTTTTGTGATGCAACCGAATGCGGCCGTGTTTGAATGTTTATGTGTTTGTGCGAACCAACACCAATATGCAAAATGCCGCACTTTTCTGCTACTACACCACTTCCTTATATTTTACTTCTTTGCCCTAAACAAGTGCGCGTGCGTGGTTTAACTGTCAAAATCGGTTCATGCACATACATTTTGTATGAAGCCTACCGAAACACGCACCGGACTACCGCAACATGAATCGAATTTCCAATTTTGACAGTGCGTTCGGATGTGAAGTTGGCTGCATAAAACCAAAGTATTAGAACAAAGAGCAATCAGCTGCTATTAGTTTATTAATCTCAATTGCAAATGGAAGTATTTGCAATATTAATAGATTTTTACACAATAATAAAAGTTTTTTAAGATTTTTAAACCATCAGACTGAGCTGGCTCGAGAGCAGCAGTTCTTTCCGCAGCGCACTTGTTTAGGTTAAGCGTAAAATAAAGTTTCGTGGCGCCTGGGTACGCAACGCAACGCGCACTTGTTTAGGGTGCACTGTTATACGGCCAAGTGCACGCCGAACAAACGGACATCGTGTAATATGGGCAAATAAAAAAAATAACGGGTCAACGAACGAACACAAAACGAATTTCCCAAGAATTGACGGTACGTTCAAGATTGTTCTTTCCCCTTTCCACATGCATCGATCGCCTTTAAACAAAGGAATTGACCGTCAGGTCTTGACGAGTGTAAACCAGGACTTTGCTTCTTGATGGCTACCCTGCAAGAACACAACCGGTTATATTACTGGTTATATAAAGAAAAGCAATGCGGAAGTTTCGGTCAGTATTTTCTATCAGTTTCTTAAGGGCCATGTGAAAAATCTTACCAAAACATTTGTGTACGTGTGATTTTGTATCCTTTTCTTGCACATACTTTTTCAGAAGTTTAAATTGCATAGTCATCTCGCTCACACATTTTATATGCCAGTTATTCCAATTAGTTATATAAAAAGTTAAATAACTGAAAATATCTGTCAAACTTGCCAGTTAAAGCAATTAGTTAAATAGTGGGTTAAATAACTTATTTATATGGCAAAAATACCAGTCGCAGCTACCAGTGAAATGACTAAGTAATTAACTATTTGTTATGCCAAGTACACCAGTTATACCTACCATTTAACTGACTGGTTAATTCCCTATTATTTTTTAACTATATGAACACATTTATTTTTTGAATTTTTATTGAAAATTGCATAATTGAAATTTGCTGCGTAGCTCCATTAACAAATCCACTTGGAAACACTGTGTGTAATAGCAGCAAAAGTATTCGTGATAAGCATCCAGCTTGTTGGGCGAGAACTATCGGATTGGCTATGGCCACGGTGGTCAGACACTTGTTGGCGAAGTATTTTGTTGCACCAAAGTTTGCTGCTGAATGCCAAAGTTAACAGAACGAAAAGCAAGGTCGTAATATTTCCATTTTATTGAGCCGTAGAGGTGACTGCTGGTGTAGCTTGAGCCTGCGGTTGTGGAGCTGCAGTCAATGGTATTCCAGTAGTACTCGGAGCAGCAGCTATCACCTGCACTTGACGACCACTAGCTTCGTCTCATTAGAAAAGTGTTAAAATATAATTGTTTTTACATTATACAATATTTTATTTAATATATTTCACAATTAAAAGTACTTACGTGCTGTTGCATGATATAAATCGTTCGTTTGAAAATTTTCTAAATTGTGTGTACATCAAATTTATTTTTCTCATAAGAAAGAACAAGACAAAACAAGTAGAACACAACGAAAATCATTTGTCTCTGTCTACCACACCAATAAGAGAAAACAGGGATGTACAACTAAATTGCTGCCTGTTAAATAATAGGTTTAATAACTAATAGTATTTTGTACCGCCATTTTAATAACAAAATACCATGCATTTGTGTTAGTGAATACAAAATTTTTTTGTGAATGTGTTAAAGTTTCGGTTAGGAGTGTCTTGCAGGGTACTTATCAATGTTCGCCACTTGTGTTCTTGCAGTGGAAGAGGTTGGGGCGAACCAAGATGTATTAAAGAAGGTGGAAGAAGTAGGTTGACGTCTTTGAAATCGACACCGTAGCGCTGTCAAATTTCGTTGTAGTGATGCCACTTTATTTTTTTTTTGCCTTTGTGTGGGACAAAAAGTTATGTGGGAATTTTTCAGTCGGGAAAGGGCATTAAGCGAAGAAGCTTCTCAAGCAGAAAAATTTAAGATTTTTTTTTAATTGTAAAGTTAAACAATGTGTTTTTTGGGCGTTTTCCTTTATTCAATATATATATATAATTAGTTTTTTTTAAGTAAAAAACTTTAATCTTTTTGTCTTACGGTGAAAAATATCCTTTCCTTCCATGTTTTTTCGCATCATCTTACTGTTATTAAAATTAAACATGTACAAATCTGCAAAATAAAATACAATTTTGAATGTTTTTATAGTAAAATTTTTATTAATTTACTATTGCCCATGATTTTTTGTTTATTTTTTTGTATTTTTAATTGTTTATTTAGGTATTTAATTCGAAAATGCATTCGACATTTAAAATAAAATGAATTTAATTATATTTGTCAGAGGTATTTTAGTGCTCAGTTCAAGCAAATTTATCTTAAAATTTGGAGCTGAATTAATAGTTCGTCCATTAAATTTATTGAAAATAGCCTCAAGGCTTTTAATATTTTCTAAAAATTCCAAGGAAGGTTTTTTTAGGCCTCCCTTTGAAACTTGGTCGATCCAAGTCCAGGTGCTTCCTTCGAACTCGCAGCCCTCCAACTTCAATTTTTTATTATATATCCAGACACATATTCTAAAGCATCTTCATGCAGGATGTCAAACTCTTCGTCCACTGTTATTTCCTCTGGAAACGCTGTATCACAATCATGCGACTCTTCATTGTCATCAAAACGAAAATTGTCAATTGACTCAATGAAATCATTGCACACTGTACTCATAATTATGGATATTTGCTCTGTGTTTATGTGGAGCCAGCTGGTTTCATCTGACTCAACGTTACCAGTATTGTTGAGCAACTCTGTATTTCTCGCTATAATAAAATATGCAAGAAAATATTATGAACTAAAGTATTTAATTTTCTGATAATAATATTTTTTCAAACACAAAGGAAAAATAGCTTTATTTAATTCAAGTTGATAAATTTGAACTTAAATCAAATTTGTCTATAATAACGGATATAATTACGAAATAAAAGTTGTAATTTTTAGAACAAAGTTGAAAAAATTATTTAAAAAATTTTTCAAAATTTTTTCATTTATCGTAATTAATCCAGTGCTTACAATTAATTAAAGCTAGTTCTGTTAAAAAATAAAATTATATATTTTTAAACAGTCGTTCTTAGAGTCTCTATTTTACACGAATTTGTTTATCGCCGAATTTTTCTTATTTTTAAATGAAGTTATATCTAATTAAATTTAAACTTTTAATTTTTTTTAACAAATCTTTGAAGTAATCCTAGCTAATAATAATCCTTACTAATAATAATGTATTAAATTTATTTTTTTAAACATATTCAGTTTTAAAACTAAATAAAAACTAACTAAATTACATATGTTTTTAAACATATTCGTCTTCAAAGAAAATTAAATCTTATAAAATTATGTTTTTAAATTTATTTTTCTTAACCCTTAGCTTTTATTTTAATTTAAAAAAATCAAAGTGTCAGTGACTTACTTAAAAAATGTTTTAAAGTACTGTTTTACTTTTGGGTTATTTAACATTTTCTTCTTTAAAACTTATTTCAATCTCATTTAATTAAACCTTATAAAATTAAAGTATTTTAGTAAGTATTAACCCTAAAATTAATGTAAATACGTTAAGAATTAAAACGTCAGTGTGCTCCTTAAAAAAAATAAATATATCATTAATTTTGGATACAAAAAAAGAAAAAGGCAAAATAGTTTTGAATAAAAAGATATTTACCTAGCAAATATTTACGCATCCTGTATTTGAATTCCATTGGGCTAGGATGGTCGTACATGCCACCTTTACTCCGAAGGGCGCCAAAGAAATGCTCCAGTAAATCCTGGTTCAGTCTATTTGTCAAGACGTACTGCATTTCGTATTTATCACGAACGTATTGGTGAAGCATTCGAAGCGAATTATTTGACACCATTATGCCTCTTTGAAAAGGTGCAATCGATTTTTTATTTGGAATCATTATTGCACTCATTACGCGGTCGACCTCTACTAACAGCTTTTGTTGTTGTGCCAGATCTTGCCCATAAGGCTTTTTGTAGGCAACGTTGGATGACGCTAAAAGTTTAGAGTTTAAAACATCAAACCAGTCGTTCACCATCTCAATGAAGTCCGCAGTATTTAATGCATTGTAAACGTATTTACCCAAGGAATAACAACGTCTGATTGCGCTTGCCGTAGAATTGGAAAAAAGCTGAGCCGCTAATTTCACTTTTTGCCTACCTAAAATATAAATATACACATTAAAGACTACGTAAAGGAATTTGTGCAAACTCCCATTTAATCCCATTGATAAACTTCGAAATACTCAAATCATATACATAGCACCCTGTTTATCTGCATGCTTTACATTTAAATGGTCATCTGTTAATTTATAAACAATTGAAAGGTCCGATACTCTCGCATACTGCATAACTTCCTTTATGGTCTGTGATGTTACAACAGAATTCTTATATATAAGACCTGTGTCTAAAAAGTGGTTCCTTATAAGTTTTAGGAGGTGAGGAGCGTCAGCAAAAACGAAGATTTTTTCGTCTTCATTTGAAGGATGAACGAACCAGGTTTTGTCTAAGAGGTAAAATTTTCAACTTCAATAAAACATTTTAATCAAAAATATTTTAAATCCACTTACTTATAGAAATTCCAATTTCTCTCCATAGCGATTGGTTAGTTGGGCCCATGTCCGACACCATTGCCACAACTGGATATCCTGAACCATAAAGTGTCTTGATGATGTCAAATAACAGCTCTTTGGTCATCTTAGTATCAAACGCATAAAAAATTGGTTGCTTCCAAGACGATTTTAGGCCTCGAACCATTGCGACTTGGACGTAGTTTACTGGTGCCCTTACCAGATCAATTGATGGATCATGTTCGAAAGTTGATGAAACCTTCATTTCATCGAACTGTAAGACACAAAGTTTATCCTCCTTTGAACGTTCATCTCTTTTCATTGCTTCTAGTGCAAATCGCTGAATTCCTTCCAACAATTCAATTTTTCGAGCCCATTTTGTAAGTGTGTCAACACACGGTAGTGGAAAACCCATTTTGTAGAGGTGTCTATAAGCTCTTGGTCCAGCAGCTTGCAGAACTATCGATGACGATATGTCTTCCCAACACCAATGTATGTGCTTATTAGGACTTCTTAATTTCCGGATTTGATTTTTTGTGAAAATTGCATTAAGGCTTTCTGACAAATCGCTGGATTCCTTCTTTAGCTTTTCGACTTTTCTATTCAGCAGAACATTTTTTTTTAAGCTCCTCAACCGATTCATCGCTATATAAAATAAATAATAGTAAATCAAAAATAACTGGCAGCGGTAACAGAAATGTAAACAAACATGAAATCAATCTGATGTTTTTTTTATGAAAAAAATGCATTGCATTTTATTATATTTACTTACTCAGTCTGTGTACTGCAATCTATAAATTTGCTTTTTATTCTATTTTGTGCTCCAATATCAATATTTTTTAACGGTTGCCTTACATGCAACGACGGCATTGCGCACGGCATCAGACGTGGTTTCTTACACAGTGGATCACCAGGTGCATTTATGAAGTCTTGCTTCCTGAAATGTTTTTCACAGACTGTGCCCGTGGGCTTCAGATCCAAGCCGCAACATTCAATCCACTTCTTTCTACGATAATCGTCCTTTGGAACTTTGAAGAAAGAAATATTTTCCTTATTCCATGTACTATGGCAAATACCACAGCTTTTAGACATATTAAATATATTTTTTTTTAAACTAAATCACACAAGAATCACTACTAATAACAAATCACTCTAGACGCGTGTTGTTTTTTCGAACCACAAAGAACAAGTAACAAAACATTGGATTTTTCACTGGATTATCACTCAAAATATGGCATCACTTCATTTTGTCTGATTTTGACAGCACTACGGTGTTGATTTTATAAACGTCATCTACTTCTTCCACCTTAATAAATACATCTTGGGGCGAACGAAGAATTCATCGCTGCGTTTTGAACGCGATAAATTCTTCGTTTGTTCGAGCAGTGGAAATACTCGTTAATACAAAGGGGCATGTCACACGTTGTCTGCTTGTCCGTCAAACATTGGAATTTTAGCCATTTTTTTCCTTTCTCTCATTAGGGGTATTCACGATTCAGTGCACTTGCCTGTGCAGTTGAGGATTTGTGCACTTTACAAAAACAAATTGTACGTACGTCAAAAATCTGCACAAGTACTTTTCTACTATTACCTTCAACTTGATGACTTGAGCGTTGTGCACTTGTGTGCATTGAAAAATGTTGACAGCTTTGAAATGGTGATGGTGGAGTGTTCACGAAAACCTAACTGCACAAGTCCTCAACTGCACAGGCAAGTGCACTGAATCGTGAATACCCCTATTGTTTTATCCACGGCATGCTACACACAGTTTTCTGTTAGATAATGGCGGAAGCTAAATTTACTACGTTTTTGCTACCATTTCGTGCAGGCAATGTTCCTTTATGCAATAGATTCAATAAAACGACTACCCTCTATAGGTTATTTATAAGTGGTTTTATTTGCATTTAAAAGTGATAAATTCTGATCTCCGGGGGTTAAAATTAATTACATTGGCCAAAATGTATGCAGGAAGTGTATCCACATATATAGATGACAACGATATAGTCACAATAAAAACAATTGTTGAGTTGATGAAACTCTAGACGGAGTTAAAAAAAGTGAAAAAAGATCATGCTGGATTAAGCCATGGAGAATTGGCAGACATAAGAAAGGGATGATAAATTTATCAAAGGAGCTAAGATGCACTGATGATAAAGCATTTAAAATTTTTTTAAGAATATCTCACAAAGCCGGTTGGCTTTGAAATTCATTTATGCACATTTCAGTAATATTTTCACTTCAATTAATAGCCATAATCTTATCTCTAAGAATATTGTAAATTTTAACGATTTAAACGATATTACAAGATATATGTATATATAAACAGTTTTTTTGTTGACTACGCGGCTGTAATGTGTGACTAGCTTGATCTGTTACACTATCAGTAAATCTACTGCTCACATTTTCTCTTGACGGTTGTCCTAAAATACAAGGGTGAAAGAGACAACTGCAGCTGTACATACAAGCACTAAAAATACTATAAACAATGACGTGTTACTTTTATATATGCAATGGAATAGTTTATAAATAGAAAATATAGTTAAAAAATGTATACATTTTTATAAATCTGTGGTCACAAGGAATAATGACTAAACTCAAAATATCGTAAAAAGCGATATGGAATTTACTTTATTGCCAATTTTTGGAAGTGTGCAGATATCCATTTTTTGCCCAGAATTGATCATCACTTATGTCTGCACATATTTTGTTTGTAACGGTTCAAATATTTCAAAAAAATGGGTCGTGTAATTAAAATATCGTTTTTTACGATACTTTGAGTTTAGTCGTTATTCCTTGTGACCACAGAAATAACATCATATACACATTTTACGTTCATATTTTTAATTATAGAAAATACACAATCACTAAAAAAACTATATATTAAATCATTAATATTACATTCACAATAATCGCTAATAATATTCAGCTGTTCAGTTGAATCCATTTGCTGCAGCTAGCCGGGCTGCATTTTGCATAATCGTCAAGTATTCTTCTTCTTTTTATAAATAAATACCATTCAAGCCATGTGTTGAAGATTGAGTTCCTGTCTGCTCGTTGCTGTCGATAAAGCAGTCAAACAATTAATTACGTAGCGTATCTCAAGTAGTATTTGCTTACAATATTTATTAAGTTTATTTATGATCCCGTACCTGTTTATGTTGTATTTATAAAAAGTCTCTGATTTGTCAAGTACCGAAATAATGTATCTTTGTAGTTTAAATAATTTAGGCTGTTAGGAATTTTGCTAAATGATGTTAAAGTCTTTTACGTCCAGCAGCCAAGGAAAACAGTAAGAATTTTGTGGTATATTGAGTTGCTAATTAAATAATACTATATAATATATATACATATTTGTTTCTATAAATTATATTGCTTTATATTAACATTGTAACTATTTAAATTTGTCTTTAACAGAGAATAAACTTACGCCTTAATATTATCAATTTAGCAGTCTCAGCTCTTTTTATTTAAAATTGATTTGGTTTATTCACCGGCCGTTGGGCAGAAAGCAACAGCATGTATAGCACTAGCAGCGTACAATTCAATACTTAACAACAAACATGGCATAACTGATGAATTCAAATAGTTCATTTCGTACTGCAGTGCACTTTTATTACTACTAAACGTAAAACATCAAGAAAATGTAACCGTTGTCCAAATTGTTTTCAGCTTTGGGCCCATGGCGAATAATAAGGCAGGGTAAGTAGCTTTGACAAGACCTATCTTTAATGTCAAAGTGTGTTTTTGAGTTGCCAGTTTTCTTTATTAATGTTATTTCTGGGATAAGCACATGGAAAAGGAATTTTATGAAGGGTAAATAAGATAAAATGAGGAAATATGTATCTACTATCCAAATAAATAAATAAGCTTTGAAGTAGTTTTTAGCATAATATTTACTAATTTATTATTGCCCATAATTTTTTTTGTTTTTTAATATTTTATTGAATAATTTTATTCTCACTTGCATCCTGTATCTTATAAATAATTTCTTTATATCGTTTGCTAATGCAATGGACAAACATAAATCAAACATTTTTTTTTTTAAAATTGGGACAGTGCTCAATTTTTAAACCATTAAACTTATTTGCAACGACGGCAATGCTTTCTACATCGAACGTTGTTTTTTGCAACATGGACCACTTTGTACCAAATGACTGCAATTACGGCACTGCATTTGACATCATAGGTGATGGCATGCAGCTCGAACTACGTGAAGCGTTCATGAAATTGGTTTCTGAAAAATGTTTTTCACAAACTTTTCCTGTAAATTCCAAGTCTAAGCCACAAGACTCCATCCGCTTTCGCCTCTTCACATCATCACTTTCAACATTTAAAAAACTTAAATTTTCCACGTTGTCCGACAAATTTCACTACTTCTTTTTGCCATTTCTATAGTTTAAAAGTTATTAAAATAAATGCAACTTCACACAAAAAACCTTATAAAAACCACAAAAACACAAGCTGGATTATAACATACAAAAATATTTCGCAGAATAAGTGGGCTTCAAGCTTGCCTAAAACAAAAAACCTGTACTTCCCCGTTTTTAAGTATTTTTAGTAAAGGATTTCATCAGGAACGCTTAGACAAAGTATGGATTTTTATTGGATTCAAAGAAGTAAGATATAAGGAAGTGGTGTAATAGCACAAAAGTGTGGTATTTTTTAGATTGGTGTTGGTTTACACAAATACAGAAACATTTACACGGGGCCGTATTCGGTTACATCGTGAAAGAAGGCCCAAACTGTTAATGTTTTTTCTTATACATTAAAATATTAAATTGTATTTCCACACCACCCTTGAGGTATACAAATTGGTGCGTTACCGATTTTTTTTTTTTGGGTGTTCGGTTCCCCAGTAGGCCTATTTCACCCGAAAGCAAAAAATAATATTAGTAAAATTATAAAAACGTGTGAATTAGCAAGAAAATAAATATGATACAAGTTATCTACTTGATTTATTTTCATTTATAGAAAAAATGCATGCATTAAATTTTTTAAAGTATAAAAATTGAAAAATTTATAAATTATAATAATTATATAAATTAATTAATAAAAATAATAAATGAACACAAATGAAATAAATTATTTTTAAACTCCTTTGAAATGAATAGTTTTATGTAATTTTTGCCTAATTGTTGGTTTTTTATTAGTTTTTTTAGTTATATAAAAATACCTTGTTTTTAAAAAAAATTCAATTATATATTTAACTATAATATTATAATGGCCGGAAGACTTAATATGACCATCAAATATACTTTTACCTATCAGGAAGTGTTGTGTGTTTAACAAAATTCTATTACAATAAGTTAATAAATTCTATTAAATAAATTTTATAAATTAAATTCTATTATAATAAGGAAATAGTCTGTGGCTAGAACATGAATTGCCGATGAAATCATATTCATAAAAATGTTTAGAGCAAACACGCGATCCTTCATTTATATCATTGGGTTCCAACCCTAAGGAACGAATCCATAATATTTTAATTTGCGGAATGTGCGGAAATCTGAAAAATGGCATCATTTTACTTTAGGGTCCGGACACGAATATTAATTTTCTTATTTTTATTAAATGTACTAAGGCCTCCTTAACCTAAATATGAAAACAAAAATTGTCGTTCTCGTTTGAAAGTTCAGTGTAAATTAAAATAGCTTCAACAATATTTAAAATTTGCACTGAATTTTCAAACTAAACCAATTTATTTCCTAAACCAAACGAGTGCGACAATTTTTATTTTCAGATTTAGGTTTAGAGACCCAAATACATTTAATAAAAATAAGAAAAAGTAAAATTATATCAAAAAAATTTATTAAATCTCATTAACTATGCTGAAAACAAGAGCGCCCCAAAAATGTATTCAACAGTGAAAAATCACTGCGCCCCTGAAGCAGTGTTTCTGTTTTGACAGATGTGGTTTGATCAAAATGGCGCGAAATACCCGTGGTCTAATTTGCAGTTTTAAAGCATTTCTAATAAGAAATATATAAATTTCGAACACAAATAAGTTTAAAAAATATTGCTAGTAAATAAATAAAGCACTACTGTGTAAGAAATCCAAACTATATGGGCATATTTACCTGTGGAATGAAATCGCACTGTTCTTTAGTTTTCGGGAACTTTTACAGTTTTTAACCGCACAACTCATGTTGCAATTATTTTTGTGGTTGTTTTTTTTTAAATTGGAGCTTTTTTAGCAGTGAAAAATGCTTTTAATTAAATTATTTTCGAATATTTTGCTGAGGAGACTTCTAATCAGATGCCAGGGTTCTCAAAACTGTCAAAAAACACACTCTTTCTCGCTCGCACAATTTACGAATGGTGCGACAGTTCACGTACAGTGTATGTGTAAGCAACACCATTTCCTTATATTTTACTTCTTTGATTGGATTTTAATTTGTGATATGACAGCACTAAGGGTTTTCATGCAAAGTGGCAGTCTTTTAATTTGGGCAATTAGTTATTTTTATCAGACAGGTTGTATGAACAGCCCTTAAAGTCGATTGTGCCTTTGCAGCATATAAGTCAGCTGTGCGATCTGCCAGCGATGCGTTCCATTTAAACAAGGACGCTTTGCGGATTGTTTGCTTGTTTTCTGAAATTTTTAGAATTAAATCTTTATTAGTTTTGCTCAAATTATAACTTTTCCTTCAAAAAAGAAAACAGCTGGTTGATCATATAAGTTTGCCACCTCGTTTGCTCACCTAAATCGAAGAGCAAATTTATCTGGTTTGTGCAAAAGCTTTTTCATACGAATTTTGACAGTTCATTTATAAGGCTGATAAACTTATAAGGTTTATACCATTTATAAGGGTATTGCCCATTTGCATGAAAACCCTTACTATATTTTATGATTTTGACATTAACAATAGATCTCATCAAAGCTACTTAGGTACGTGTCACACGCAGTGGACACGGACAAATTTGTTGTTGTTTTCGCGGGTAAAAGTCATCAAAAAATTTCTAGTGCTGAGGTCAGACGATGCTCGTTTGCTCGGCGAACACATGGCCGAGCAATATGGTCGTTGTTGTATTCTCCAAAATTTTTGACAGTTTCGCATTGGAAGCAACAACAAAATTATCTGCTCGCCGAGCAAACGAGCATCGTCTGACCTCAGCATAGGCAACCGACAAAAATGTTCACTGCCCAAAGCTGAAAACAATTTGGACAACGGTTGCATTTTCTTGATGTTTTACGTTTAGTAGCAATAAAACTGCACTACAGTAGGAAATGTACTATTTGTTTGTTGTTTAGTATTGAATTGTACGCTGCTTATAAAAAGAAAAAGAATACTTGACGAACATGCAAAAGGCAGCCCGTCGAGCTGCAGCAAATGGATTCAACTTAACAGCTGGATATTATTAGTGATTGTTGTGAATGTAATGTTAATGATTTAATACATTGTTTTTTTAGTGATTGCGTATTTTTTATAATTAAAAATATGAACGTTAAACGTGTATATGATGTTATTTATAAAAATGTATACATTTTTTAACTATATTTTCCATTTATAAACTATTCCATTGCATATATGAAAGTAACACGTCATTGTATATAGTATTTTTAGTGCTTGTATGTACAGCTGCAGTTGTATCTTTCAGCCTTGTATTTTAGGACAATCGTCAAGATAAAATGTGAGCAGTAGATTTACTGATAGTATAACAGATCAAGCTAGTCATACATTGCAGCCGCGTAGTTAACAAATAAACTGTTTATAATAGCGGGGTTCACATGATCCTGCATGTTGTCACGCCTGGCGTGATGGCCTTGAATTTGAAATATTTCAAATTCAAGATAACATGTTGTCAGTCGGCTGTATCGGGTGTTCGAACGGTCAAATACGAGGCTTGTCAAATACGAGGCAAAAACCGGCTTTGTGAGATATTCTTAAAAAAACTTTAAATGCTTTATCATCAGTGAATCTTAAGGGGAATTTACACGATTCACCATCACCGTTCACTTTGGATGAATCATCTGATTTGTAAAATGTAAATTGAGTTTCATCTTTAAAATGAAGATGATTGTCATCCACATTGAACAGTGAAAGAAGTAGAAGGTCTTCCTACTTTTGGTGAAAGTGAAAGCAAACCGAACTGATGTGTCTTTCGTACTAAAACACAATCGAAAGGTGTTAACATAATTTCAAGCAGAAAGTTTATATTTTTTTTATTTAATTGCTGAATAGCTTTTATTTATTTAATTATTTTAACGTCAATAAAATTAATCAGCCAACGAATATATTTTGACATTCAACCCCGAATCATCCATCAAATATCTAATTTACACTTTGAATAATGTAAATTAAAAATTGATTCACTGTCATTGTTCAACGTTCACTATCATCGTTTTGCGTGAAATGTGTAAATTCGCCTTTAGCTCCTTTGATAAATTTATCATCACTTTCTTATGTCTGCCAATTCTCCATGGCTTAATCCAGCAGGATATTTTTTCACTTTTTTAATTCCATCCTGAGTTTCATCAACTCAACAATTGTTTTTATTGTGACTATATCGTTGTCATCTATATATGTGGATACACTTCCTGCATACATATTGGCCAATGTAATTAATTTCAACTCCCGGAGATCAGAATTTAACCCATTAATTTTAAATGCAAATAAAACCACTTATAAATAACCTATAGAGGGTAGCCGTTTAATTGAATCGATTGCATAAAGGAACATTGCCTGCACGAAATGGTAGCAAAAACGTCGTCAATTTAGCTTCCGCCATTATCGAACAGAAAACTATGTGTAGCATGCAGTGGACAAAACAATGAGAGAGAGGAAAAAAAATGGCGAAAATTCCAATGCTTGACTAACAATCAGACAACGTGTGACATGCCCCTTATCCGCGAAAACAACAACAAATTTGTCCGTGTCCGCTGCGTGTGACATGTACCAAAGATGTTATCTCGATTTTGAATAATCGGGTTGTCACACCACTAGTGGTTTTGCTTTAAACTTATTTCTACGTTAATTATTCTTTATGCTGCTATTATCAAAATTGTGATGGAGGATGTTCAAAGACATAGCGTACACACCCTTGTGTTTCGGTCACTAAAACGCACTCATGACATGTTTGTGTCTAACCAAGGGTCTCTTCCTGAAGTGGATGAGAAATTGTAATGAACAATTGTAATGAAATAAATGCAAATTATTCTAACTTTGTTTAAAATTTTTGATAGAGAGAGAATACGCAAATCTATTAAAGCCAAAGATAGCTATGGACTATTATTTGACCGTGTTGCAAAAGCGGCTGAAAGCAAAAAGTTAGCAGCTACTGCAGGACTTGAAGAACAGCAAAAAACTCTAGCCATCACCAATGGGAAATCTAGTAGAACGCCAGCTATTGGATCACCGAATGGCTTAGAATTGGCTATATCTTCAGAAATGGTGGCCGTTGATTCTGGATCTAGCTCCGCAGTCTTACCAACTGCACTTCGCAGTAGTGTAAACAGCAATGTGCAACTTATACCAAAAAAAGCTCCTACAATACCCAAACCTTCTTGGCACGCACCATGGAAGCTTTCTAGGGTAATTTCGGGTAAGAAATGCGAGAAATAGAATACGCCAATAGATTAATAAAATAATATTACCATTAGGTCACTTGGGTTGGGTACGCTGCATTGCTGTGGAACCTGGTAATGAATGGTTTGCTACAGGCGCCGGTGATCGAGTCATTAAAATTTGGGACTTGGCCAGTGGAAAACTAAAGCTTTCCCTCACTGGACACGTTAGCACTGTTCGGGGACTAGCTGTTAGTACGAAGCATCCGTATCTTTTCAGCTGTGGAGAGGATCGTCAAGTCAAGTGCTGGGATTTGGAATATAATAAGGTTATTCGCCACTACCACGGTCACCTCTCGGCTGTATATTCATTGGCTCTGCATCCTACGATAGATGTGCTTGCTACATCTGGACGCGATTCAACGGCTCGTATATGGGATATGCGCACAAAGGCGAACATACATACATTTACAGGACACACAAACACAGTCGCCAGTGTTGTTGCACAGGCATCTAACCCACAAATTATAACTGGCTCTCACGACTCCACTGTGCGTCTTTGGGATCTGGCTGCTGGAAAAAGTGTATGCACTTTAACTAATCACAAGAAATCTGTTCGTAGCATAGTATTGCATCCTACTTTGTATGTGTTCGCATCTGCGTCCCCGGATAATATTAAACAGTGGCGATGTCCGGAAGGTAACTTTATACAAAATATTTCTGGTCACAGCGCAATAGTTAATTGCATGGCAGTTAATGCTGATGGTGTTTTGGTTTCTGGTGGTGACAATGGTACAATGTTCTTCTGGGATTGGCGAACGGGTTATAACTTTCAACGTTTCCAAGCTCCTGTGCAACCAGGTTCAATGGATAGTGAAGCAGGCATATTTGCGATGTGTTTTGATCAGTCCGGTTCTCGCTTAATTACTGCCGAGGCTGATAAGACTATTAAGATATACAAAGAAGATGATGAGGCAACAGAAGAATCACATCCGGTTAATTGGCGGCCAGAAATACTCAAAAGAAGAAAGTTCTAAGAATAAAGTTTTTTTAAGTATTTATTAATTTTTTAACAAAATTTTGTAGTGCTAAGTTGTACTATTTACATAAATAATTAAAAAAATACATCAGAAATCTTGCATTATCTTATCAAAGGAGTTCTCAAAAACATTTCATAAAAATAACGACTAGATGGAATAAACCAGGGTACGATTAAACGTTCTCGAGCAGAAGCTAAACTAATATATCTAAGCCACTCGGGTTCCTTTCTTATTCAAAACAAAGTTGCCGTTTAATGAAGAAAAATGTTTTAACATAATAAATCTTCTCAGCGTATTCTTTTCTTAAAAAATGTTGAAATTTTTTCTGACCTCTTCAAGGGTTCTGCAGTTTTTCTGTTCTTTTGTAAAAAAAATTTTGCTCAAAATCGTATTCTTTGCTCGTAGTTGTTTTAAATGTAAATTTAAAATGTAAATTTTGACAGTACGAATATTTTGTTATTGTAAAGTTATATTTTAATAAGAGCTTCGCAAATAGCTCCGTATCGTGAATACTACTCCAATATGTTATTACTTTGAGTTGTGTCACTCTCGAACTAGATGGCGCCAAGTAAATAAACTACGATTGCAGGGAATCATTTGTTTAAACTACATTAAATAATCAAATGCAATTTAATTAGAATGAACTTATTTATTAATAATTTAAATTGAATACAATAGAAAATAATTTTTAGTTTTAAGGCAGCGCTGGGCACCCCATAGCTCTCTGAGCGTAAATTTTTACATGTACATGCATGGCAAAATTAAACAAGGTAGTGTTAGAGCCATAGAAGTAAAGTATAAGGAAGCGGTGTAGTTGAAGTGAATTGAAGTATTTTACCAACACAATGGCCACATTCTATCCGAAAAAGCGCTCAGGTAGCGAAGTAGCATAAAATATTTTCGCAATATAAATTGTGACAACTCAAGGAAAATGTTCTGTGAGCGTATACCATTCAGCCCGAAAGTTTCGCATTATGTTACTTCGCTTCCTGAGCGCTTTTTCGGATAGAGTTTCGGCGTTTACTGGTATTTCTGGCCGAAAATCTGCCGGTATGCATGGCTGTATGTTTGTATGCCTGTCTGTCAGTATGTATGTCTGTATGTGAGTATGTATGTCTGTATATGTGCTTGTATGCATGTCTCTATGTATGTATTTCTTTCCTATCACAGCTTAGTTGAAATATATTGCATTTAACTATCTGATAAATTTACATTGACCATTTTGAAAATAATTACGAAATACTTTTCAATTGATCATGGTAATTTTCAATCACAGCATTGAAGTTCGGCCTTTCAGCCATTTTCTAACAAACAGAGCATTCATTTTCAATGTATGTAACAACGCGGCAAACCGGTAATTGTTTTCCTTAAGAAATAAAATTTCTTAAATTGGGCAGGACCCCTATTAAGTCTTTCGTTTGTTTTTTTTTATCAGAGGACTTCTTTTGGGAAGTTTGTTGGTATGATTTTCATTGTGTTTTAGTGTCACAATATTCAGCCCTTCATTCAATGTTTACATCCGCAAAGTTCGCCTGTCCTTTCGTCTGGTCCAAATGTTTGTCCGCCAAGTCCGAATGTCCGTCCGCCAGATCCAAATGTCCTTCCGCCAGGTCCGTATGTCCGTCCGCTAGGGTTTCCGATATTCGTCCGATTGCCCGTCCGCTCATCCGACGCAACCTCCCGAAAACCGCCAACTAACACCATTTAAATCTAGTTGCATGCATTTTCAAATGAACGGACGTATGACTGAATGTTTGTATGGTAGTATGAAACAAAAGATACAAAATTTGTTGATATTTCGTTGGATACTCTCAAAACTTTAGCTCCTTTACAGCACATGACACGAAAATGGTTGATAGATTGATAGAAAATTTTATATTTTTTCTAAAATACAAAATATTATTTTTTATTTTATGATGAGTAGTTTAGATTCTAGATCAATAATACTAAACACGTACCAAAACCGTAAAACACCCTGTATCTTGAAAGTTTTGCAATGTGGAAGGAAACTCCATAAAGTTTTATACTCGCCTTATGGGGAGGAACCACCACCCGAGGGAATTAATGCCATATCTCTTGAACCTTGTATGTAATTCATGCATCTTTAAATATAAAAATACAGGTGTCAAAATACATCACTGTATAATTTTGATTTCTATGTATTTTGCTATGCATTGATAGACTATGTGACTACATTTTGCATAAACATAATATTTTTGCTGTGTACTAGCCGCTTTTATACGAAGAGAAATACATCTCTAACTACATATCGCTCGTTGTCTTCAATAACTTTATAATCCAAAAAAACATAAAAATCGAGTTAACTATGCAGAAACGTTTGTTTTACTATGATCTTTATTATGTTATTTTGGTGACGATGTATTTTATATTCTAAGCGTGAGATCCGACTTTGTGATTACATCACCTTAGTAAACTTCTTATTTTACTTATATTGTAAAATGTATGTTCAATTTGAATATTGTAAAAACATTTCTGTAAATATTAGGAGCTTTTTAAGTAAGTACATTTTATTTCAAATTTAAGGACCAATTTCCTATATCTGCTTAAAACTTAAAATGCTTCTACTGAAAAATCAGTTTTTTTGAGTTGTGACGTTATTATTATTATTATTATTAAAGCTATACATTAGTACACTTAGAACTATGTTCTCTTATAGTACAAAATAATATAAAATTGAATAACAACTAGGCTTAATTGAGAATATTTGGATTGAATTTAATTTTGTTTAACTTAATTAATTTAAGGTAAAGGTAACTTAAAATGTAAGCCAAAAATTTGTTTAAAAAGAGTAAAAAGTTTTCTTTTAATACAGTGGCGGTTGAGTAGTAAATGAAAAAACAAAAATATAAAGCATTATAGATTTACAAGATATAGTAGGGAGCTGAGAAGAGAGAATAAAATAAAAACGACGTTATTGAAGAAAACGAGCGATATGCTAACATAGAAGTTCTATTTCATTTTGATTTCTATGTATTTTGGTATGCAGTAACTACGTTTTGCATAACCATAATTTTTTGCTATATACTAGCCGCTTATAATAGTTGCATTCCCTGCTGTACCATGCGAGGCTAATTGGATCATAACATTTCGAAATCTTTCTTATGGCATCGCTTACAAACTTATTTTTTTTATAAGAATGATCGTTTTCAACTTTGGGCTCGGTGGACTCATTTATTATTTTCAAAATGTTCTATCTACTATTTTAGGTTATTTAATTCTTTCTTTCGTTCACATACAACAAATTCTTACTTGTCTTTATTTTCCTGGACCAACAAAAGCTTTTTTTATATATTGTAAATATTGTAAGTACATTTGTGTAAATATTTACTGTAAATATTGTAAATACTACATTTTATAAATGTAAATATCGTAAATTTGTAATGTAAATATTGTAAAAAAATATTTAAATAACATGACATTTCTGTAAATTTAAATAACATGTCATGTAATTTACATTTACATTTACAAATATTGTAAGTAAATTTAATACCTTCACTTGTGTATTTTTAAGTTGTAAATATTAACTTTATTATATTATTTAGGTTAGTTGAATTCATTCAAATTGTTTGCACATTAGTTTTAATAAGTTTTCAATTTAGTTTTAAGTTAGTACATTATGTAATAATATTTTCATGGAGTTTGAAATTATTACATTATGTAAAAAGATTTTGATTTAGTTTTAAATTATTACATTATGTAATAAGATTTCATTCTAGTTTCTAAGATATATAATAAGTACGTATTATATTAAATAATAAGAGCCAGTTCTTAAAATTTGGAATTTTTTATTAAATTAAAAGAATAAAATAATGTAGGTACATGTAACCACGGTTGCCATCTCAAATTCCCACAAAAAAACCTTTTTCCCATAATAGCAAAAATTAATAACCACGAAAATTCCCATGGTATAAAATTGAAAAAAATCCCATCGTAATTAAAAAATACCCCAAAAAATCCCACGGACATTTAAAATAACCACGAAAATCCCACGCAAATAAAAAAAAAACACGAAAAATCCTATTTGTATTTAAAAAACCACGAAAATCCCATTTGTATTAAAAAATTCACAAAAAATCTACCTTCTATTAAAAATTACCACAGTAAATAATACAGACAACAAATTGTCAAAAATGAAACAAAAATTTAAAAAGAACAACTAGTATATTTCGTCGTATGTGTTTTAATTAATCTTTTAGTAATAATATTTAATAAAAAATATTTGTTTAATCCACCTTAGACCTACATAAAGTTTACAAAAAAAGTTCAAATTTAGTTTTTAGTCTTTAAAAAGTAAAACACAATCGATAACCAGCGAAGATTACGTCGAAAACAACTCGTAATAAGGGCCAATCACAAATCAATTTTAAGATATACTAATTTTGTATATTGATAAAAAATTCACTGAAACCTATTTTCCCAATGTATGGAACTATGTCAAGAGTGAAAGATCGTCCCATCAAATCAAAATAACCGAAGTCTTAACGAATTCGTTGCGAAAATCATATAGAAGGGTTGAGACGATTTTAACAATGAAAAAATATGAAAAATATACACTTTTATGTATATATTTCTCATATTTTAACTGAAAAATAAAAATAAATCCTTCAAAACAAAAAAATCCCACAAAACAAAAAAATTTCCACTTAAATTAAAAAAAAAACACACTCAATTAAGAAATCCCATGGGAATTCCCATTTCCCACGGCAATTAAAAATAACCACAAATGGGATTTTTCCCACAAAGGTGGCAACCGTGCATGTAACACAGAAAATAATGTAAGTAAATTTAATACTTTCACTTGTGTATTTTTAAGTTGTAAATATTTACTTTATTATATTATTTAGGTTAGTTACATTCATTCAAATTGTTTGCTCATTCTTAGTTGATAACTTATTATATTATGTAATAAGTTTTCAATTTAGTTTTAAGTTATTACATTATGTAATAATATTTTCATTGAGTTTTAAATTATTACATTATGTAAAAAAAATTTTAATTTAGTTTTAAATTATTACACTATGTAATAAGATTTCATTCTAGTTTCTAAGATATATAATAAGTACGTATTATATTAAATAATAAGAGCCAGTTCTTAAAATTTGGAATTTTTTATTAAATTAAAAGAATAAAATAATGTAGGTACATGTAACACAGAAAATATCTATGTTCATTAGCCACAATTGCTTTTTATTTCTTTTTGCTAAAATTAAAAAGAAAATAAAGTAAAGATTATTTTATTGCTTTTTAATAGCACAATTACTTTAAATTGAATTTTGACAATTTTGTAAATATTTTTTCTTTGCTAAAAATTAAAATTTGTTTAAATACCTCCGACAAATAGATTAAAAGCAAAAGATTTCAACTATTCAAGATTTCAACTATGCAACTATTCAAGAATATGAAAAAATTTTAAATCAATTCCGCTCATAATACAAATTTTTATTCTTAATAACTTACATGCAGGACTTATTAAAAAATCAAAATACAGAAAAAATAAGAAACATCTCATATATGTATATTTGTAGCTTCAAAATCATTTAAATCAATTTATCATAATTTAAAAAGATGGAAATTGATAAATTCATGCAATTTACCAAATCCAATCTAGCTAAAAAATGTTAACATTCTAAATTTGTTAAAAATTTTTCTAAGTACCTGCAACAATTAAAAGAGATTTAAGGGCAAAAGGCATAAAAATGTTCTCATCATTTAAAAAGCTGGAAATTTACATCCAATGTAGCTAAAAAATTTAGCTTCAAAATGAAAGAATTCCCTTAATTCATAGTACCTGCAAGAATTAAAAGAAATTTATAGGTAAAGGATATTTCTAATAATTTAAAAAGCTGGATATTGGTAAATTCATTCAATTTATCAAATCCAATATAGCTAAGAAATGTAAACATTCAGATGAGTGCAAAATTCTTATAGGAAACAAAAAAGTCATTGCAAAGCGAAAAGAAAACAAAAATACCACAATAGCAAAATGTTTCCTACTCGCTTTTTCGCACGCTTTTTATTTCCTATGTTCTTCGCACTCATACTTCGCTAAGTGTCGCGACCTCAAAGCTATGTCAGCTAAGCAGAGCAGAGCAAAATCAGGCGACAAATTTAATTTTTATCGCCTTCCTTCACATCCACTTTCACCCAATGTCTACTTACCGAAAATAGCTGCACAAACGCAACTGTGCAGAACAGGCATCTCTTTACTACTCTTTGGTAATAGGTCTGTTTCCGTACTTAATTCTAGTAATTGTAATAGAATAGAGAGTGACACTGTGTATGTTATTAGCGGGGTTCACAATATCCTACATGTTGTCGCGCCCGGTGTGTGAACCCCGCTATTATTCTCTTTCGAGCTTCAAAAATTTGTAAAATAACCAGTGTTGCCACAAAAATATTTAAAAATTACACAAAGCTTTCCGAAAATTTCACAATTCTGATCAAATTACACAAATTTTAATTTTCTTCTTTGTAAACAATAAAAAACAAATTATTTCAATGGTAAATCAAAAATTAAAAATAACATAAAACAAAGAATGTGTAAAAAATATCTCGGATTACGTATACAATTATGAAGTTAAAAATAATGAAGAATGATACAAACAAATGATAGCCACGTATCAGCCTCTGGCTCAAAAATTCTTTTCAACTGCTATTTATTCCTATTGTTTATTTATTCTATTTATTCCTAAGAAGCTATTGTATGAGTGCTTAGTCTATTTCTTTTGCCAGCCTCTCAATATTAATATAGCAAATATTCTTTCCACTGAAACATTAAAAAATGGAAGTATTAAAAGAAATCTTATGTCTACCCCAAAGTTAGAGAAAAAGGTCATCTCCAATAGGATTTTAAGACTAAAATTTTTTTCCAATAAGATTAAACACAGGATTGTGATTCTTAATTTAATGACTTGTAATTCAAAACAGCTTGTTCCGTTTGTGGGCATAATCAGAAAAATCAAAACTTTTTTATTTGATGAACAACTTCAGTATAAAAGTTTCGACATATATAAATAATTTCATTACGGTCATTTAAAGATATTTCTCTTTAACTTTAAGAGAAAATTACTTTTTTAGAAAAGGTGAATTACTTATTCCAAGCAAGTGCACAATTATTAAACAATTGAATAATGTGATAAAAAGGTGATAAACTGTGGTTTGGGCACATTCACAATTATTTTTCATTTCATTACAGAGCTGCCTTTATATTTTCTTCCAACTACGAAATTACACAAAATACTCACATTAAATCGACAGTACAATAGTTTCGAAATTACACACGTTTTGTGTAATTACACAGAAAGTGGTTAAACTGAAAATAACGCTTTCAAGCAGCTTCAAGTTACTTGAATCGAGTACGGAAACAGACCTTATGATAGAGCGAATTGATGTGTAATGTATATTTAACATTTTGTGTTCTTCTTTTTGTGTTAAGATGTGGTGTAATTTACTGTTATATGGACTAATTTGTGTATTTTTATTTAGAGTCCTGAAGATGTTATTCGAAGAATAACGAAATATTGACTTTAATTTTAAATATTAACCCTATATCGCGCCATGTTGCAGATCTGCAACATTTAGAAATTGCTCTTGAAAAATAACTCAAAGAGCACAATTTAAGTCGGAATTCTTATAAATGACTTATCAACATTCCAAATAACTCTAACTTTCAAATTAGAGAGTAAATCAATCAACAGTTATTTTTTATTTTAAGTTGCAACAACGTGGTTTTGCATTTGGGAGCAGTTTGTGTTTTGCTTTATTTTGAATATATTTTTAATGACTAAAATTTTAATAAAAAGTAATAGTAATTAAAAAAAAGGTTAAAAACTTTTTGGTAAGTTAATAAACTACATTAATAATGAATTATTATTTTAAAAAGCATGCTTTATTCCCTGAAATATGTAAATCTTTACATCTGCAAAAAAAGATTTTTTTGCAAATAATTTTATAAGGTATTTCAAAACAAAAGTTATTTATGTGGTTTATTTTTATAATTTGGGCTTTTTTGGTCTGCTTTGTTTATATAATGTTATTAAATTAAAAAACTTTTATTAACATTATGTTTTCCTCCGACGTTTCGCAGATTTTTTTTCTGCTTCTTCAGGGATTGAATACAATTTTTGTAACAAAAGAATTTAAATTTACATTTTTAAAGCACAATTAAACAAAAATTTTAAATTTGACATTAAAAATTACTAACAAAATTAATTGAACTAACATATAACACTAAACCATTTAAACTTAAACCACTAAACCATTTAAAGAACAGTTTAAATGGTTTAGTGTTATATGTTAGTTCAATTAATTTTGTTAGTAATTTTTAATGTCAAATTTAAAATTTTTGTTTAATTGTGCGTTAAAAATGTAAATTTAAATTCTTTTGTTACAAAAATTGTATTCAATCCCTGAAGAAGCAGAAAAGAAATCTGCGAAACGTCGGAGGAAAACATAATGTTAATAAAAGTTTTTTAATTTAATAACATTATATAAACAAAGCAGACCAAAAAAGCCCAAATTATAAAAATAAACCACAACAAATTAAAATTGGTCAAATAATTAAAATCACAAAAGTTATTTATCTTTACAACTGTTTAAAAGATTTTTAGGTAAGCAATTGAAATTGGCGCTTTTGCGCGATATAGGTTTAACTCAAAATTAAAATATTTAAAAAAGACCTCAATCTCAAGTAGACCTACTTCATAGTATTATTTTTTCTTTATTTTTGAAAATGAATTTTCTCAATTTATTTTTCGATGATGGAGAAGATCAAGAATCAAATGACATTTTTTTTATTGTGATCTTTCTTTTTTTGCTCATCAATTTGAAATAGGTCTTGGAATCTTTTTATATTTTGTTTCAAATGTACTTAAAAGCAGTGACGATATGTTAAAAGAATGCCTTCTGCGTACGAAAGTGGAAGGCATGGAATTCAATACTTTCCTTTCCACTTTGCCTTCTTTTGGAAGCACTTTTTTGCAGGGTATAATCTATTTTACAATAACAGAGCGATCAACTGAGCTGAAAATAAAAAAAGTGTAAATCGAAAAATTATGTAGTGTATATGAAATCATTGAACGTGGAATTTCAAAAACATTATACCTCCAGGAAATGGAAACATTCCCAGATATAAACAGGAAGCATTCCATAGAATGTAGGAAGCATTCCCTTCCGTTGGTCACTACATTTCTTTTTTTCATAGCAT
Source organism: Dichetophora obliterata (assembly GCA_963920525.1). Taxonomy (NCBI): domain Eukaryota; kingdom Metazoa; phylum Arthropoda; class Insecta; order Diptera; family Sciomyzidae; genus Dichetophora; species Dichetophora obliterata. Next base: position 125,870,404 of record OY986439.1, read on the forward strand.
GCCATTAAAGGGAAACATTTCTCTCCGCTGTGTTAAAAATGAATGTGGAAACATTCCTCTCCGCTGTCTGAAGAAGTCCTCTCCCTTGTTCAAAAAATTAATGTAGAAACATTCCTCTCCTTCATTATGAAAATGCCCGGCCAGGATTCGAACCCGGGAACCCTGAGCGGCAGTCAAGCGCGCTACCACTAGACTATCGAATTCTATAATAAGCGCTTAGGAAACAATGATATTAATATTTTCTGTTATCATTGCGTGACAAAAAGTAAAAGTTTCCACATTCTTAAAGAAACGCATTCTTAAAGAAGCGGTTTGGAAACAACATAAATACAAAACTTACCTTAAGCTTCCGAAAGATACGGTGGGGAATGTTTCGTTATCACTTTTAGATGGAAGCCTTCCGATTTTTCCTGGAGGGATTAGATTGATATAACTATATGACGAGGAATCATATTGAAATAAGAAATAAATATCAAATTATAAAATATAAATTGAATAACAAATTAATAAAGTAAATTCTTTTCTTGCCTAGAAAATAATTTTCTTATGTTATACTTGGACCAAGAAATTTTTTTTTAACTACGCCATTTTTCTGAGACATTTATTTAAGACATTTTATTTTTTATCTATATTAGATTTTTCTTGCAAGGAGAATTTTATGCATGAGAACCGATTGCTAGGTTCAAGCATAGAATACTTGATTTTTTAACTCCGTTTAGATGAACCCCAAATTCAACTTACGGTTGTAAGCTTACGGTTTTTGACTTCTGAAAAATTCGACGGTGTTTTGTCTTATCAAGAATTTTCCCTCATTTTTGCCAACATGAATGGTTGTTTTTCTGTTTTAATTTGGATTTATTTTGTTGAAGTTGTTTTTACACATACATTTATGTTATAATATTCTTTAATATGTTTTAAAAGAAAACGTAGATAATAGGCATTAACATAATTTTATTCAATAACAGTGAAACTAAATTAACTTCCGAAACAGCACACACACACACATCTGCGTTTTATCTTTGTAAGGTATTGAGAACTTTATTATTTTCATTGGCGAGTTTTGTTTAAAAACTTGGTGGCCTCTTTTCATCGCTGGTTCATTTGAAAAACAACGACGAATGTAGAAATTTTTTATTTTTGGTGCATGCTCGAATACATTTATATATATATATATTTAAACCAAAGCTTTATAATTGAGGGAATATATTTTTTTTTTAATTTATATCATTCTATACACTGCAAAGCTTTTCGTTTTTTGATTAAAGAGGTGCCATATCTTCAAAACAATTGTTATTGCGTTCTTTGAACCAAATTTTTAATACACAAAAATATAACTAAGTTCTTATGGAAAATGCAATTTGAAAGAAAGTAAGGCTGTAACGTTTTTTTTGCACTGATTTAAAAATATGTTTGTGTATTGGTTATGTAAGCATTTGAGATATTATTAACTTTTACTGGTTAGTGGTAAATTAGATTTAATGTTGCGGCTCTTTTATTTTTGTTAGTTCCTTTGCGATAAAATTAATTTTAAATCAGAAAAGCATCTTATCCACATACAGATAATTTCATATATAAATAATAAACGCAGTACTCGCAGTTTGTCTAAATACATTTTTGTTTTTTGCATTTTGCTTATTTTTCTTCTTCAATTGTAAATCTTAATCGCCTTCTCTGAGAAATTTAATGATGTTCGCTTCCGCGATTTATTAATGTGGTCCAATCCAAAGTAGGGTAAGTGGTTGCCTGTCTGAGTCATAATAACGCGATAGATCTCCAAATCTACTGGAGTGTTATCATTTATATTATAAGTATGCCCTGTTGTGACTACTGTGAACTTGTAATTCTCCCATTCTTTGTCTGGGATATTTAATCTTTTTTGAATGCGTTGTTTAAGCATGCCGTATGGCTCATCATGTTTGGCTCTTATTAAGAAGGGAACTCCAAATGAATTGTAATTCTCTTTGCTATAATGTGCTACGGGTATCAACATTTCATTTTCGGCCAATTGCATGTCTTCTCCTGGAACCTCCTCAATACGATAGGTTTTTTGACCACTTTGACCAGTGTTGTTTTCATTCGATTTCTGAAGTGATTCTAGTGGCGTATCCTCTTTGTAAATGGTTATTATTTTGTGATTTCCTACTTTGAGAAGTCTTAACTTCTTTCGGCTGTTCTCTGGAAATTGTATTTTTTTTGCAGCTTCATCGAGCAAACCTTTAACATTCTCATTTTTATTTGGATACAGTACAAGCTCTTTTTCCTCTTTCAAATCATTGGAGACCCATATGCATTTAAACTGTTTTTTATTGTCAAGCTCATGAATGCTTAACGATAGTCTTTGATAGAAGATCTTTCTGGGTTTACTAGAGTTGATATCCTTGATAGTGCCCTAAAAGCATACAATTAAATAAGATTAAAACAATTTACAAATTATTTTTTTCATAAAATTGAAAGGTTATGGCTAAAACGCAACAATCCCCTTGATTTCCGAAGTCAACTTTGTTTTAGTTCCTTTTATTATAACTACTAGCATGTTTTTAAACTTTTAATTGATTTTTTTTCAATATTTTCAGTATCTCGCAATAAGATCTTCAATTGATTTATAAATAATTGAAATATAGATATTTTAATAATATAACCTAGTGCTAGCCAGGGTTTTTCAACGCAGTTTTGGGTGTTTAAAAGTAGATACCCAATGGTAATGGCATAAGAGAACAAGGTGAACGTGACTTCTACGTCTTTAGCTAAAGCTGTCAAACTTGTGAATGAGTGAGAGACAGAAAAGTAGAATTTGTATGGTTTGACCATTCAAGTGTTGGATTTTTACAACAAAAATTCAAAATCACGTTCACTTTGCTTGTTACGCCATGCCCAATGGTAAACAGATAAATGACGTACCGACTATATCTTAAATACGCTGTGACAGCAAAGTGGTTTCTTCAAAAACATTACAACTCAAAACCTGAATTTTCAAAAGCCATCTGAATATGGTCACTCCCAGAAATCGTTCACTGCACCAAATTTTCTGGCATATTTGAAAAGTTCTCAAGCTCTGGTTACTTGAACTGTACCTCAGAAAGTTACCATTCAGATAAATTAATGAAGATAATAAGGGTATTTATTTGAGCGCGCAAAACCCTCGTATACTATGAATTTTTGCACCTTCGCGAATGAGCTCTCAAAAATCTTATGGAAAACTTTTGCACAAATCAAATCGTCAAAAAAGCTTGCGCTGTTGATTGTGCAAATCCAAAGTCAGCCCTTTTTCTTATTCTGTTACATGCTCCTTGCAACTGAAAGGTCGACACTCAAAAAGTGCCGCTACGATCTGGGCCTTAGATATAAGTGGCATGCTAGTTGGTCTGCGGCTAGCGTCAGTCGGGTATGGCGAGGTTCTTTTACCTAAGTACCCAGTATAAGCATGAACATAAACAAAAATCATCATGCCGACTAAAATTGCCATTGATTTTTGGAGAACAAGGAACTAAACCGAAACGACAGATACAGAAAAAAGATCTGTATCTGCAAGATAACAATAAAATTTTTCACATATCTCCAAATTAGGGTAACGAGATGTTGTATTACCCTGGAGTACACTTTTCCCACCCACTGGCTCCATCACCAGAACGCCTGTGGCAACTGATATACTCGTATTTACATGGTTGCCCCTTCATGAAAAAAAAACTAAAAACGCCTTAAGTATAACTACATTTCATCATTATTAGCATTCCTATTTTATTAAAAAACTCAGCAATTCATTTGATAGATCCGTAGCTTATTAAACATTTGAAAACGATTATTAATACAAAAAAAAAAGAAGAAACAAAGAGATGTATTAAGCTTACATTTAGATTAAGCTAAGATTTTGTTTTGTCTGTTTGATTGCTTAAAGGTATATACATGGTTATTTTAATACGGTTATTTTCATAGGGGCGCCCTTTATGTTACATTTTGGTTGTTCTTCTTATATATTATAAAAATAAATTCTCTTTTTTTTTCTTTTGTTTATAAAAAATCAATTCCCATATGTTTTAAGTTCAACGGAGTAAATAAGGTAAGTTAAGAATTAAGGTAAGTATAAATTTAAAGGTAAGTAATTTTTTTAAGCAGGTAAGTCAAAATTTACTTGCAATTCTTAATTAATTTTTACTTGCAATTCAAACAGCAAAAAAAATTGTTAGCATTTTAAAAATCAAAGGTTCATTAATCTTTCATGGCAAAATGTATGCTTTAGAATTTATAGTTTTAATTTTAAAAATAAGAATAATAATTATATTTACTTAAAATTGACCGACCTTTGTAACTCGCTAATTCGTTGACCTCTTCAAAGTGGTGAAGCTGGCAGTAGGTTTTATCCCGGGGTGATCTGATTCGATGAATCTGTCAAGTTAGACGGGGATGTTGGTGATGCGGTGCAGCGAATGTGAAGTCGGAAGTGACGGTGCCGAAGACAGACAGACGGTGATGATGCCACCAATAATTTTGTCGGGTCTGCGCGGTAAGTAGCAGGCGCACCGCTCAATGTAGAACCGGCTGAAGTAACACAGCAAAGCGAGTTGCTTGAAAATATGCAGCGCTGGAGTGCACAGCAAAGTGAGTGCTCGACGGCACACTGGGTTGCTTGAAAATATGCAGCGCTGGAGTGCACAGTAAAGTGGGTGCTCCAAAGTGCACGGCAAAGTGGGTGCTTCAAGGTGCACAGCAAAGTGGGTGCTTCAAAGTGCACAGCAAAGTGGGTGCTTCAAAGTGCACACTGGGTTGCTTGCACTCTAGTGCAAAAGTTTGTGCTACCTGGAAGTAGAGCAAGTTATGCGATCGTTCCAGCGCAGAATTTTACATGCGCTTAACTTGCTATTGCTGAGGACTGTGCTGAAAAGCAAGTCTTATTTTGCAAGCAAGCACTTTTCTTATTTGTTTTAGTTAATTTTTCCTTTTTGCCAGCGCACTTTTTTCCAGCTGCAGAATCTTTTCACAATTAAGCCAAAATGGTGGTTCAGCTTCTTTCTTTCTTTTGTCAGAGGTGCTGTGTGGCCACCTCATGCACCTTTTTGGGTTATGAAAGGCGGGTTCACACGAGTTTTTGCACTTACTACATGTAATGCCCAAATCATTGGCCACTTTAAGGGTGTTTTGCGACCTGTCCGCCAGATGTCTTTAGCTTCGCTATTAATATAATGTGGCTTGGATATGTGTTGTCGTGTCGTGATTGGCTGAGACCAATAGTCGTTTATCAGATCGTTTGATAATAAAAATTTTGATTTTGCCAATTGTTGGACCAACAATTTGACCAATGTGGTCACTTTTGGTGTCAAACGATGTGACGACAACATGAAAGGCTAACGCGGGCTATTAACAAAAAATAATGAATGGTCGGCAAAGAGGTACTTTTTTCCGTGAACAAACA